>CM053623.1:105582081-105607175 GCA_028646595.1 Phalanger gymnotis
GGGGAGAAAATCTGTAATTCAAACGCATGTGAAAATCAATGCTGAAAACTAAACATATTAAAAATAAATTAAAAAAAAAAAAAGAAAAGCAGACAAGTGGAATGAACAGAGCCAGAACCAAATTAAGACTACTAGGGCTTTTCAACAGATAACACTCTCTCAGTGGGGTTTCGGGTGAGATGGGGGGACCTTATTAGCTTCCATTAACTGACCTACAAACTTCCTCACTACACTCCTCTCCACTCAGTTCTTGGACTGCCATTCCCCAGAATCCTTTAGCATCTCCAAGGCCTCTCCCCAGTTGAACTGCCACTGCCTGGCCTGATACACCATAAAGGGTATGCTGACTGCCTCTTGTCACTGACCCCCCCGCACACCCCCAGTATATTGTGTCCCAGCTTTCCACAGTGCCTATCATGTTCTCCCCTCCCAAACCTTTCTTTGTTGCTAAAAACAAATGAACAAAAAACATTTCCTATCATGTAATAGATTTTTCTCTCATATGCCTTCTGTCTATTGGTGCTCAGTGAAACCTAGTTTTTTCCCTGAGATGCTAGCAACTTTTGGAACCTTCTTTAAGGCTAGATACTCTTTCTCTTATGTACCCTGTAACAAAGTCCTTGGAAGAAGAACATATTCTTCCCTTTCCACTGCCACTTTTAGATCTATGTACTACTCTCACTCAGCTACCACTTCTCCTTTAAAGTTCACTTCATGCCGTCCATATCCTTTTTGTTTTTATCTTTGATACTCCAAGTCCTTCTCCTTCCTTGCCAACAAAATCAGTAGCTGGTTTCATCTGAATCTCTATATACTTGTGATCTTGGCCTCTTTGGCAAACAGTAGATTCCAACAGGCAAAATTTAATAATAGTATACTTTGTTTATGCAAATTGTGTAAGCATGACTTTAGGTACAGCTATGATTAACACTGCTATCTAAACACATTCACTATATGCTTGTTGACGTGAGTTTACATGAGTTTTCCCCTGGTTTATTGAAATAACTTAAATGTCAGGTACCACTATTTCCGTTTCCTGTTATATCACAGATCTCCTTTTCTCAAGGCTACATTGATTGGACATGGAAACTTTATCATCAAGCATATTTATATAAATGCCTTGAAATTAGGTACTGTATTTTATTTAGCTATCTCTGTGAACAACTAGGAACTAGTACCTTGAACATAAGTAGATTCTAATAAATACCCTGGGAAGAACAAGATTCTAAAAGGTGTGGAAATATTCATCAGCAATCTCATGGAGTAAGCACTATGGGTATTAGAATACATATGTACATATATATAGGTATATATGTGTATATATATAATGTTCTCTGTATAAGCACAATTAAAAATATTTATTTTGTATGTTGAATAAGATTTTGTTATAGGCTTTTAAATTTTCATATTGTATGTTGTTCAATATTTTCAATGACCCCATTTGGGATTTCCTTGGCAAAGATACCAGAGTAGTTTGCCATTTCTTTCCAGAGCTCATTTTACAGATGGGGAAACTGAGGCAAAGAATGTTTTAAGTGACTTGCCTAGGGTTATATAGCTAGTAAGTATCTAAGGTCAAAATTCCATTCAGGAAGATGAATTTTCCTCACTCCAGGCCTGGTACTCTATCTCCTGAACCAACTAGCTGCCATTTTTTTTTCAGTCATGTATGACTCTTCATGGCTCCACTTCTGGGATCTTTTTGTCAAAGACACTGGATCGGTTTGCCATGTCCTTCTTCAGATCATTTTGCAGATGAGAAAACTGAGACAAACAAGATTAAGTCAGTTACTTAGAGTCATATAGCTAATAATTCTCTGATGCCAGATTTGAACTCAGGAAGAGGAGTCTTCCTGAATACAGACCCAGTATTCTATCCACTGTGCCACCTAGCTTTCCCAATATTATATAATTCTCACTTAACTGCTTCTTGTTCACAGAAATCAGCTTTAGTGAGCTCTCTATAATGATAGTCTGCAACCAATAAGGTGATCCATTCAAATATCTTGGACCCGGCATGATGCAGTAGAAAAAGCACTGGACCTGGATGCAGGTTATCCTGGTTCAAGTCCAATCTATATGATTTACACTGACAGCTGTTTAAATTAACAAACCACTGCAAATCTCTTCCCTCAATTTTTATTTTTCAATTCGTAAAGGAGGGATAATGACATCAGAAGAACACTATGATGAGAGATTTTTTTTTCTTAAACATTTATGCTACTATAGAAATAGAATAGGGCAACTAGATGGCTCAGTGAAGAGAGGGCTGGGCCTGGAGTCAGAAAGACTCAAGTTTAAATTTGTCCTCAGTCACCTACTAGCTGCATGACTCTGGGCAAGTCACTTAAACTCTGTTTGTCTTAATCCAATGGAGAAGGAAACAACAAAACACTCCAGTACATTTGTCAGGAAAACTCCATGGACAGCAGGGTCAACAGGGTCACAAAGAGTTAGAAACAACTGAATGACTGAACAACGATAACGACAGAGATTTAAGTTACTGTCACAGTGTAAGAGTCAGAAGTAATTCTCAGATACTATTAGATATATGATACACATTTCAAAAAAAAAAAAAACCCACAAGTATTCTAATAGAAGGCGTACAAATCCACACTTCCTCAGCTGGAATGTCATTCATGGATTTGTATTTAACAATGGATGCCTCTAAAGCCATGATTTTGGAAGAGTTTGGGGAAGTGCCTTGGGGAAAAATGATTTTATGAATGCTTTTGCATAAAAGAGAAATACTCCCTTTTATTGAAAAGATGTTTAAAGTCACAAAAGACAAATAAGGCATATATACATATATATATATATATATGTATATATATTGCTTTACTGATTGAAAACAGAATTGCACAGATTATTACATTTTCTTTGCAATGTTTGAGATACTGTTTTCTTTTGACACTGAGTGTTCTTATCTCACCCAGGCTGGAGGGACAGCAACCACTTATAGGCCAAACCCTAGCTTTGTTAACCAGCTTGAGGACTTTGACTGACTCTATTTCCAACCTGGGCAAATACCTTCAGCCAACTTGATGACCTTATACTCCTGGAGGCTTTGTTTTAGGCCTCAAACCTATCAATGAGTTGGGGAATATCTACCCAAACATGTGAAGACTTCCCCAGGAGGAATGGGTAGATGAAAATAATTTGTTCCAAGAGCCATGAAGGTGGCTAAAGCAAGTGTTATGTCATGCCAAAGTCATCCACTGCATCCAGGTCATCACCAGTTGCCTTGAATTTTGAATTGCCACTGGACTTTGATGACTCTGGAAGAAAGAGTGAGGCTGACGATTTTGTGCCACTCTGCCTCACCTAAAAGCAATTCTTATGCAAATCAAGACATCACCCATATCAGTCTTCTTCAAAAATGAAGGACAAACAATGGTAACTTTTAAGCCATAATGAATGTCAAGATAATTTTCCATAAATTCCTTCCTACAATTCCCTTTTTTCTCTCTAGTTAAATTCTTCTCCTAAATGTATAAAGTCATGATAAATAACATTTGAGAGTCCAATGGGATGTTAGTGATCTAGCCCAACATGTTCATTACCAAAAAATTATGAAATGAATGCCTTTGAGATTAGAAATGTATAATATTTTCATATAGGTAGATTGCATGAAGGCTGAGGAAATAAAACACGTACTTCCTTGCCCTCCATTTAGGTAGTCTTCTTGAATGGAATGAATGTCACGTGAGACCGTGAGACGATTGAACATACTTACCACCCTCTTTGATTTCCCCTGCTAATGCCTCAAGCTTGGAAGGTACTCTTTCCTCATCTCTGCCACTTATAATCTAATGTCCTTTGAAGTTAAGTTCACACTCTGTCTCCTTCATAAGGCAGAATGCTTTTCTTGATTCCTGAAGGTGCTAGTGCCCTTCACGTCAACCTCAAATATTATATACATACATATATATATATATATATACATATATTGTACATCGATGCTTTCTCCCACAATAAAATATAAGTGCCCTGAGGGAAGAGATTTTCTTTTTTTTTTCTTTCTACCTCCAGAACCTAGCATAATGCTTGGCACAAAGAAGGTGTTTGATAACCATTGATTGCTTCCATTGACATGTCAAGGACAGAACAAAAAAAATTCTGTGTTTATTTTTTAACTAGATAGGTTCATCTTTAGTTTTTGGGCTCACTGTCTACATATCAATCTGATATGTAACCAATGTAAAAACAACTAATAAATCAAGTGAAAATTATCAACCAGGTTTTCTGGTCTACAAGATGCCAAAATATATGATTTAACTGAATTGTTTTTGTTTGTTGTGAATTGACTCAATTTGTTCCTTCAACATGCGATTTTCCTGGTGTTGTCAACATTCAATAGAGCAGGTGTATCCAAAGAATATAGGACATGGAAAGAGAAGATACCTTATTACAAACATTACCAATGTATTTCTCCCAATCTAGGAGTTTTAATCATCCAATTTCACTGTATTATTTCTTCATGAAGCTCATAGATTAAATTGGAAGCTATGTCACAGAACAGAAATGCTAAATACTGGGAAGCTTTTGTAATTGCCTGAAGAGATCACACATTTAGAACTAGAAAGGACCTGTGGAGTTCACCTAAGTCAATCTGATCATCTTACAGGTTAGGAAATATAGACCCTGAGATGGTAAGGAAGGTCACATGGAGAGTAACAGGTGGCAGAGGTGGCATTTGGATATAGGTCCTCAGACACTACAGTGTTCTTTGTACTATACTGTTGTTTACAGTCAGAAAAAAAATGGTACATGCAACAGTAATCTTACATGAGAAAAAAAAAACTAATGTTAAACCATTAATAAATGTTTAAATAATAAGCTTCTCCAGAATATTCCATTTAAATAAATATTCTGGATATTCATGTTCCGGAAAAGAGATGGGACAAGGCATATGTGCCAAATTAACATTTGAAAATTGTGCCACAGGGCAGCTAGGTGGTGCAGTGAGCAGAGCACTGGCCCTGGACTCAGGAGGACCTGAGTTCAAATGTGGCCTCAGACACTTGACACACTTACTAGCTGTGTGACCTTGGGCAAGTCACTTAACCTCAATTGCCCTGTCTTCCCAGCTCAAAAAAAAATTTAAAAATAAAATAAAAAAAATTAAAAAAAAAGAAAATTGTGCTACCCTGGGCATAGGGGCCAAAAATTATTTTGATCTTTGTGACCTGACATCACAAAACAAAAAGCTACTTGCCATGGAAAGAAAAATGTTCTGGTGTTGAAATATGTAGATTTATAAAAAATGTCACTTGCATAAAAAGCATCATGGTATTAAAGATACCACTTTATGAAAGTCATTTGTTGTATCTCCCTACATCAGATACTATGCTCTACACCATTGGTATCAAACTCAAAAATAGAACTTCTATACTGGGATCACTGCATGCTTGCAGTGACTTAGCAAACCAAATATTCAAATATTAACATAATCTTTGTTTTATTTTTTTTGGTAAATAATTCTCAATTACATTTTAATCTCATTTGGGACACTCTATGGAGTGTTGTGAGCTGCACTTTGGTCTGTTGGCTTCATGTTTTGACTCTTCTGTTCTATACAACTATGGGCATTGACTATAACTAGTCCTGAATCTGCTCTATTCCACTATCAATAGGGCACATGATTTAAGTTAGTATCTCATCAGTGGAGATAGATAACAGTAACTAGCAATGATCTCTTGTCTAGGATCCCTTCAAGGACCATTTGTCAGATGAAATAGCTAGATGACAGAGCAGATAAAATGCTGGACTTGGGACCATAATTGACCTCAGTTCAAATCCTGCTTTAAACATATGTGAGTGACCCTGGGCAAGTACTCTCTGAATACTCTCTGCTTATCTATAAAACAGAGGTAATAAGACCAGCATTTATAGGTTTAAGCATCATAGGAGAATATCTATCTGTCTATCTATCTGTCTATCTATCTATCTATATCTATCTATCTATCTATCTATCTATCTATCTATCTATCTATTTATCTATCTATATGTGTGTGTAAAGTGCTTTGCAAATCTTAAGGCACTATATACATATTAACATAGAACAGTGTAGGTAAAATTGCCTTGAAACCAGGAAGAGTGGAGTTCAAGTTTGACTTCTCACACACACTAGCTATGTATGTGACCCTGGACAAGTCTGAACTCTTAGTGCTCTATGGAAACCTCTCAGACTACAGAGAAGGTCCCTGTCCCCCACCTGGTTGGGGTGGGGTGCATTTTGTCCAGGGAGGTAATCAGTTCCAATTAAATATATATATATATATTTAATATATACACATACATATATATATATGTATGTATAGATATATATGTATATATATCTATATATACATATATATACATATATATATGTCTAGTCTCTATCTCTATTGTTATTATCAGGAATGTTATGAATTTCAAAAAAGATAATGGATGTAAAAAAAATTGTAAATTTCAGAGAACTATGTAAATGCAAGTTGTTGTTACTGTTAAAATAAAGTGACCACAATCTGATGACTGATGATGATTTCATTGCTTTAGCCATCTACTACATCCTTTCTGAGCTCAACCAATGTTTATGGAATACAAAGGCATGCCAGTAAATATTTAGAAACCAGACTCTCCAGGAGGAAAAATAAAAGCATATTCACATACTTTTAATTTACACTATTAACAATTTTAATTCTAGACAATCAACAAAACTACAAGTCATACTGAAATTTTAACAATCAGCTCTCATGAGTTGTTAGAGATTGTTTCCATAAACTTCTTTGGTATTAAAATCAACTGTGGCTCAGTATTCAATTTTTGACTATGAAAGAGAAAAAAGTCAACTGACTGACATGTATAGGGAAGCAAAACTTGAAGAAAAACTTCATTAGGGTCATGCCTTAGTCCCTTGAATTAATCAAAGGAGTATAGTGGCAAAAATATTTTTAAAATACATAAATTTTACTTTTAATTTCCATTGATAAGGAGAGATATTCAAGTAATAGGCAAAATAAAAGAAATAAGAATGGGAAACAGACATTTTTTTTTAATTTGTAAATGATTATACATTTGTAAATTTCCATTATATACTAATTCCTGACCTTACCAAAAGACTCAAAGCAGTATTTAACACATTGTCCTTGTTTTCATGGTGTTTTTTTAAACTTTATTTAAACTGAATGTCACTCCATTATGTTTGTGTATTTCGTTATCTTTAAACACATAGTTATAGTCAATATATTTGTTGTCCTTTTGGTTGGGCTTTCTTGATTCTGCACCACTTTGTTTAAGTCTTCCCATATTCCATTAATTTTTCATATTCCTTTTTTGCTATGGCACAAAAATCCCATTGCATTCATTTAAACAAATGTATTCAGCTATTACTCCAGCTGATGGGCCCCTAATTTGGGGGGTCTTTTTTCTTATTATAAATAGTGCTGATAGAAATATTATTTTTGTACAAATTACTGTTTTTATTTTTACTGTCAATAAATACACTTTTATCGGTTATAATCCTTAAGTAGGACTGCTGGGTCAAAGCATATGTACATTTTCCTAACAATTATTATATAATTCCATATTGTTTTCCAAAAAGTTAGACTCAATCTATACATTTCCAATAGTAGTAATTGTGAAGTCACTAGCATAAATTTCTTCAAGGTATACTTGGTCTTTTCCCTCCTGACTTCTTAACATCTTTATCAGTGTCATCTTTATCAGTGTCATTTTATTTCCAATCATACTACAATACGGACTTAAGAGTGTAAATGAATTATTTCTGACTCTCACACTAAGCTTTGAGTAGGTTTGCATTTATTTATAAGAGGTAAGCATCCATATGAATGAAGCATTTGGGCAATTTTTTCTGGCCTCAGAGATATCTCAAACAGTGCAACAGCAGCAGAGTGGTATTATACAGTGTTCCTGGATAAGAAAAGAAATTTTAAAGAAGAGATTACTGTGCATAGGAGAAACATTTTTAGAGAATGTTGAGTTTCCAGACTAAGTCTCATGGAATTCTTATATAGCATTCATCTGAGAGCAGGTCTCCAAGGAATAAGAAAACTCCTTGATCAATGGCAAATTCCTAGGCCAAATGTAGAACTTACATTACCACACAAGAATGGGAACCAAGAATCAATAAACATACAAGACATATTTTGGAAGATGAAAACCTCGACCTCACTCTTGTCTGGTGTTTTGAGATGTATGAATTATACAGGTTGAGGGAAAGTGAGGAGAGTATTCTGAAATCCTTGGGAAGCAGCCACCAAGATAATGCTGTAAGCTTGGAGGACTTTGGAAATCTTTGGCAAAGTTGGATCATCAAGAAAAAGCATTACTTGATTCTCTAGGAAATTTTGATATTTACTCCTACTGGTGCCTCAGTCATTATACAATTAAAAGTCAGAAAGGTAGAAATCAATGGAAAGAGTCGACTCTCTAGTTACCAGAATGCTTTCCTCTTACTGGTATGCCTCAACTCTAAAATACTGTAAGTCTGGAGAACAGTGTAGTTCCTGGGGACATATCAAGGTTCATCAGAGAAGGAAAGAGAGTGTGTTTTGACTGTCTAGGGGCTTAGGTCTTTGCGCTTTCTTTCAGCTGAAGTAAAACCTTTCCTGTATTGGATGTGCTCTTAGAATGAACACTTGCATGGGAGTTGAGAGACCTTTATTTTTCTGTAGAAAACTAGAGATAAGTCTAGGAGAAGCTCTTGGTAGGGACAAAATGAGACAAATCCTCTTGTTCCTGAAGGAAAAACTAAGTACAGGCATGAGTAAAAGAGAATGATTGTTGCAAGGATAAAAATAAAATTTAAATATGGTCTTTGAAAGGACAAAGATGAGATCACACATTTCAACAATTGTTCTAGCACCATAAAACATCTGGAAGTATCATCATATATTTCTCATAAATTATTTGAAATATGAGGCATTTGAGAGTAACTTCAATGTGAGATATAAGAGGTATGTGCTGAGAAAACGTTATCTTATTAATACATATAACCTAAGGAACAGAGCAGAATTTAATGCCATTTTGTATTTTAAAATAATTTGAATTTTTTTTAAAAAAAGATTACTATCCTATTCAGTACTAAAAGCCACATACATGTACACGTGTGTCCATACAAACATATACACACAACAACATAGGGTTATACTGGAGCCAATTCAAACCAGCTCAAAGAAGATTGTTAAATTTTCATCATAAGCATTTAAACCTTGGAAATTGGCCAACACTGTAGGGTTTAGATCAGGATTTCATGTATTTTTTTGTTGATTGTCCAGTCTAAAGAAAGTGAATGAACAGTGAAAGCGAATGCAGTTCTTCCTAAATTTGATAAAATGTCCCCTGTCAGGGGTGTCCTCTTACTATCACTTTCCAGCCTTCTCTGTTTAGCGTCTTCCCCATTAGATTATAATCTAATCTAATTGTAATGTAATCTGTTCCTTAAGGGCAGAGACTAATTTTGTTTTTCTTATTTGATTTGTATCCCCAGGGCTTTAGCACAATACTTGGCATAATAGTAGGCACTTAATCAATTTTAACTGCATTGTTACTCTTTTCTGAGAGCCGGTTGTTAAACTTTCACCAGCATGTCCACACAACTACCATATTTTAAAAGTTCTATTCACAGAGAAGAGGATTGTGATAGCTAAGAGGGGCAATTTATGTGTAAATTTTAACCTAGCAACTTTTAAAACAAAAGTATTATAACTATACTATACTATCCATCATCTATCTGTCTGTCTGTCTGTCTATCTATCTATCTATCTATCTATCTATCTCTATCTCTCTCTGTCTGTCTCACTTTTTTTTCCATTATGTTAAACAGTCTTTAGTAGTATTAGGTTTGAGCTACAGATTATATATTTCAAAAAGTATTTTTAAAAAATCCTGAAAGGAAAAGAGGCCTTGCTAGTGACCTCATTATTCAGTTTTAAATTTGGAAAACGAATAACTGGCAGTATAGCAAGGATGTGACAGAAACAGACAAAAGAATCCTTTGGTGTAGAAAGGATGCTGTCACCAAAATGTAACACTAAAAATTAGGAAGCTACAATTGAACCAGGCAATTCAACATGTTTCATACATTATGTCTTGAAAATGACAGCATCCACAAGCATCTTCCTGTTGTAACCTGGATTTTACAAGTATCCCACCTACTCAGTCCCCATATCAACCGACAATAAAATGTTTTAAGTTTTGCAAAATACATTACATAGGTTATTTCATATTACATCAGAGGAAATGGAGGCTCAGAAATATTAAGTGACTTGCTCATGGGACAGAGTAAGTGGTAAAGGTGGGATTTGAATCAAGGTCTTCTTGACTCCATGTGCAGTACTATATTTACTATAGAACATGATGCATTATTGTTTTCTACTCTAGCAAGTGAAGAATAAAATGTTGAATGAATTTTCTTTTGTAGAGAGAAGGGAAGTAAAATAAAAGTTGATTAGTTGTACTTTCCTGCCTTTATTATCAGTATATCTTCCAAGAGCAGCAGTTCTTGGCAATATAATATATATGCACAATACAATTGCACATATATGTGTGTGTGTGTAGGTGTACGTATATATAATTGGATTATTGCAAAAGCCTTCTTATTGGTCTCCTTGACTCAAGCCTTATGCTGTTCCAGTTGATCTTCTACTCTGTTGCTATAGTTTTTGTTTTGTTTTGTTTTACACACACACACACAAATTGTATATTGTATCATTTTAAGCTTTACCATTCCTGACTAAACAAAGTACCTATAAAAGTTTAGTACAGTTTATGCAATAAGACTTTTGGGACACCCTATAGTTTTAGAAGAGCAAACCTTTGCTATATTCTTATATTCTTCCTTTTCAGTGTTCTTGCTTTCACATTCTTAGCACATGTCAAGGATACATATGTATATATGTTTACACACATATAAAATATATGTACATATCTAGATAATGAATTCAGCAATTTGTATTTTATCCTAGGAGCAACAAGTAGCACCTGAAGCTTCTTAAAGGACTCACGATCTGTGTTTTTAGACGATGATGTTGGCATCTATTTGGAGGTTCACTGAGAGAGCAAGGAGGTCGATTAGAAGGCCATTGGAATCAATCAGGCTTCAATGATGGTGGCAGCTATGTGGATGTATAGAAGGAAATGTATGTGAAATATGCAGTGGGGTTAGAATAGCTAAAACTGAGAAACAGATTGGATACGGGCAGTGAGTGTTAGTGACAGGGAAGAATTTAGAATAACTGACATTGCAAACGTGAATGACAAGAAGAGTAGCCATGTGCTCAAAAGAAATAGAGGAATGCGAGGAGAGGCAGGATTTTTACTTGTTCATTTGAGGGTGGGGCAGGATACTACAGAATGATGAGTTTACTTTTGATCATTTGAATTTGAAACAAATGTGGGAAACCCAGGAAGAGATTATGAGCAGACATTTTATGATATGGGACTGGAACTAATGAGACAAGTCAATGTAAGTTAAGTCAACAAGCATTTATTAAGCACTTCCTATGTGTTAGGTATTGTGCTTTGTTCAGAAAATTAAAAAAAAAGAAAAGAAAAGACAGTCTCTCTCCTCAAGTAGCTCTCATTTTAATGAGAGAGATAACATGCAAACAGCTATGCATATAATAGGCATATATAAGATAAATGAAATTTCATTTCAGACAGGAAGGAGTATCATTGAGGGGGGCTGGGAAACGTTTCTTGTAGAAGGTAGGCATTGAACAGTCTTGAGGAAGGCCAAGGAACTATAATAGTAATCAGGAGAAGACTTTTTTACTGTTTTCTCTCTTGGAGCACTTAGGTAATCAAGTGCCTTTGATGAGTCTGGCCTTTGCTTCTTTGATTAAATCGGAAGTCTTTGATGACCTGCTTACCTCAAGGGAAGGCCTAGTTCACATGGGTTTGAGTTGCATGGCTGTGATGCCTAAGAAGAGTCGCATGGCTGTCTTTTTCCCCTGAACTAAGTGAATGATATATGCATGTTTAATTAAAGTGAAGTTGCTAATCCCTTAAAGTTGCTTTCCTTAGAAAAGCAGATCAAAGAACGTGTGCTGGCAGCCATTCTGTGTGCTTGTGTTGTTGGCCTTACACAGCCACAATAGTGGCAAAACACATTGCTGTTACAGGAACCTAGATGACAGAGGCAAGGTGTGAGAGCATCGACAGCCAGAGAAAAGAGGAGTCCAGAGATGGGGCGTAATAAATGATGAACAGCAAGGAGCCATCATCACTGGATTGGAGAGTATATGAAAAAGTGTAAGTGTAAGAAGACTGGAAAGGCAGGAAGGGATAACAGCATGAAAGGCTTCAAAAGCCAAATAGATGATTTTATATTGGACATAACAGGGAGCCACCGGAGTTTACTGAGTACAGGAAAGATATGGTCCAACTTACACTTTAGAAAGAAAAAACAAATTACAAAAAACCACAAAACTTGGGCAGTGAAACTTGAGTGGAAGATCAACTGGAATGGGATTAGGCTTGAGTCAAGGAGACCAACAAGAAGGCTTTTGCAATAATCCAGGAATGAAGCAATGAGAGCATGCATCAGGTTTACAGCTGTGTGAGAGGAAAGAAGGGGATGTATATGAGAGATGTTGTAAGGGTAGAAATAGCAGGATTTAACAAGAGATTGGATGGTGGGGTGTCGAAGGAAAGTAAGGAATTGAGAGTATTGCCTAGGTAGTATATCTTGGGTGACTGGGAGAATGATGGTATCCTCAATAAGAATAAGGAAGTCAGGAAGAAGGAAGGATTTATGTATGTGGGGGAATATTAAATTCAATTTTGGACATGTTGAGCTTAATGCATTTGTGAGATATCCCCATTGAGATATGAGAATTGAGTTCAGGTGAGAGGTTAAGGGTGAATCTATAGATTTGTAAATAATCTGCATAAAAATGATAATTGAATCCATGGAAACTGATGAGAACAAAAAAGGAGATATTATAAAGGGAGAGAAAAGAAAGCCAATGACGGAGCCTTTGGGTGATACTCATTATCAGCAGATATGACCTGTATGAAGATCTAGCAAAGTGACCTGAGGAGTAGTTAAACAGATATAATACAAAGAGAACAATAAGAGTGCTCTCTCTCTCTCTCTCTCTCTCTCTCTCTCTCTCTCTCACACACACACACACACACACACACACGCACACACACACACACATACCTTTGTCAGTGAAAGTATCAAAGGGTGCAGAGTGGTCAAAAAAAAATGAGGATTGAGAAATTTCATTATGTCTGCTAATTGAGAGTTTACTGGCAACTTATTAAAACTGGTTACATAGAATTAGCAATCATTTGCAAGAAGATGATAAATTGACCCACAGTACCTGATGAGATCACCAAGAAAGGGAGTGCAGAGAGAGAAGACAAGGGAACTCAGGGCAGAGGCTTGGAGGAAATCAGTGGTTAAAGGGCAAGACATAGATGATGATCCTGCAATGGTCTCTGAAAAGAAGCAGTTAGGAGGAGAATCAGGAGAGCCCAATGTAATTCAGGCTGAGGGAGAAGAGTGTCCAGAAACAAGGGGAAAGCAACAGAGTCAATAACCTGAGAGATCAAGAAGATTGAAAATACAGAAAAAGCCAAAAAATTTAGGATTTGAGAAATGGTTGGCAAAAATAAATAGAGAGGCTTTACTCAAACAGTTACATTGGAAGACGGACAACAAGGAATTGAGCAATATTTGAGAGAAATAGATGCAAATCTTCTAGCTAGATTTCTCTAGGGGTTCAACATGAAAGGAAGGAAAAATATAGGACAACATCTTGAGGGAGTGTACTTATCAAGAAAAATTTCTTTCAGTTTCAGGGAGAACTTCATATTTATGTAGTTATCAGAGATGGAGCCAGAAGATCAGAAAATATTAAAGGGGGAAAGGAATTAAGAGGAGAGGAGAAGAGAAGAGAGAAGAAGAGAGGAGAGGAAAGGAGAGGAGAGGAATAGAAAGAATTTCATTTAAAATAACTACAGAATATATAAAATATTTTGCAATCTAACTGCAAAGAGACTCCCTGAGACTACATGCTCCAACTACCACAAACTCTCTACAGATATGAAGACAGAATTAAACACCTGGAAAAATATTTATTCCTCATGGGTAGGCCAAGCCAATGTAATAAAAATGACAATATTGTCTAAATTAATTTACTTCTTTCTTGTCATACCAACCAAACTTATGAAAATGTTTACTTCATAGTGCTCGAGGAAAATAGTAACAAAATTCATCTGGAGGGGGAAAAAAGATCAAGAATCTCAGAGGATTTTTTTTTTTAAGTGAGAATAAAGAGGGTCTAGGAGTATCAGATCTCAAACCATACTCTAAAGCAGCTGGAACAGCAGCAGGAATAGTCATAGTAATAGTACCTCTTTATATTAGTTAAAAAATAGAAAGCTCAATCTGTGAAATATATTAAATTCACAACATACAGAAGCAAATTAACATATTACCTGAGTGTTCAGTAAACCCAAAGACTTGCTACTGGTATAAGGACTCTTTGATAAAAACTCATGGGAAAAACTAGAAAGCATTTACAACAATAAACATTGTTTTAAACTATTCGCATTTACTCCAAATATCCAATCAACTACCAAATCTTGTTATTTCTTCTTTCACAGCATCTTTTATATTCACTCCTTGCTCTACATGGGCAGCTAGGTGGCACAATGGACTCCAGGTGCAATGCCAGGCCGGAAGGCAGGAAGACTCATCTCGATGAGTTCAAATCTGGCCTCAAACACTTACTAGCTGTGTGATCCTGTTTGAAATGATAAACCACTCCTCCAATATCTTTGCCAAGAAAACCCTAAATGGGGTCACTGAGAATCAGACATGACTGAAAAACTATGGAACAACAATGTATTCTACATTTATATATCCACCACTCTATTTTATGGTCTCTTCAACATTCACATTCATAGACCATTGCATTAACCTTCTAACCTCAAGTTTCTTATCTGTCTTGTCTATCCTTCTCTCATTTGTCAAAATGATTTTCCTAAAATACAAATCTGATCATTCCACTCCTCTATTCAACAAGCACAAGTGGCTAGCTATTGCCTCCAGTATCAAATACTAGTCCATCTCTCTGACAATTTAAGCCCTTCAGAATTTGTCCCCAAACCAGCCTTCTAGCCTTATTGCACATTGCTTCCCTTCACATATCCAATGTTTCCCAGGATGGCTTTCTTTCTGTTCCTCATACCTGGTTCTCCATATCTCACTTCTGTTTTTATATTGGTCACCCTCCATGGATAGCATATAGTTCCTTATTACCTTTACCTCATGAGCTCCTTACTTCTCTTAATGATGCAGTTCAAAAAAATGCTTTTCCATGAGAACATTCCTGGTTATCTGGTTGCTGGTACTTCCTCCAATCTCCAAGGATGCCTTATGTCTCTTTTATATAGATAAATATAAGTGGATGTTGTCTCTGCCATTAGAACAGAAGCTCTTCAAGCTCCTTACTACCACCCCTTTGCCTTTTTCTCTTCAGCTCATAAAAAAAGTGCCTATCACATAGTTGACATTTGAATTGCTTTATCCTATATTGCCTACACATGTTATAAGTATCATTATCCCTATTTATTTTGGGGGGGGGGGATTACTGAATACTTTTATTCTACACATAGAAGCCACTAAGGATCTGGCCTGTGGGCTGCATCACAAGTAATCACAAGTACATGGCTCCAAACATCAACACCAGGGTTGAGGGTGAGAACAAGTGATTCTATCCCAGTCACAAGATGATAAGGGTTTTCCGACAGAGTGCCAGATGATCAGGTAGTCTCTGTTGTAAAGCAGTTCTAACAAAGCAGTGAGAACATCACAAAAAGGTGGGAGAGGGAAGTTAAGCAGAAGAGACCTCTGCCCCCAAAACAAAACTGGTCTAGTACTTTGTGCTGCCCATTTGTAGGACAGGAGCAGACTTCTACAGAGGTGACTGGTGCCTGCAAGCTCATAGGCTTGGAATATCCTCATGATGAAAATTCTGCCTGATGAAGTAACCCCAAGTGATTTTACCATACTTGCGCTGAATAGCCATCTGTTCAAACATTCTATTCCATAAAGACAATGTGAACTTGACTACATGCTTTTTTAATTTTTAATTCATATCTCCAAAGACCACATGGATTGATTATCCATTTTACACATTTCTTGAAAGAGTATATGTTATACAGGAAAGAGTACTGAACTTAGATTTGGAAAACCTATGTTCAAATTCCAGGTTGACTATTTTTATAGCCAAGTAGTTAAAAGATTGTGGGCAAATTATTTGACCTCTCTAAGGCTAAGCTTTCTTTCATCTGTAAAGTGGAGATGATGACTGTGGCCCTACTTATCCCCTCCCAACCATGAGATTTTTTTTTTTTCAGACAGAAATGCTTTATAACATGTAGTGTTGTTTGTTCTCCTTGTCTGGTCATTTTCAATTGTGTTTGACTTTGTGAACCCATTCAGGGTCCTTTTGTCAAAGATATTGGGGTGCTTTGCCATTTGCTTCTCCAGATCATTTTAAATATAAGGAAACTGAGGACAACAGGGTTAAGCAATTTGCACAGGGTAACAAAACTACTATTTGAGGTCAAATTTGAACTCAGGAAGATGAGTCTTCATGACTCCAGGCCTGGTACTCTGCCCACTGAGACACCTAGCTGCCCCCTCTACATGATCTAGCTACTTTAAATGTTGTATAAATGTCACCTGTTATCATTTCTTAGAGCAATGGCTCTAAATGTATAGCCCAGAGATGCTTAGGAGTCCCTGAGACACTTTTAGGGTGTATGTGAAGCCAAAATTTCTTTCATAATAGTACTGAGACTTCCAGTTTTAATATAGTAAATATTGATTGATATAACTTACATCAACAAAAGCTCCATGATATGTGTGTCTGGGGAGGGGTCCTCAGTAATTTAAGAGAGTAAAGGCATTTTGAGATGAAAAAAAAAATTTGACCATCACTTAGAGGCACTGGGTGGACAAATACCAGAGTCATAGTTACATAAGAACAAAGGAAGAATTGTTCTTTGATTTAACTGTAGTATTAAGTATAATTTTTGTTGTTATTATGTGTTGAAATCCCTTTTTTGAATCTGTAAGAAACCCATTTTTAGAAGGACACTAGAAGCAATGAGCACATTGAGTCTAATACTTAGATATGTTCTTTTTTCCCACTTAATAATATTTAATTTTTTTCCAATTACATGTACAGATAGGTTTCAACATTCATTTTGTGAGATTTTGAGCTCCAAATTTTTCTCTACCCCCTCTTCCCCTTCCCAAGACAGCAAGCAATCTGATATAGGTTATACATGTACAAGCATATTAAACATATTTCCACCTTAATCATGTTGTGAAAGAAGAATCAGAACAAAAGAGAAAAAACACAAGAAAGAAAAAAAGAAAACGCAAAAAAGAAAAAAATGAAAATAGTATGTTTTGATCTGCTTTCAGACTCCATGGCTCTTTCTGTGGAAGTGGATAGCATTTTCCATCATGAGTCTTTTGGAATTTTCTTCAATCATTGTATTGCTAGAAAGAGTTAATTCTGTCAAAGTTCGTCATTGCACAATGTTGCTGTTACTGCATACAATGTTCTGATTCTGCTCTATTCACTTAGCATCGGTTCACACAAGTCTTTCCAGGTTTTTCTGAAATCTGCCTGTTCGTAGTTTCTCATAGCAAAATGGTATTCTATCACATTCGTATACCATAACTTGTTTAGCCATTCTCCAATTGATGGGCGTTCCTTCAATTTACAATTCTTTGCTACCACAAAAAGAGCTGATATAAGTGTTTTCATACATGGCAGTCCTTTCCCATTTTTTATGATCTCCTTGGGATACAGACCTAGTAGTGTTGTTGCTGGATCAAAATATGTACACATTTTATAGCCTTTTGGGCATAGTTCCAAATCGACCTCCAGAATCATCAGATCAGTTCACAACTCCACCAACAATGCATTAGTGTTATAGTTTTATCACATCTTCTCCATCATGTATCATTTTCCTTTTCTATCATATTAGCTAATCTGATAGGTGTGATATGGTACCTCAGATTTCTTTAGATTTGCATTTCTCTACTCAACAGTAATTTAGAGAATTTTTTTCGTATGACTATAGATAGCATTAATTTCTTCATCATAAAACTGTCTGTTTATATGCCTTGGCCATTTATCAATTGGAGAATGACTTTTATTCTTATAAATTTGACTCAGTTTTCCATATATTTTAGAAATGAGGCCTTTATCAAAGATACTTGTTGCAAATATTCCCCCAGCTTTCTGCTTTCCTTCTAACCTTGGTTGCATTGGTTTTGTTTGTGCAAAAACTTTCTAATATAATGTAAAAAAAAAAAATCCAATTTGCATTTCATAATGTTCTCTGTCTTATTTGGTCATAAATTCTTCCCTTCTCCATATCTCCAACATGTAAACTATTTCTTGTTCTTATTTGCTTATGATATCATCACTTATGTCTAATGTTTCCATTTCGACCTTATCTTGGTATAAAGTATCAGAGTTTGCTTTATGCCTAGTTTCTGCAATACTACTTTCTAGTTTTCCCAGCAGTTTTTGTCAGATAGTGAGTTCTTATCCCAGAAGCTGGAGTCTTTGGGTTTATCAAACAGTAGATTACTATAGTTATTGACTCTTGTGTCTTGTGTACCTAACCTATTCCACTGATCCACCACTCTATTTCTGAGCCAGTATCAAATGGTTTTGATGATTGATGCTTTATAATATAGTTTTATATAATGTATATATATATATATATAGCATGTGTTTATATTTATATATAATACATATTTAACATAATATAGTTTTAGATCTGTTATGTTAATATATTAGTATATATAATATGTAATATGATATATATATATTTAATATAATATAGTTTTAGATATGTCATCGCTAGGCCACCTTTTTTCATTGGTATGGCACCAAACAAGTAAATTAATTTAGGTAGAATTGTCATTTTTACTATATTTCCTCGCCTACCCATGAGCAATTAATATTTTTGCATTAGTTTAGATTTGACTTTATTTGTGTGAAAAAGTGTTTTGTAATTGTGTTTATATAGTCCTTGCAATCGTCTTTGTAGATAGACTCACAAATACTTTATACTGTCTACAGTTATTTTAAATGGAATTTCTCTATTGGTGCTGGGCTTTGTTGGTAATATGTAGAAATGCTGATGATTTATATGGGTTTGTTTTATATCATGTAACTGCTAGCATTATTATTTCAATTAGTTTTTTAGTTGATTGTCTAGAATTCTCTAAGTATACTCAACCTATCAATTGAAAAGAGTGATACTTTTATTTTCTCATTGCCTATCCTATTTCCTTTCATTTCTTTTTCTTCTCTTATTGTTAAACTAATATTTCCAGTACCACATTGAATAATACACATCACTGTTTCATCACTGATCTTACTGGGAAAGCTTCTAGCATATTCCCTTATTTATAATGCTTGCTAATGGTTTTAGATAGATATTGCTTATCATTTCCAGGAAAATTCCATTTATTCTTATGATCCTATGATTGAATGCTGTATTTTGTCTATATTTGAGATAATCATAAGATTTCTGTTAATGTTGTTATTGATATGGTCAATTATACTAACACTTTTCCTAACATTGAACCAGCCCTGCATTTTTGTTATAAATCCCACCTGATCATTGTGTATTATCCTTGTAATAAATTGCTGTAAATATCTTTGTGAATACTTTATTTAAAATTTTTCTACCAATTTTCATTAGGGAAATTGGTCTCTAATTTTCTTTCTGTTTTGGTTCTTCCTGGATTAGGTATCAGCATCACATTTGTGTCTTAAAGGGAATTTGGTAGGATTTCTTCTTTGCCTGCTTTTCCATAGAGTTTATACAGTATGAGAATTAATTGTTTTTTTTAAAAATTTTTGGTAGAATTGTCTTGCAAATCTATCTAGCTCTGGAGATTTTTTCTTAGAGAGTTCATTGATGGCTTCTTCTGTTCCTTTTTTTTTTCCAAAATGGGGTCATTTAAGCATTTTATTTCCTCTTCTCTTAATTTGGGCAATTTATATTTTTTTGTAAATGTTCATCCATTTCACTGAGGTTGTCAAATTTATTGACATACAGTTGGGCAAAATATGCCCCAACTATTTCATTAATTTCCTCTTTATTGGTAGTGAATTTACCTTTTTCATTTTTCATACTGGCAATTTACTTTTTTCTTTCTTCTTTTAATCAAATTAACTAAAGAATTATCTATTGTATTGGCTTTTCATAAAACCAATTTAGTTTTATTTATTAGTTCAATAGGTTTCTTGCTTTCAATTCTATTAATCCCTTCTTTGATTTTCAGAATTTCTAATTTGATATTTATTTAATTGGGGATTTTTAATATGTTCTTTTTCTAGATTTTTTTTAGTTGCATGCCCAATTCATTGATCTTCTCTTTCTCTATTTTATTCATGTAAGCATTTTGAGAAATAAAACTTCCCCAAATATCGACTTTGGATGCATCCCATAAATTTTTGTATGGTATCTTCCTATGGTTATTCTCTTTGATGAAATTATTGTTTCTGATTTGTTGTTTGACCCACTCATTCTTTAGGATTAGATTATTTAGTTTCCAACTAATTTTTAATCTATCTTTGAAACATGGCCCTTTATTACATGTAATTTTTATTGTATTATGATCTGAAAATAATGCATTTAATATTTCTGCATTTTTACATATGATTGCAAAGTTTTTTGCTCTAATTCATGGTTAATTTTTGTGTAGGTGCCATGTACCACTGAGAGAAAGGTATATTCCTTTCTATCTCTATTCAGTTTTCTCCAGGGGTCTATCATATTTAATTTTTCTAAAATTCTATTCACCTCTTTAACTTCTTTCTTGTTTATTTTGTGACTAGATATATTCTGCTCTACCTTTTTACCTTTACTCTGTGTGTATCTCTCTGCTTCAAATGTGTTTCTTGTCAATAACATATCGCAGGATTCTTGTTTTGAATCCACTCTCCTATTCACTTTAATTTTATGGGAGAGCTCACCCTGTTCATATTCAAGGTTATAATTACTAACTGTATATTTCTCTCTATCCTATTTTTCCCTATTTATACTTTTCTCTCACCTTTCACCCTGTCCCTCTTCACCAGTGTTTTGCTTTTGATCACCACCTCACTCAATCTGCTCTCCCTTTTATCAGTCCCCTGTCCCTTTTCCCCCCTTTCCTCTCCTACTTTCCTATACAGTAAGATAAATTTCTATACCCAATTTAATGTGTATGTTATTCCATATTTTAGCCAAATCTGATGAGAGTGAGGTTCAAACAATGCTCCCTCCCTCCCTTCTTTCCCTCTGCTCTGATAGGTCTTTTGCTCCTCTTGATGTGATATATTTTACCCTATTCTGCTTTCCTGTTTCTTCTTCTCCCAGTACAATCCTTTTTATCACTTAATTTTTTTATATCATAAATCAAAGTCAACTTCTACCCACACCTTCTGGTCTATGTATACTCCTTCTAATTGCCATAACAGATATAATTCTCAAGAGTTACAAGCATCAATTTCCCATGTACAGATATAAACAGTTTAGCCTTACTCTTGAGTCTTGTATTTAAAGATTGAACTATCTGTTCAGCTCAAGGCTTTTTCATCAAAAATGATTGAAATTTACCCATTTCCTTGAATGTCCATCTTTTTATCCTGAAAGGGTATGCTCAGTTTTGCTTTGTAGTTGATTCTTGATTGTATTTCAAGCCCTCTGATCATTTAATGTAGACGCTGCTAAGTGCTATGTAATGATGACTGTGGCTCCTTGATATTTGAATTATTTCTTTCTATCTGCTTGCGGTACTTTCTCCTTGAGCTGATAATTCTGGAATTTGGCTGCAACATTACTTGGAGATTGGGGATCTCTTTCAGGTAGTGATTGGTGAATTCTTTCAATGATGATTTTGCCCTCTGGTTCTAGGATATCAGGACAATTTTCCTTGATAATTTATTGAAAGATGCTTGCCAGGCTCTTTTTTAGATAATGGCTTTCATGTAGTCCAATGATTCTCAAATTATCTCTCCTGGATCTATTTTCCAGGTCAGTGGTTTTTCCAATGAGGTATTATACATTTTCTTCTATTTTTTCATTCTTTTGATTTGGTTTGACTGATTCTTGACATCTCATTGAATGATTATCTTCTACTTGCCCAATTCCAATTTTTAAGGAATTATTTTCTTCAGTTAACTTTTGTACCTCCTTCTCCATTTGGCCAAATCTACTTTTTAAGGAGTCATTTTCTTCAGTGGATTTTTTTTTCCTATTTGGCCAACAATATTTTTTAAGGAATTGTTTTCTTCAGTCAATTGTTGTCCTTTCTTTTCCAAGCTGTGGACTCTCTCTTGCATATCTCTCATTTCTTTCCCCAGTTTCTCTTCTATCTCTTATTTGATTTTTAAAATCCTTTTTGTGCTCTTCTAAGAAGGTTTTTGGGGCTTGAGACCAATTCATTTTCCCCTTTGAGGCTTTGCATGTAGGCATTTTGACAGTGTTGTCCTCTGCTTTGTTTGTGTTTTGATCTTCCGTGTTGTCATACTAGCTTTTTATGGTCAGGACTGTTTTTTTTTTCTTTTTTGTTGTTTGTTTATTGTTTAGTCTATTTCATGATATTGGAAGTCGGGCTCTGTACTTGCGACACAAGGGGCACTGTCTTAAGCTTCTTGTGCTTGGTGCCAGGGACCTGTTCACTGGGTTTCTATGCTGCGACCTCAGGTGCTGATGGCTTGCCCCCTGTGCTGAGGTGGTCAGGCCTACTTGTGCCTATTGTGCCGGGGTTCTGGGTCTGGCAGTTTGTCTTCTGTCCTGGGGCTTGAGGCCTTGCAGCTGACCTGCTACGCCACTAGCTTGCTGAGCCAGGATCAAGGGGCCTCAGATGCTGATCTGTGCTGTGGCTATAAGCCTTCTCCTGGCTTTCCTAGATACCATTTGTTCTGGGTAGTGCTCCCCCTTTTACCCAAATGAGACAGACCATTACTGAAGTCCTTCACAGTTATTTCAACCTGGAAAATTGTTTCACTCCATCATTTTGTAGGTTCTGGCACTCCAGAACCTGTTTAGAGGCTTGATTTAATATTATTTCTTAAGGAAACTAAAGAAAGCTCAGGCAACTTCCTGGCTTCTCTCTGCCATCTTCTCAATATGTTCTTTATACAAACTTTTCAGAAATACACTTAATGAGCAAAGTGAGGTCAAACAGTAAAGTGTAACTAGCAAATTTAGAAATGGCAGTGTTCAAGAACAGAGCATATGACAACTTGTCAAGGATATCCTAAAGGGATTCATCCATCAGGGAGGGAGTTGGCAGACAGAGTATGTAAGCTCCCCTCTAACTTAGTGTCTATGATTCAGTACTTTTATGTGTCAACTCTAGATAATCGAAACAACCTAAACATTTTTGCCTGTCTTCATTAAAAAAAAAATTTGCAGTATATCAAGGAATTATTTTTCAGAATCTTTTTGAGAATAATAAGACAGTATATAAGTAAAATATTTGAGCTACATTTTTAGATAAAAACAATATAACTGTCTGAGACTCTGACAGCTCCTGCCTATGAACTTAAGTTCTTTGCATATGTACCTGGAGACTGAGCTGTATGACCTTATTTTCATGGTTCTTCACATGAAGTGAATAATAGCAGTTTCAAAAGATGAGGGAGAGAAAAATAAATTTACTGGAATAAAACCTTTCCCCTTTGTAGCAAATAAAACCCTATGAAACAAATTTTCTGGGCATTAATAAAAAATTTCTTAACTAGGCTAGCCAATAATCAATAAATTGATGTCAGTGGTTTATCTCAATAATCAAAGACACCAAGGGAGACTGAAAAACCTTATATCAGGTATGTACCTTCTGACAGGGAACTTCCCTGACAAGTGAAAGTCAGTCCTGATTGGTGAAACTTTAGTGAGGAGGAAGGGCTAGAAAATGAAAAATGTATTGATCATGAGACTCAGCAGCCTCTAGCAATCTGGGTAGAGTAAGCCATTTCCATCCAGACCTCTCTAACTAGTTTACTCCTTTACGAGCCAGGTTACCCCAAGTCAAGAGAGTGGCCCTTGGTAACTCTTGGTATCAAGAAGTAGTCTAGATTAGCTTCTGACTCTGGGATAAACAAAAGCCAGGGTCCCATTTGGATGGGTCCCCCACCAAGCTAGGTAAGAAGCAGGTGCCTTAAGGGCAAAGAGTAATCACATCTCTTGGTCATGCCCTTCAGAGACTGGCCTTTCTTGAAGAGGGGTCTTACTAAAAACAGGAAGAAAAGGATGGATCACAAATTAATAACTATTAATATAATAGCATATTAATTTCTCACCTTCCCTTTTTAATATGTTATCTAAATTTAAGTCAACTCTACCGCAGTTAATGCTGTTGTTGTATTTGTCCTTCATTTTTGAAGAAGACCATAACATCAGGGAAATGATGACATGAAATGCAGTTGACTTTGATTTGAGTGAAGAAGGGCTGTGCAAGGTCACCAGTCTCACTTTCTCCTCCAAAGCCATCTGAGTCCAGCGGCCCTATATGCATCAGGATAACTGGAGATGGCCCAGGATGCATTGGGACACCCCGGTCCTTTTAGGCTAAGGTCTTTTCAGGTTCTCACTTTGAGAGAGGTAACAGCCATTTGGTGAATTGGCCTCTTTAAGAAGTTAATCAAGGAGGGGGGCGGAGCCAAGATGGCGACCAGAAAGCAGTAACTGGCGTGAGCTCCACACCAAATCCCTCCAAAAACCTATAAAAAAAGTGGCTCTGAACCAATTCTAGAGCTGCAGAACCCACAAAGTGGCAGAGGGAAGCAGGGCCCCACCCCAGGACAGCCTGGATGGTCTCTGGGTAAGGTCGGTCCCACACTGACCTCCCAGCCCCCAGCCGAGGGGAGCCGAGCTGAGCCCAGCGCGCACGGCGCAAACAGACTAGACGCGGACCTACCAGACCAGGAGACGAGCGGAAAGTGCCCTGGCATCCCAAAATACTGAGCTGTGGCATGTACCAGACCTCTCAACTCACAAAGAGCAAAGACATCAGAGAAGGTTAGTGGGAA
>CM053623.1:105607675-105625194 GCA_028646595.1 Phalanger gymnotis
CACCCTCCCTAAGAAGTCAAGCAATTCAACATGGGCCACATGCGAATCATTATGTATAACCCTTCCACAACACTCATGTTGTGAAAGAGTAACTATATTTTGCTTCTTCCTAACCTATCCCCATTTATTGAAGCACTCCTCCTTCCCCAAGAACCCCCAACCTGGACTGGACTTAGATCTTTAGCAGGCTCTTCACTCCTGCTCTGATCCACCACTTAATTCCTCCCACCAGGTGGGCCTAGGGCCAGAAGCAACTGCAGCTGTAGTTCTGTAGCTGCCCCACCTCCACTGCCCCCAAGGGTGGTAGCCAAACTGCAAACTCTGTCTTAGTCCCCAGCAGCTTCTCCCACTAACCTGCTGTTGTCCTTGGTGTTTGTGGGTTGAGAAGTCTGGTAACTGCTGCAGCTCACTGATTCAGGGAGCTAGTGCACGCTCCGCCCGGCTCCTGGTCTGGTCGGTCCGCTTGGCCCATGCTGGGCTCTGCTCTGCTCAGCTTCACTCCCCTCCTCTCCCAGCTCTGTGTGGGATAGACCTTACCCAGAGACCATCCAGGCTGTCCTGGGCTAGAGCCCTGCTTCCCTATGCTATTTTGTGGGTTCTGCAGTTCTAGAATTGGTTCAGAGCCATTTTTTATAGGTTTTTGGAGGGACTTGGCGGGGAGCTCATGCTAGTTCCTGCTTTCCAGCTGCCATCTTGGCTCCGCCCCTTCTCCCCTTGTTCTTTATAGTAGTACAAACCATCTCTCTCTTCCAAGACAAAATGACGTGTTAACCTGGCCTACTTCCACATTCCACGCTGATAACACTAGTTAGAAGATTCAGGACCAAACACAATAGCCACCACTGAGGCATCCCCACACTGCCAGAGCACTTTCTGGCATTTATTATTATTTTACTCACTGTTCACTTTATGGCCTCACCAAAGATATGACACTAAGTATCCTACCCCACACTCCCCACCGCATGAATTGAATACTACTAAAGGCTGAAGACTCTTTATGTCTATCAAACCATTCATACACCAGTTCTATTTCAACTCTTCTAACATCCTTAGTTTTTCTAAAGGAAATAGTGAGGCAGAGTCTTCACTGAACTTGGAGTCATCAGAGCGGAGTTTGAAAGTTGGTTCTGGCACTTACTATCTTTGTGACCTTGGACAAGTCAATTAACCTATTTGGGCCTTACCTGTCTTATCCATAAAATGAGGGAGTTGGATTAAATGTCCTCTAAGAGCCCTTTCAGATCCAGACATATGAAATTAACTGGTCTTATCAGTTGATACAGCAGCAGTCAGAACTATGGAAGGGATGTGCCTATTTCTGCTCTAATTTGAATGAAAAAACCTGTGCAATCTTCTTCTCTACTTCCTCTCCTCAACATATTCCTACCAGGTCCAGTCTCCTGGGATGCAGAAAGTTTCTGTAATCCAATCAGTGTTGATAATATTCCATGAAGTGCAATGCTTTGGGGGCCTGAAGGGAGTGTTTTATGGTGTATGCATAGAAAGCATCAGTTTGTTAAGATGGTATCTTCTATGTGAATGACACTAGGGATCTGTTTCTGGGAGACTGAAGACTAGGAATGTGGCTATTCTGTGTTGTCCTATAGCATGTTTGGGACTTGAATGTTTTTGCATTTGAAAGCACCAAAGATACATAAGACCCGAGCTAAATTGTGAGCCATTCTCTCCCAGCTCCCCAGACCAACACGATTTAGCAGGAATTATGCCTGAAGGTTTAGGGGAAAAATGCTAATTTTTACTATATAATTGGGGTAAAAGCTAATCCCATTGAAATGATTAAATAGAACAGAAATGCCAAAAACTGCACCACCTTCAGTGAAGGAGGGAAATGAAGCAAGTAAGGGCTCAAGCTTATGGAAGAGAAGAAAGACCTTTCCCATGGACTTCAGAGTATATGAGAATCATGTAGGGGCAGGGTGGGGAATAAAAGGTCTGGCCTTGAGAGAGTGGGGCCAGTCAACACTGTAATAGAAGCATAAATCTTCTGGGGATCCATTTTAAAAGGACCTGTAAATCATCGTAGCAATATGACCCAACCATGGTCTGTTTGATATTCAAGCTAATGATGTGATTTTAAAGTCAAGAAGGACATGTTAATTATTTTATGGGGTTCCCTCTTACTTTGCTTATAGACTGACAATATTGTGGCCTATAAATCACCATTGCATACATAGTTGTTGGAATGTTGTCTCTTTCATTAGAATTTGAGCTCTTGGTTGGGGGGAGGGGGCTGGGGCACAAGGGGGAGATTTTTCCCTTTTGTTGTACCCCTAGTGCTTAGGACAGTGTCTGTCACATAATAGATGCTTAGTAAATGTTTGTTGATGACTTTACATGGCCTACAGATCCAAAGGGAATCATATGTTGGTAGATAGTAGCAGCTACTCTGGAGGAGAAAAGGTTTTATGTACCACCATAGATGAAATATGTTATATGATTACAGCAAAAGTCCATACAACAGCCAGTTTGGAGAGAACCTCCTAGAGAATCCTTAGGGTAATGCTTTGGTTCTTAATGAAGCCAGAGAACGCTCTCCTCTTCTGCCATTTTCCCAGCACTTGGGAAATATACCCAAGAAAAATTCCCAGTAGTTCAAAAAAGTTATCATAAGGATGAGGGTAAGACATGAAGCCATTTTATTGATTAATTAATGTCAGTGAGGACTTCGGGGGAAGCAGGTACTATAGAAGACAGGGAAGGACAACCGCAGAAGGTATAAGGGAAAGAAAAAGGAATGTACCTATGCCAGCAAATCATTCAATAAAAACTAATGATTTTATGGGAATCATAGACAGTGGAGTGGAATGGATAGAAAGTCAGCCTCTGATTCTTAAAGACGTAGGATCAAGTTTTTTTCTAACACTGTCTCATGTGACCTGAGTCAAGTCACTTAAGTCCCCAATGGTACAGGCTCTGAGATTATAAACTGCAGAGGAGGTGAATTGTTAGATTGTTTTCTCATATGGAGTTTCGTATAATAATGACATCACGGGGGAAAAGACAAAGTACATTTTTACTTAACTCAAACTAGTGTAAACTGTAAGAGTTGGTTTGAGGTCAAGCGAACAATTTTCAAAGTTCAGATTTCACACTCCATTAGATTTTAATCTCTTTGAGGGTGGGGACTGTCTTTTGCTTATTTTTGTATTCCCAACACTTAGTACTTGGAACATAGTAACATGTTGATAAATGTTTATTGATTGGCTGATTGGATTTTGTCCTAAGACTGACTTTGAATTCACAATTCCACAGATAGATCTAGATTTACTTATCTAGCCATGTAAATGAATAGATAGATTGATATGCTAATGAAAAATTAATGGTGTAAAAAAAAGATTCTAGTTCAGTAAACATTGCAAGAATTTTCAAGCCTTTGTGATGGAAAACTTGGAGATTTTCGTGTAATAAAAAAATTGTCCTATTGTTGAACAACTAGATTCACAACTATTTTTATCATTAAAGCCCAAAATTTCAAATAATAGCTTTGAACTTTCAGATGTCCTTTTTTTTCTCATTGCTTTCTTATTAATGTTTTTTTTTAAAAAAAGGTCCACTATCTCAATATGTTGGTATTAAACATACTTGGAAGGCTAAGTTCAATGCTAAATTATGTTATGTCTACTCTGGCTGTGTACATGGCAGAATGGGGTATCGGTAGAGGGTGATTAGTCATCCTGAAGTTCCCAACCTCAATGGAATCTTAGAACCAATCCCCATTACTATCATATGATGAAATAAACCCCACATTTTAGATCAAGAATGCCAGATAGTAAATTATGCCTCTCTTAGATGAAACAGAATTAGAAATTCTACCATTTCACTAAATATGTCATTCCTTATTATGTGTCACTTTTGAAAGATAACCCCTTCTATGCCAAATAGCATTATTGAACTGCTATACCTATCCTGGTATTCCATTTTCCAATTTCTTTCCATTAGTATTCTGTACCCCTTGCTCCAAACACCCAAGAATTAACTATTTCTGTCAGTCAATAGTTCAAATGTTGCCAATGGTGAATAGGATGGTTGTTGTTACACTCACCTGACTATACCTCTAGACACCAAACTTTGGGAGAGTTAAACCACTCAGTTTTCAAACTTCTACCGTGGAACTGAACTGTCCTAATGGGTGCATGAGTGAGCCTATTGTAATGAGCTGGCCCCAGACAGGTTGTATTTTACATCCCTTCTTCTTGTTCATCCTCAACTTTCCACCTCTTGCTCTGGGAGCAATAATAGAATCAATGCAATCATTTTCTTTTTCTGGAAAGGTCATGTCAATCAACATATTAGTCAATTCTTTGACATCCCAAAATAAAATGCTCTTCCCTGACCAGCTCTCCCTTATGTTTGTTATCTCTCTTAATAGAAGGAAAGCTTCTTAAGGGCAAGGATGGCCTCATTTTGGAATATGTATCCCTAATGCTTAGCATAATGCCTAACATATCATAATCATATCGTATTTTTATTCATTCTTTCTTCTCCTATTCCCCTAACTCTGTCTCATTATAACATCAAACATTCCTAAAAGTTTTGAAAAAAAATAATTGAAGAGACCAAAGAATTTTCACAGCCCCATGACAAAGTTTACATACACACACACACACACACACACACACCCTACCTCTCTATTCATTCATAATGTTTTCCATTCCCCCATTTCCCATAATTCTATATCTAATTAGGTCCTGGCTAATCATACGACCTTAGATTTAGAGCTAGAAGGAAGGGAAGAAGGTTATGAGCATTTATGTAGCAAATATTATGTGCTAGGTACTGTACTAGTTACCTTAAAAATATTATCTCATTTGATCCTTGAAAAAAATTCTGTTTTTATTTTATATTTTAATGCTATAGCTGAGGACACTGAGGTAGCCAGAGGTTAACTGACTTGCCCATGGTCACATAGTAAATGTCTTAGGCTGGAATTGAATTCTAGTTTTCCTGACTCCAGGTCCAATAATCTATCTACTCTGCTACTTTTTTTTTTTGTTTTACAGATGAGAAAGCCAAGGTCCAGGATGGTGAACAGTGGGTAGAATATCAGGCATGAAGTCAGGATGACCTGAGCTAAAATCTCACCTTTACTATTTACTAACTCCACGACTGGAAGTAAGTCTCTTAGCCACACTCAGATGCAGTTTCCCCAACCGCAAAAAAGAAATAACAGTAGCAAGCCACCCTACCAGCTTGTTGCAAAGATCAATTGAAATCATTTATGTAAAGTGCTTCACAAACCTTGAGGTGCATATGAATATTATTTTTTATTATTATTGCCAAAGGTTACATGAATAGTTAGTGGCATAAGTGATATTCAACCCAAGCTCCTCTCTGAATCAAGTTCCCCTTCATTGAACCATACTGCATAATGATGCCCTAGCACAATTTGATTCATGCTTTAAAATTGCCCATTATAATTTGTAAATGCTGTGGAAATGACTATTAAATTGAGTTGTATTTCAATAAGTTAAAAAAAAATGGTTTGTAAAGGTCTCAGAAATATTATTGTCACTGACATTAATTTGCAAAGATACACATTTCTTGCAAACTGAAAATAATGTTGCCAGGCAACTATTTAAAATACAAGACTATCACTAGATGAAATTAAAATACCTATCCTGCCTAAAAACATATGAAGATTTATTCCATCCCAATAACTTAGAAATAATTTCTCCTGGCCAATTTTGAAATCATTGAACAGGAATCATTAGAGAGGTCATCCAACTCTTGAGTTACCTGAAATGCTTTTTTCTCCCTGTGAATAGAATTTGAAGACATTGGAAAAATGTGTGAAGCAATGCCAATTTTTTTTTAATTATTCATTACTCTTCTGAGTCAATATTAGTATTCTGCGGGACTCTGGAGTAATATCGAACCTCTGTGGTGTTGGTGATGTTTCCAGTTCTAGTTTGTTCTTTGAAGCATATGCCTTTGTACACACACCCTTTCCTAAGGGAAAGGAGAATATTGGCAGACGGGCACAAATGGTAATCGTGTTGAAGACGCACAGCAAATGATGAGGTGCTCTATTGGGATACTGAAAGAAAGCAAGAATGGGTTTTAATTACAGTCTGCAATTCTACAAACTGTGGAGAGGGAGATGCCTTGACTCTCTGCTTGGCATTAATCTGTGAATCATTATTAACTTTCCAACACCCTTTCAATGATACAAAAGATAAAGCTTCACATAAAAGGAGCTATGGATTCTGGTTTGGTGATTCCAGATACACTAACTGCTATATAAAATAAAATGTCACCTGAGAAATATCAGAGTCTATTATGCAACCCTGAAACAGATATTTTTACTTCTCTTTATTTGGAACTACTATATTACAAGTGCCTATTGAAGGAATGCAAAAGAGAATTATTTGCACTTCATTTAAACTATGTGTGTGTGTGTTGAGACTGTTGTAAAAGCTGGAAATTGAATTTTCTCCTTTGGGAAGGGAGGAACTCAGATTAAATCCTTGATTAATTATTGCAGATAACCATCTTCATGTTAAATTTAAAAATTCTGACAAAAGTATTAAAGCAGCATTTCCAATAGAACTTAGCTGGGATGAAGTTTTCCAAAGACTTATTAGGTTCAAATCTTTTTTGCAAACAATTTATTATCTAAAGCAGTGTGGGAGGATTAGGGCTCAGCTGTCATAGACAATAACAGATGCAGATTTGGAAGCATTGTCGTCTACATAATGGTTTCCACATAAAATCACAAAAGTAAAAATCATAAAAGACAAAAGAATATATTCAATTTTATATTACCACATTCTCTCCATATTTGTTAGGTTCTGGAATTCTTCTTAACTTGGATCCACTCTATCACTCTAAATCATCTGACACATCATTGGAAGCAAAAAAAAAAAAAAAAAGAAGGCTCCAGGGGAAGATCTCCTGCTGCCATAATATTTTTTAACTGGTTATGAATGATTGACCCTTGGTTGGCCAAAATATTTATCCCAATTAACTTTATCGTTCTCTCAGACTGAAACCAAAATGTACTCTACTGGATTTTATTTTTAATTAAAGGAGAATTTCCATTGCTTCCAATTTACAGATCTATTTTTCTGCTAGACTTCCCCTCAAAAGTCTATGCCAATTGTCTTATCAACAAATTGAAACATTCTTCCTCTCTAGTAAAAATACCAGTGTATTTTAGTACATTTACATAGTAGTAAATGGTTCATGTATTTTTTTAATTCACTATCGCATTTGATCCTTGTGATACTCCTATATGGCAGGTAGTACAGATATTACCCCCTTTTAACTGATGAGGAAACTGAAGAACACAGAGCTTAAGTAAGCTTGCCCAAAATAACTCAGTTGATAAGTGGGGGAGTGGGAAACTAGATTTACTTCTTTAAACTTGAAAAAGTTATTGCTCTTTGTATTATACCACATGTTCTATGAGGTGGAAGTAAGTTTGGGGTATACTTTTTTCTATCATCAAACAATGAAGAAAATTTTAGGATACTTAAAAAAAAAAAAACCAGGTGATTTCAGTCACTCTTCTGAGCTGGTTCAGCAGAAGGGATCTGGCCCCCAGCAGAATAACAATCTCACCTCTGTTTTATATGTGCTTTATTCGGTGGGTTTATTTAAGCACTTCTGAGTTTTGAAAAGTTTTCAAAGAATGGATACTCATTCCCTCAATTAGTGTTTGTTCTCTTGGCAGGGCTAGCTTATAAACTAGGTATATAGGGAGCTGCCCAATCAAATCAAGCCTCAAATCCCACCTGTTTCCTAAAGTCCACCTCTTCAGACTTCCTATTTTCTGAGCACTTTTAATGTGATTTTAATATAATGAAGTTATTTCTTTATATAGCTAGATAAACTTTCTTAACTGAAAACAGTTCTGGGACTCAGTATAGATTCAAGAAGGAAAAGTGTGATAATAATATCTATAATATAAAAAAATGCAAAATAAAACATTTAACTAACAGCTGCATACCAACCACACTTCTGGATCACAGAACTCCCCAGATAATATGCTTGATTGAAAGGTTCTAGGAAATGAAGTTTGAGTTTTCATTCCCCACAATGAGAGTCAGAAATAACTTTAATTCACATTCTGAAAAATGAGCAGAAGACTCACCGCTTCTACCCAGGCATGGTTGACAGTGATTAGTTCCCTGGTTCCATTTGACCAGTTAAGTACAATTAGCTTTTACAAATGAATGTTTATTATGAAGATATTGGAAGATCATAAATACAACACTCTCTCTCTTTCTCACACACACACACACATACACACACTCGTACCCCAGGATCAAATTTCCCCCATACTGTTCCTTACTGTATGGCTTCTGGCAAATCCCAGCTTGGACTCCTCTCTCAGACTGCAAATGATACTCTCTTTTGACCTTTCAGAGTTCACAAGGTGGTAATCATCTCCAATATTCTTCACAAGAAGCAGGTAAAAATAGATACATCAGAGACAGAAACAGCAGGAACATTTGTTTTCAGTTTCATGACCCTGGCAGAGATAAAAAAAAAATGACCTACCTCTCTCCATCCCTAGGCTTAGTCGTTTGCCATCCCCAATGTCAGCAAGTCTGTGAAGAGCTAGAGAAAAGTAACTAGCCATTGTTGATTAGTGCCCAGTTCTTGATATAGGGTCAATCAACCTCTTGTCTCGTTACACAGTTAGCAAACTGAATCAAGCTCTAGAATTTAAGCATGTGCTCCCAAATGGGGAGAAGAATGTTTCTGTAACATGTTATCATGCCTTTCCAGAATCATCTTCCCCAGTCTCTTCAAAGTAGGGAATCATATTAACCCTGATCATTTTAAAAATAAATTTAAATACATTGTCTTTTATTAACTATTTCTCAATTATATGTAAAAATTTCAAATCACTTTTGAAAATTTTCAATTCCAAATTTTTCCCTTCTGCCCAATCCTGCACCCTCTTCTAAAGGGAACAAACAATTGATGTCAGTTATATATGTGAAGTCACACAGAACATAAAAAAATGAGAAAATAAGAAAAATAGAGCTTTTTAAAAAATGATATGATTCCATTTGCAGAGTTCATTCATCAATTCCCAATCTAGTGGTGAATAGCAGTTTCCATCATAGGTCCTTTCAAATTACATTGATTAGAGTAGTGAAATCTTTCACATTTGAACATATTTATAAATATTGCTGTTTACTGTGGACAGTGTTTTCCTGGTTCTGCTCACTTCACTTTGTATAATTTCATAGGAATCTTCCCAGATTTTTCTGAAACCATCCTGTTCATCATTCCTTATAGCACAATAGTATTCTTTTTTTTAATTTGTAATTTTCTATTTTATGCTTAAATACAAATTAAGAAAAGAAAAAAGAAATAAAATTAAATACTAAAACTAAAATAATACAAAATAAGCAAAGTAAAAAAATCATTGCTATGTGCAGAAGCAGAACCTGAGAGAGGATTCAAAATGTGCAGCAATAAATTTCCATTTCAAGAAAGGCTATATAATAAATACTATCTGTTGTGTTAAAAGCTGTCCATCATTTTTTGCTTCCTTGTAAGTTTCCTTTTGTTCTCTGCTGTGCACTTTCGACTCTTTTTCCTTTTCCTCCCCATCCCCAAGGGTACAATTAAGTGTGGACATACACACACTCCCCTATACATATGGGCATATATATCTACATACACATACATATGGAGACATTCACAAAGATATTCATATATAAATAAGCACACATACACCTGGTACATACACTCACTCATACATATACTTAGATATCAATAATCATTACATAGAGACATATACATTCATTTTCATCTAAAAGACCCTATTGTACTTATTTATCTTGTTTCTCTGAGGTTAAATAACCTCTTCCTTCATAAGTCCAAGGCTTTCCATATTTTTCTATGTCCACCAACTAATCATTTCCTACACCACAGGAATATTCCCACCTTTTACTGTCTACTTGTTTTAAATAATCTAAAACAACATTAATGTGGCTGACACATAGTGTTTTCCCTGTTTTTTCTCTTTTTTAGCCTTGACTTTGTTGAGATCATGATTACCACCCCTGCTCCTTTTTCCCTAACAAATTCTACTCTTGATTTTTATCTTACAGTTGTGTGTGTCTCTTTCCTAACCCTCCTGACTCCTCTACTTTACTTCTACCCACTACCTTGCCCTCCTATCACTTAACCCCCCAGGATCCATCCCTTATCCTTTCCCATTAATCTAAACACCATTTTCTACCCCTCCTTAACCTATTTACTCACCTACCCCTCTAAAGATCCTTCCCTTATCCTACCCACCCCCATGCCCTTAGAATTTTATTTCTTTCTGAATTCAGAAGACTTATATACTCTTCTAGATATGGATATAATGTTCCCCCTGGAACCCATTCCTGATGAAAGTAGGTTTCCAGAACTACCAGCCCTCCTCCCCCATCTAATTCCTCTAGGTTGGTTCTTCCTCTTGTACCTCATTTGTATAAGATAATTACTCTTTTTAGCTGTTCCTAAACAGTTTTACTTTTCAAAATCATATCTACTCAGGTCTACCCCAATCTTTCTCATAAGCTACGCAGTTGCTAATAACAGTCTTAGACATACAATTTACATTTTACATACTTAAGAGGCAAACAGTCTGTCCTAATTGAGTCTCTTGTAATTAATATTTGCTGTATACTTTTTTTTTCTATTGGCTCTTGTATGTCAAATCTTCTGTTAAGTTCAATTTTTTTTTAACTAAATCCTAAAAGTCTGACAATTCATTCAATGTTTTTTTTTTTAATTTTCATTCAGAATTATGCTTAGTTTTGCTGTGATGTTTTCATCTGGAGGCCCAGTTCTTTCACTCTTCAATATGTAATGTTCCAAGGCATGCGGTTTTAGTGTCACTGCTGCTAGGTATTGCGTGATTCTAATTGTGACACTGCCATATTTAAATTATTTTTTTCTTGTTGCTCAGAATATTTTAGCCATAAGCTGGGGGTTTTGGAATTTTAATATAAATTTTCCTTGTGGGAACTCTTTTCAGGTGGCAATTGGTGGATTTTTTCTATTTCTGCTTTCCCCTCTTGTGCTAACATTTCAGGACAATTTTCTTTAATTATTTCTTGTGTTATTGTATCAAGATTCTTTTTTTGATCATAGCTTTCAAGTAGTCTGACTATTCTTATGCTTTCTCTTCTTAATCATTTCTCCAGATCAGTTGTTTTCCTTATGTTCTTATGTTCTATTTTTTCATTCTTTATATTTTGTTTTATTACTTCTTGATCTCTTATAACTTTGCTAGCTTCCCTTTGCCCAGTTCTGATCTTCAAGGAGTTGTATTCTTAAGACTGTGGATCTCCTTTTCTAATTGGTTGACTTTCTTTTCATAATCTTGTTTTTCTTGGATTATTCTGGGTTTTTTTGTTTGTTTGTTTTCCTCAGTCTATCCCATTTGATATTTAAAATCTTTTTTAAGTCCTTCTATGAATTCTTTTTGGGTAGGTGACATTTGACATTACTCTTTGGGATAGGAGAGTTTCTTTGCTTCAGTGTCTTCCTGTGAAGACAAATCCCAGTCTTCTCTACTCCCATGGTAATTTACTGTGGTTGGATTCTTTCTCCTTTGCCTGTTCATTTTTTTTTTTTTTAAATTTATAGTGGCTTAGTTTTTGTAATCACCTCTAGCCCTAGGGCATGGTGGATGATGCCTCTGGCCTTAGATCCTCTTCTCCCCTCTGGCCTGTAACCAAAACCAAGACCTCCAGCCTTCTATAAGTGTCCACAGCCAGCAGTATCCCCACTCCATTGTTTCTGCACTTACCGGGCGTATATTGGTTCCTTCTTGCCCCAGCCTATGTCTCAGCAGCACAACTGGCTCTGGTGTTCCTTGTCATCAGAGGTTCCCTGGATCTTCCCCAGCTCCAACACCCAACTCCTCTCACTGTCCTGGGCGTAAAAGGTCCTGTCGTTTGGGTTGAGGCAGCCTCCCAACTGTAGCTAACCTGAGGGTTTGCTGCTTGTTGTTTAAGCTTTCCTACCCTGGAGGTATTTACTTTTCACAAGGACCAAACCTCATCCTAGGATTTTTTCTTTAGATCTTCTCTGATTGTCCCGGGATGACAGCTGTTCTGCCCCTACTCTTATTTATTTTTTACAGCTCTACATTTTCCCTGAGGTACTATTATTATCTGATTTGTAGCGGAAATCTGGAAAGCTTGGAATTTTCTGACCTACTCCACAATAGTATTCTTATAGTACAATAGTAAATCAAAACTTATTGACATCCCCCAACTAATGGGCAGCCCCTGAATTTCCAATTCTCTGCCACCACAAAAAGAGCTTGAGATACACACACCCACACACCCCTCACATACATACACCTCCCACATATATATGTACACATATATATTGTGTATGTATATATACGTATATAGTATATATTTACATATATACGTGTGTGTGTGTGTGTATGTATGTGTATAACCTTTTCCTTTTTCTTTGACACCACTGGGCTAAAGATCTAGTAGTGGTATTGCTGGGTCAAAGTGCATATCCAGCTTTATAACCTTTGGGTTTTTTTTATTTGTTTGTCTTGAGAATACGCTGATGTGGCTTAATAGCAAATAAAATATTCTACAGTTATAGTCCACAACTTTGAAAGGAAAAGAAATATATTTTCTCTTCCCCCAAGGAACTTCCATTCTACTAGAGTAAAATAATATGTATATAGATAAGCAAATAACAAAACACATATGAAGCAAATAAAGTTAATTTTTATAAGAGAGAGGGAGAACACTAACCCCTAAGGGAATCAAGAGAGGCCTTGCATAGGAGGTTCTATTTGTGGTGTCTTTTTAAAAATCTATTTAGTATGTTATTTTTCCCCAGTTATAAAAAAATAAATAAATTTTTAACATTTGTTTTTAAAAACTTTGAATTTCAAATTTTCTCCCTTGCTCCCACCCCGCTCCCACCCCCTTTGAGAAGGCAAGCAATTTGATATAGGTTATATATGTGTAGTAGTGTAAAACATTTCCGTAAGTCATGTTGTGAAAGAAAACAGAACCCCCCACCCAAAAAAAAAACTAAAGAAAAATAAAGTAAAAAAAGTATTCTTCAATCTGTATTCAGACCCCATCAGTTTTTTCTCTAGGGAATGGAAGGCATTTTTTATCATAAGTCCTTCAGAGTTGTCTTAGATCATTGTATTGCTAAGAATAGTTCAGTCATTCATGAATGATCGTCTTGCAATACTACTTTTACATAGTACACAGTACATTTCACTTTGTATCAGCTCATGTAAGTCTTTCCAGGTTTTTCTGAGAGCATCCTGCCCCTCATTTCTTATAGCACAATAGTATTCTATCATAATCACATGCCACAGTTTGCTCAGCCATTTCCTAATTGATGGGCATCTCATCAATTTTTAATTCTTTGCCACTATAAAAGAGCTTTTGTAAATATTTTTATACATATAGGTCCTTTTCCATTTGCTTTTCTCTCTCTTTTTTTTTGTACTCAGACTACTTTCACATTTATTTCCAGTTTTAATCTTTCTTTTTTTCAATTCTAATTTATTTATTTTTAGTTTTCAACGTTCATTTCCACAAGATTTTGAGTTACAAATTTTCTCCCCATCTCTTCTGTCCTCTCACCTCAAGATGGCATGTATTTTGATTGCCCCTTTCCCCAGTCTGTCCTCCCTTTTATCACCTCACTCCCCACCCCCACCATTCCCTTACCCCTTACTTTCTTGTAGGGCAAGATAGACTTCTATACCCCATCGCCTGTATATCTTATTACCCAGTTGCACATAAAAACAATTCTTAACATTTGTTTTTAGAATTTTGAGTTCCAAATTCTCTCCTTTCTTCCTCCCCACATGCTTGCCTTGAGAAGGCAAGCAATTCAATATAGGTTATACATGTATCATTATGTAAAACACTTCCATAATAGTCATATTGTGAAAGATTAACTATATTTCCCTTCATCCTATCTTGTCCCCTTTTATTCAGTTTTCTCTTTTGACCCTGTCCCTTTTCAAAAGTGTTTGCTTCTGATTACCCCCTCCCCCAATCTGTCCTCTCCTCTATCATCCTCCCTTCTCATCCCCTTTCCCCCTACTTTCCTATAGGGTAAGATACCTAATTGAGCGTGAAGTTATTCCCTCCTTAAGCCAAATCCAATGAGTGTAAGTTTCGCTCATTCCCTTTCACCTCCCTCCTCTTCCCTTCCATTATAACAGCTTTATCTTGCCTCTTTTAGGTGAGATAATTTACCCCATTCTATCTCTCTCTTTCTTCTTCTCCCAATATATTCCTCTCTCACTCCTTAATTTTATTTTTTAGATATCATCACTTTATATTCAACTCACCCTGTGCCCTCTGTCTATATATATGTATATTCCCTTTAACTACCCTAATACTGAGAAAGATCTCATGAGTTATAAATATCAGCTTTCCACATAGGAATGTAAACAGTTCAACTTAATAAATCAAAATCCTTTTTGAGCTCTTCCATGGCCTGTGACCTATTCCTATTTTTCTTGGAGGCTTTTGTGGTAGGATCTTTGACTTTGTTGTCTTCTTCTAGCTGTATGTTTTGATCTTTGTCACCAAAAGTAAGATTCTGTAGTCTGAGGTTTTTTTTTTGCCATCTGCTCATTTTCCCAGTCAATTACTTGACTTTTGAGGTCTTTGTCAAAGTATGACTCTGCTTCCAGAGTGGAGAGTGCTCTGTCTCAAGCTTCAAAGGTTTTACACTGTTGTTTTCTGAGCTACTTTGCAGGCACATGTACATTTTCAATTCTTCTGAGGTGGTATAATCCAAGGAGAGGTATTTACTCCTCTATTAGCCTGTGCTTTGGTCTGCAAGTGACCTCAAGCACTCTTTTCTGCCTTGGAACTGCTAGGAAGACTCCCTCTCCACAACCACCACACGCTCTGCCAAACCAGCTCTCCTCCTCATCCCAGGACCCCCAACTAGGACTGTGACCCAGATCCAAGCAGGGCAAAGCAAGAGAATCCTGCTTCAGTGCCAGCAAATATATCCCTACACTGTGATGGTACTCTTGATTCTTCCCCCACTGTCTGTGGGCCTGGAGCTCCGGAAGCAACTGCTATTGCTGCTGCTGCTGCCGCTGCCACGTGCTCTTCTCTTGCCCATGTCCAAAAGTGTTTTGCCACTGACCTGCTACAAACCTCTTTGGCGTTTGTGGGTTGAGAAGTCTGGAAACTGCCACAGCTCAGTGATTCAGTGCCCTGAGGCCTGCTCCACCTGGTCTGCTCTGGCGTGGTTTGTGCCTGTGCTGCCTAGGCTGGGCTGTGCTCCATTCCCAGCACAGAGTGTAGTCCCTTCCCAGCAACCATCCAGGCTGTCTTGGGCTAGAGACTTGTTTCATTGTTCAATTTCATGGGTTCAGTAGCTCTAGAATTTGTTTAGAGTAAGTAATTAAAGGTATTTGGATGGGTTTGGGGAGAGCTCAGATGAGTCCCTGCCTTTACTCTGCCATCTTGGCTCTGCCCTTTTGGGCATAGTTCTAAATTGTTCTCCAGAATGATTGGTTCAGTTCACAAGACTACCAATAATGCATTGTTGTTGTTCAGTCCTTTCAGTCATGTCCAATTGTTTGTCACCTCATTTGGAGCTATTTGGCAAAGATACTAGAGTGGTTTGCCATTTCCTTCTCTAACTCATTTTATAGATGAGGAACTGAGGCAAACAACATTAAGTGACATGTCTAGGGTTACATATCTAGTAAGTGTCTGAGGCCAGATTTTAGTCTTCCTGCCTTCAGGCCCAGAGCTATAGCCAGTGTGCCATCTAGGTGACCATTACTGTATTAGTGTGTCAGCATTTCCATATCCAGTCCATAGCTTGAATTTCTTCCTTTGAAAATTGCCTGTTCATAACCTTTGATGATTTATTGTTTGGGGAATGGCTTTGTTTGTTATAAATTTAGATCAGTTCCTGATATATTTGAGAGAAAATGTCCTTATTAAAAAAAAAAAACCTTTTATCTAATTTTCCTCAGTATTCTGTTTTCCTTCAAATTTTGGCTGCATTTTTTTTTGTGCAAAAGTTTTTTTTCTAATTCTTCTTCTTCTTTCTTCTTCTTCCTTCTCCTTCTTCCTTCTTCTTCCTCTCAGTTCTCAGGTGGAAGAAATCACTTTTAGTTTCTCACTAGATCTTAACTTAGAGAGGACATCATGGATTGTTGGAGTAGAAATGCAGGAGGTAGGTGGTCTGCCTTGAGTATCAAAGCCCAGACAGCTGATCCCAGATGCTAAATTGTTGGAAATATTGGAGAAGGAATTCTTGTCCAGAAACAAGCTGGGTTAGATGACTTCTTTGAACTATTAGACTCTTTAACTACTCAAATGGGGTGATCTCAAAGTTCCTCTTCTCTCTCATGCCACAGGAAGAATTCCTGTTTCCAAATTCAGTTCCCTCAAGGAGTCAGTATGGTGATTTTCGGAGACAAGGAAATCATCTAACTATCAAAAGACTTGATAAAGCTAGAATTTACCTCACTGCCTCCCTAGACCAGATATGTAGGTGTCTCTCTCTGAAATCTCTGCCTCTCAGGAAAGGATTCACTTCACTCTCTGCTCCCCAACCAACTTCTTTCTCAACAATGTCCCCTCCTCCAGGTTAATAGCCTTCCAAGGCTCAGAAAGCATTCGCCAATCTCTTTTACCTTTCAGTCCCGGAAAAAGGAACCAGAATCAGATAGATGTCTCCCTTGATTATTTCTTGAAATTATGAGATCTAGGTTCTTTCTTTGATCATGGTTTACAGGTACTCTAATAATTCTTAAATGCTCTCTCTTCAATCAGTTTTCCAGGTCAGTTTTTTTTTTTAAATGAGATATTTCACATTTTTACAATTATTCATTTTTTTGACTTTATTTGTTTCTTGATATCTCATGGAGTTATTAGTTTTCTCTTGCCCAATTCTAAATTTTATGTAATTATTTTCTTCAGTGAACTTTTATACCTCTTTTTACTTTGGTCAATTCTGCCTTTTAGAGAGTTTTTTTGTTAGTGAATTTTTACGTCTTTTTTGATTTGGCAAATTCTAAGAGATTATTTCTTCAGTATTTTTGTGCCATTTTTTTTTTATCAAGTTGTTAATTTACTTTCCATAATTTTCTTCCTTTGCTTTCAATTATGTACCTACTTTCCCCCATAACACTCTTATTTGATTTTGAAAATCTTTTTTTAGCTCTTTTGATTATTGTCATTGTTATCATTACTGTTATCATCATCATTATTATTATTATTGTTATTATGCCTGACATCAATTCTCATTTTTATTTGAGGTTTTGCTTGTAAGTGTTTGTAGTAGGAAGGCCGCATTTATGATCTCAAATATAATCGTGTATATGTTTGAATGGTCCGAAATCGCAAGGTATGAGAGATTCTCTAAGGAGAAAACAACAAGAAATTTATTTAGGCCCCATTGCAGCAGAACCGTGGACCAGCCTCTCCATTCCAACATCTTGACAAAAAGACTCCAGGCCCATAAAGCCCATCTCACAAGAGCAA
>CM053623.1:105625694-105664103 GCA_028646595.1 Phalanger gymnotis
CTTCAGTGGTCTTTTGGACCTCCTTTTCCATTTGGCTAATTCTGCCTTTCAAGGCATTCTTCTCCTCATTGGCTTTTTGGAGCTCTTTTGCCATTTGAGTTAGTCTATTTTTTAAGGTGCTGTTTTCTTCAGTATGTTTTTCAGTACATTTTTGGGTCTCCTTTAGCAAGTCATTGATTCGTTTTTCATGGTTTTCTCTTATCCTTCTCATTTCTCTTCCTAATTTTTCCTCTACTTCTCCAACTTGCTTTTCCAAATCCTTTTTGAGCTCTTCCATGGCCTGAGACCAGTTCATGTTTTTCTTGGAGGCTTTTATTGTAGGCTCTTTGACTTTGTTGACTTCTTCTGGCTGTATGTTTTGGTCTTCTTTGTCCCCAGAGAAAGATTACAGAGTCTGAGACTGAATCTGGGTGCGTTTTTGCTGCCTGGACATGTTCCCAGCCAATTCACTTGACCCTTGAGTTTTTCAGAGGTTATGAATGCTTGTGGACTAAAGAGTTCTATGTTCCAAGCCTGGGGGGGTTCACCAGCTCTGCCACACCAGCACTCCTCCTTCCCCAAGAACCCCCAACCCAGATTAGACTTAGATCTTCAGCAGGCTCTTCACTCCTGCTCTGATCTACCACTTAATTCCTCCCACCAGGTGGGCCTGGGGCCAGAAGCAACCACAGCTGTAGTTCTAAAGCTGGCCCACTTCCGCTGCCTCTCGAGGTGGCCAAACCACAAACTCTAGCCCAGTCTCCAGCAGCTTCTCCCACTAACTTGCTGTTGTCCTTGGTGTTTGTGGTTTGAGAAGTCTGGTCACTGCCACAGTTCACTGATTCAGGGCGCTAGGGCACGCTCTGCCTGGCTCCCGGTCTGGTTGGTCCACGCTGCCCACGCTGGGGTCTCCTCCGCTCAGCTCTGCTCCCCTCCGCTCCCAGCTCTGTGTGGGATAGACCTTACCCAGAGACCATCCAGGCTGTCCTGGGCTAGAGCCCGGCTTCCCTATGCTATTTTGTGGGTTCTGCGCTTCTAGAATTGGTTCAGAGCCATTTTTATAGGTTTTTGGAGGGACTTAGTGGGGAGCTCATGCTAGTCCCTGCTTTCTAGCCGCCGTCTTGGCTCTGCCCCTCTATATGCATTTTCAATAAAGAAATCATTCTAGCTTCTTCAGTCACAGTTCCCTGATCAATAAAATGGAAATAATACTTGTTTATCCACTTCAAAGTGTTACTCCAAGAATTATATTTTTTCTTTTATTTTTCTTGGGTGATTTTTTTAGGGGGGTTTCTTTTGGTTCCATGTGTAATATGGAAATGTGTTTTGCTTGACTTCATTTATAATGTGTATCATGTTACTTGCCTTCTCAATGGGTGGAGAAAGGCGTAGAGGGAGGTAGAGAATTTGGAACTCAAAATTTTCAAAAATGAAAGTTGATAAAGAAAAAGAGTTTGGCAACCACATGCATACATTTTTAAACATATAATTCTAGATTTCAAAGGAGATGAGATGTGTGTTCTCTCTCCAGATACACGGACCTCTTTATCCCTTAGTTTATTGTTGTTGTTATACAACCATGCCTTAGTAGATTGTTTTAAGTATTGTTATTGTCACCCTTTGGCACTCAGAATAATTGTATTCTGGTAGCTAAACTTTTGGTAATAAGCTTCTCCAATTTAGGCAGTTTGGTCCTTGGATGCTACTCAACTGTTGATGTAACTCAAAACATTCTAGGTTCCAAGAAACTGTCTGATGTAACTCTAATGGCACAGCTTTTGAGACTCTTGGATCATATCCAGGTTTCTAAGAGGCACTGGACTACTACTTTCATTGGGAAAGTGCTATATAAATATCAATTATTATAATTATAGGCCATTTAGGATTGATAAGACACTGGAGCAGGCCAAGTAATGCTACAGATTAGAGTCAACTGCACATGTAGTTGTTGTGTGCATGCTCAGTTGCCCTTTAGATGAAATGCTCCCATTATTTACTCTGTTGCTCCCTCGTAATAATCATGGAAGGAGTAGTTCAGCATTTGAAAATTTTTGGTATGGTAACCTCAGTGACGAAGTTATAGTTGTTTAATTCTTTGGTTGGTTGATATTTTGAGCCAAGTCTATTTACATTTTTTTTTCTCCTATTAGAATATGGGCTCTTTGGGAGTAGGGGCTATCTCAGTTTTCTTTTTTTATACCTAGCACTTAGCATACTATCTGGCACAGAGTATTGAATAAATTATTTTCCCATTTCACTTATGATATTATATCCACTGGATATCATAAAATCAAGGGCCTCCATCTAGCTTGATCCAAAATTTCACAGGATCATAAAATATCAGAATTGAAAGGGCCCTCAGATACCATCTAGTCCAACCTGTACAAAAATAAGAATCTCTTTTACAGTATACTAAGCAAATGGTTACATTGCCTTTGCTTGAAGAGATCTGATGACTAGAAAACCTGCCATCTTTAAGGAAATCTATTATCTTGGAAATTCTAATTGTTCAGAACATTTTCCCATTTTTCTTCACCCTAAGTTTGTCACTTTGTGATTTTGACCCATTGGAACCAAGCAGACAAATCTATTTCTTCTTCATGGAAACCTTCAAATATTAGCAAATGTATAAAGTATCTCATATCTACCCTTACTTTTCTTCTTTAGACAAACATCAACAGACAGACCTTGTCTGATTCAAATCCCAATACATAGTTACCAGAGTTCAACAAAGTCTCAGCACCTGGGTTTACAAGGAGGAGGGCTTCTTAGCTACAGCTACCCGGAGTCTCCGTATCAACACCATCCCAAGAACCCTTAAACAAATTACAGACAGACAGACCCAATACAATTCATAGTTACCAACATCTAGGTTCAGCCCGGGAGCTCAGAACAAGGGCTGGTCCAGAGTCACGCACCACCACTGCTTCAGCAAAGAGCTCCTAGGAAGAAGAGGCCAACCCCTGGGTTTTATATCTTTGTCAGCATCAGGGGTGAGTCACACATGCTGCTTACCCATGTGACCTAAAATCGTCACAATGAGGTGGACTTAAACCCACGTGGTCTAAGAGCCTCTGCTGTCCTAGACATATAAACTAGGCCCTCCCTGGAGTTAGCCCCACCTTGGGCCCCACCTTAGTTGCCAATCCACACCCACATAGGTTTTACACCTAATAGGGTTTTGGGCCTGGGGCTTAGCACTTAGTAAGACTCAATGAAATACACTGAATTACTCACCAAAAACAAAAGCCAAACTCTTCAAGGGCACTTGTTGAACTAAGTGCTAAGGAGCCTATTTTGCTTACCAACACAGCCTGCTATGTATATTCCGTTATCCAAGTGCAAGGGAGAAAAACAGAGTTCCTTTTAAGTTGATATCAAACTATTATTTTTTTTTTGTTTCTGAATATTCTACAAATTCTGAATCCTTCTAATTATACCAAAATAGAGTCCATGTCTCTCCATATTTTCTATAAGAACTATACAAGAGACTTGGTCAAATGTTTTATTAAAATCTTGGTAAACTGAAAAACATGTCCTCTTTCTACCACTATAGATACTTAATATGTAATTTTCAATCATTCATTCATTCATACTATTAAATGTCAAAAATGAATGAATTTAAGCTGCTTCTGAAAAGATCATGTGGGTTCTTTATGATGATGAATTTATTTGTAGATATTCATGGACTATCACTATAATAATACATTCTTAAATTTTGACAGAAATTCAAGTCAAAGGCACTTTTTATCCCTCATACCTCTTCTCCTCTGCTTCATGAAATTCCTTCCTTCAACATGTAATTCAAGAACCACCATCTATAGGAATCTAACCTCAGTTACTAGTTCTCCCTCTCTCAAACCACCTTGTTTTTAATTACTTTCTATTTATTCTCTTTATTTATTTACATATTTCCTTGTTGTATCTGCTGTTAGAATAATTCCAATTTTAGTAAGACTTTTTTCATTTATTAAATTATTTGTCTCACTGATTAGCACATAGGTGATAATTAGCAAGTAATTGTAGATTAATTCCAGCCTCCATTCTATTCCCTATCTTTGAAAACTGGGAAATTTCCCCCTTTTGACATTTGACCTTATACAATCTTTTAGTCCCTTTTCTATTCTCGATTATTAAATTACCACTCTTAGTGGCTCAGCAAACACATTTACCAGTTCTTTCAGAATCCAATGATGTGGTGCAATTGTTGACTTCAACAATAAAGGTCTTCTCTTACTATTTCTCTACTCATGTTGGGTAACAAATCCCTTAGAAATTTTTATTCCTTCCTCCCAAGCAAAATATAATTCACTTGACAGAAATCAAATAGAATTATAATAACAGTTGAGTACTTTTGATAGTTATATTAGTGGGGGGGGGACAATAATAAGGTAGACTGTGAGAAGGCAAATTTGCTTACTTTGAGAGGTTATATGACTTGCCTAGGGTCTCAGAATGTTATTATCTCAGCCACCTCAAATTCTGATTCTCTCCCTTTTATAAGTGCTTTGAGAATAGGAACTGTGTTTATATTAGTCTTTGTATTCCCGGTGCCTAGTGATGCCTCACACATGGTAGATCTATAATAAATATTTGCTAAATTGACATAAACATTTATCCTAATCCTGGATGTATATAAAATCCCTGCTCTCCCAAGTCAGACAAGGTGGCTCTAAAAGAGAACTCAACAGGTTTTGATGGCAATAAAAGAAACAGGGTGGGGGAAAGGACAATAATAAGCTAGATTGACAGAAGGCAGAGTTGCTTACTTAGAGGTTAATTGACTTGCTTAGGCTCACATAGTCAACATGTTTACAAGTGGGATTTGAACCCACTTCTGTATCAAGTTCTCCTCAGACAGATGAAATCAGAGAATCAGTTGAAAAAAAGGTGAGGAAGAAAGACTATAATGGTATCAGCTCTATATAACCCATAATTTTACAACCATCCATTACATTTTACCAAACAATCCAGTTTTATTTTGTTCAAATTTAAAATTTTATTCAAATGGATATTTTCACATTCAAAATTCTATAGGCTTAAAATATCTTTTTATCCTTAACCAATGAGTCAAGAGTTTAGTGTTCACTTTTAAACTACACTATTAATTTGTTGCCAAGGGAATAATTATTACCAGTAATTCATTTTCTGACAGCTGGATTGCTCTTAATTATCACAGAGGTTTATCTTTTTTTTTTTTTTACTTACCACTACACACACACACACACACACACACACACACACACACACACACACACACAGAGCCAACATAAGTCAATTGTAAAAGCTTCTTCATTAGCTCCTGAAGTCTTGAAACATTTAGATGCTAAAAGATAAGTATAGTCATCCACAGTACTTTGCAGGACTGCCATTATACAAGCTTTTCTCCCCTTTTCTTTCTATCTTTAAAAATAGTCTCTATTCTGTTCAAGTAATTGGTACCAGTAGCCATTGTTAACAGACCTCTCTTTCATCTACTTCCTCCTACTCATGGTGAATAACTCCAAACCTAAAGATCTAAGGCAGTGTGCACTGCTTGAAAATAGTGATGCCAAATGGAAATAGAACCTACAAGCATTAATCTCTTTTCGTTACACATCCTATTGCCTTGCGACGACACAAAAATCATTATGTCCACCTCCCTTCCGAAGAGCCACATATATAAAAAGTCGAGTTCATTACTAATTTTGAACATAACTCTTCACTCTTCCCTTAGCGAACATGTAACTATTTGAGTCTAAACTGGAGTACAATGAAACAGTAAATACAGATGCAACTGTGCTCACTTCGACTATCTCACATCACTAGAAAAATAAGTAAAAACATTTTGTACTTTGATGCTAAGAATAATACACTTTAGCTCCAAATTTCCAGAAAACTGTCCAAACAGATATTCCCCTTTAATTATTCTTAAAATTCTCATTTGAGCTTAACAGTATAATTTTCAGTTAAGTCCCTTTTCATTAATTACTAAAATCCTGCACCTTTAAATGTGTTTCATTTAAATTTTATTAGCAATGGTTATAATATTGCTTTCAGGTACACCCTTTAATGTTTTATCATACATGGTATTTTTGAAATTTCTTCCTTGCTATCATCTTTTTTTGCATAAATAGTTATATTCTACCATACTAAAGTTAGGAACATGGATACCTTAGCTCTAGTCCTGGCTATGGTGACCTTTGGAAACTTCAGCTCTTTCACCCTCCCTCTGCTCAGATGTGAAATGAAGAGTTTAGGAAAGTTATTCTTTAAGTTTCCTTTTAGCTTTAATATTCTATTTTTAAAAGTCTTTAGTAAATCACTCTTGTCGTAGTTTTCAGAAAGGAAACAGGGCTCCAGAAAAGAAAATTGTCCAACTGTGAAAGCCTCTTTGGAGCGGCTTCCGTATCCTATTTTTTTTTTTAAGCTTTCTTTGCAGTTACCTTACATATTATTCAATGCTTATTGAAGGTGAATCAAGAACTTTGCTCCCCGTATTTCCATTCTCCAGTCTAAAACCCACAAAATTGTCCAAATAATCTACTTAAGATATATAAGTCTAACCATATCATTCCTCTGCTCAAGAAGCTTCAATGCCTTCCATCAAAGATAAAATGCAAATTCTATAACTTGCATTTGCAGGTCTTGCAGTCTGGCTCTAGCCCATCTTTTCAAACATTTCACGTTATTGTCCTTCATATATACCTTCTATACAGAGTAGACTATCCACTTTTCCCCAACCAAAACATTTCATCTCTCTTTTGTGCTTGTGGACAGGCTGTCTCTCATGCCTGAAATGTACTATCTTCATTTTCACTTCTTTAAATCCTTGGCTTTCCTTAACGTTCCCGCCTTCTTCCTGCAAACTGTTGGTTCTTACTACTCTAACATTCCTAAGATTATTTTGAATTTATTTTGGTGTGCTACTCTTCCACTAGCAAAATATAAGCTTCTTGAAGGACTGTTTTTGAATGGGTATGTTCATGTCTCATGTCTAGCGCCATGGTCTGCATACATGTCTGTGGATGTTGCCTAGTTTAAAGTCGATGACCCACATATATTGTAGGTGGAGTTGGGTAGACTGAGCAACACACTACATGAGGTGACTACTATACCTGATCTCATCCTTTTTTACTTGTACTTGAGTCATTATTTGCTGTTGTTCAGTCATTTCGGTCATGTCCAACACTTCGTGACCACATTTGGGTTTTCCTAGCAAGGATACTGGAGTCATTTGCTCTTTTCTTCTCCAGCTTATTTTACAGATGAGGAAATAGAGGCAAAAAGGGTTAAGAGACTTGCCATGTTAATTACTATATTATTGTATCCCAAGTTCTAACAGCCAAAACATATATATGATTTGTTATCTACCAAATTCAAAAAATTGCAATGTCTCAGTAAACAATTTACCACAAGATCCATGTGTTTATTAAATATTATTTATTAAATAGACTGAAAAACTGATTTTTCTCATAAGCTTTTCCTTTATCAAGTTCCCTGCTCTTCTATGTGCAAATAAGCTTCATTGTTACTGGCTATACAATTTCTTGACAATGTAACAAGAGATGAAACAAATAAATAATTATTTTAAATGTTTCGGCTGTGAGTAAAATAGTTGGTTTCACCACAAAACATAATAACTACCATTGCCTTCTTCCCAATTCTGGAAATAGTTGCATCATTGAGCTCTCTAGGATGGCATCCAGTTTCACAGTAATTCTCTTCAAATATTTTTTTTTTTTTCTCAAAATAGGGTTACATTCAGAATCTCAGTAAATAAGTTCCTTTAGTCTTTCCTGTCTTTGTACCTTACTCTCTCTCCAGGCAAACATTTAGAAGGGTATTAAAGTTTCACCTTCTCATAGACTGCTCATGGATAACAGTTAAACTGTCATTCCTTGATATTCCATTCCATCTTAAAGATAAAACATCTTTAAAGATACAGTAATGTTGGAGTAAGTTAGGTGAAACCAAATAAATCCATTAGTCATGCAACTATGAATCTAAAACAGCTTTATAAAATTTTAATACACTTCAGGAAAATTGGATTCATCATCTATTTTTTTTTCATTTTTAAAAATATTTGTTGTGCAGTCGTTTTCAGTCATATACAAATATTCACGACCCCATTTGGAGTTTTTCTGGCAGAGATACTGGAATGGTTTGCTATTTCCTTCTCCAGCTTATTTTACAGATGAGGAAACTGAGACATACAGTGTTAAGTGAATTGACCAGAGTCACACAGCTAGTACATATCCGAGACCAGATTTGAACTCAGGAAGATGAGTCTTTGTGATTCTAAGCACTGACACTCTATAGACTACACCAGATAGGTGCCCCAAAATTTAATATATTTTTATTTAGTTTTTCTCATAATTTCTTTTATTATATTTGTTGACATGATTAAAAAAACAATTTAACAGCATATAATCTACCTTTCCTTCCTTATTTTCACCTAGCATCTTATTCTGTTAACTATTATTAAAAAACCAAACAAACAAACCCACACACTTGGATTTCTTCTGAAATTTATATATTCTAAAGAAATACCAAGTAGCCTACCTCTTTATACCTCTTCAAAATCCAACTTCTATGTTACTCAGGATTTTGTTTGTATTACAATGAAAAGAGATGATGTTACCTGCTTAAGAGTCTCAAAAGTGAGTGTGATTTCTGTTTCCTCAAACAGAAATTTCTGTTTATCTAGAGATTTCTTATCAGTTAGTGATAGTCATTGATTGCTGCCTTGCTCACCTACAAGCAATGATGCAAACATAGGCCTTTGTTGGAAACCATTTGCTAGCAAAGAACAATGCTATCATGTGCAATTTTTATCTGCATATATGTGTGTATGTGTGTGTGTATACCTATATGCCCAAATATAGATGTAAGTATATCCATATATAAAAGGTTGAAGAAATGTAGCATGGACATATAAGATTAAACATTTGGGAGCGTTTGCTCATGAAATAGGATTTCAAATGTGTACCACACATGCTTTATGCTAAGCAGAAAGATGGTGGGAGCATATTCGGACATAAAGTCCAAGAAGGATGATTCATGACACATCCACTCAATGAAGGAGAGCTTCAAAATTCCTTATCCACTGTAAGGAAATTTAATTAGGCAAAATTTCAAAATTACTAAGGAAACTTTCCAAATACTTGCTCTATCTATTAGTGAAGGGCAGCATAGTATATTTCAACATGCTGAACTTATTGTCTAGTGAGACATGGGCTTAAATCCTAGCACAGACACTTGGGGACTGTGTGAACATGAGGAAATCACATAACATCACTGAATCTTAAGTTTCTAATCTTCAAAATGAAGATAATAACATCTAGAGCACCTATTCCACAGGGTTGTTTTGAATATTAAATAGGATAATGGATGTAAAGAGATTAGCAAATTCTAAAGTGTCATATTATTATTATTATTATTATTATTATTCCCTGCCCTTTTATGGTTTTATACATCACTACAGGATTCTACTTATATACAATTGCTCTAAATCCTTAATTGTCTCACTTCATTTTCCAATAAAGTCAATCTGTTCTTTTATATCTTTCCAGTGAAAATCATCTCAGTCATTTTATAATGAGTTCTCAGAGTAAATAAAATTACATTGAAGGACTAGAGTAGTATAGTATGATTGAAGTCAAAATAAAATAAATTTAAGGGCAAGGAATAAGAAAAATCATTAAAAAGTGCATATAATTGGACAAAGTGACCCCTGTATTGTTTTAGTTTCATCATCATTGGTGTTATATCACTCATTTTATCTTTGAAATTGGTAGCTTAGTTTTCTTCATTCTTTTTTAAATCAAATAATTATTTTTTTCATAAAATAATCACCTAGTTTTTCTTTATTAGTTCATTTTTATTTCAATTTAATTTCTCCTTTGATTTCCAGGATTTCCATTTTGGTATTTAATTGGGTATCTCTAATTTGTTCTCTGTCTAGTATTTTTTTTTTTAGTTGAATGATCAATTCATTGAACTGCTCTTTCTCCATTTTATTGATGTAAGTGCTTAGAGATATAAATTTTCACGTAAGCACAACTTTGGCTATATTCCACTAATTTTGATTTGTTGTCATTATTGTCATCTTCTCTACTGAAATGAATGTTTTGATAATTTGTTGTTTGACCCACACATTTTTTTTTGGATTAGATTATTTAGTTTCCAATTAATTTTTAATCTGTCTCTCCATGGTCTTTATTGAATGTGATTTTTATCACATTATTGTCTCAAAAGAGTGCATTTAACCTTTTGATTTTTATTAATTTGGTTGTGAGATTTTTATGACCTACTATGTGGCCATTTTTTTGTGAACCTGCCATGTTCAGCAGATAAAAAGGTCTATTTCCAATCAATTTTCTTTAGAGTTCTGTCATATCTAACTTTTTAAAGATTCTGTTCATCTCCTTAATTTCTTTCTTATTTATTGTATGCTTATAGTTAGCTAGCTTGGAGAGAGGAAAGTTGAGTTTACCCATTAGTAGAATTTTACTATCTATTTTCTATTACGAATTGGGATGCTATGCCACTTGGTACATGTGTGTGTGTATATATATATATACATATATATATATATTTACGTATGTATTTGCTCTTTCTCAATGTCTTATGGAATCATAAGCTCTCACCCAATTCAAATTTTTAAAGAATTAATTTCTTCAATGAAAATTTTGTACTTTTCCCTCATTTGGCTAATTCTACTTATTAAGGAGCTAGTTTCATTAATGACATTTTGGACCTCTTTTTTATTTGTCCAATTCTGTTTTTAAGGTGTTATCTTATTTTTTTTTTTTGCCTCAAGCTGTTAATTTTCTTTTTAAAATTTCCTTGCATCTCTCTCATTTTTCCTCAATTTTTCATCCACAACAATTATTTTAATTTTAAAATCAATTTTATTTCTTCTAGGAATTCTTTTTGGGTTTGTGTCAAATTCACATTTTTCTCTGGCACTTTGCTTGTAGTTGTTTTAACATCATTTTCTTCTGGGTTTGTATCTTGATTTTCACTGTCACTATAATAACTTTTTATGTTTAGGTTCTTCTTATTGTTGTTGTTTGTTTATTTTCCCAACTTATTTCTTGACTTTTAACTTTATGCTAAATTTGGGCTCTCTTCACAATGTTGGGAAAAGAGGGTCTTATGACCCAAAAAGTCTTATTCTTCAGAATTTTTCACATTGTCATTTTCAGAGCTGGTTCTGAGGGTTTTAAAGTCTCCTTTGCTTCTAAGTCGACATGATTTGGGGGCAGGTGTGGTCACTGCTCTTCTGATCTGCACTCAGGTCCTTACCCAGGAAGGACCAATGATTCCTTACAGTCTCAAGAGATACTGTTCCTCAAGACCCCTACTCCTTGTGACTACAACCACTCCTCTCTGTACTGGGAACTGTAAACCATAAGTGGGAAAAGATGCTGGAGTTGTCAAACAGTGTCCATTCCTGCTCTCATTGCTAACATAGTGGTTATTTGTAATCTTCTGACCAGTTGTCTAATTCCCTTATCATCTCTGGCTTGAGAGTTCCCAAAGCTCCTACTGTCACTTTCGCCAAGTGGGCTCTGGGCCAGTCCCTACCCTTATGTCACATTTCTTCTTCCGTCCTTGGGTTGTAAATATATCTCACCCTGACCTGTTGACTGCTGCTCCAGAGTTCAATTTCAAATGTTATTTTAAAGGGTTTTTTTTTTTTGGGTGGTGAATATTAGGGATTTGGCTGCAGTGCTTTCCCTACTCCCTATAGACCCCACACTTAACTCCTTTGCTTCTAGATCACAATTTGCTTCAGGAAATCCTTTTTTCACTTTTCCCTCCAACTAAATTGTTATTCCTATTGATCCCAACTTTGACTGTTGTTCCTCTATGTAGTGTCCTTCTACTGCATCCTATGGAATCTGAACTTTATTGTTAAAAATATACTTCCCTCAAATGTGGTCCTTTGAAATCTATGTCTATTTCAATGTACTTTATTCACCAGCATCAACTCAAAACCATAGCTAATGAACTCTCTATCTAAAATTTACTTTCTCTTATCTAGACCAAAGAAAGAAAGCACACATACTCAAAGGAAAGTAATTTAATTAAATGGTAGAGCAAAGTAAATCATAAGGGAAAAAAAAAAACCTTTACTAAATGCATAGGCAACACTTTCCATATCCCTATGCCACTGATGAGAAAGGGAACATTGACAGCCCACACAACTCACAGTCTAAGGTTTTCATTCCATATAGAATACTTCTCTGTTTCTCAGGCTGCCACTTGCAGTTTTCCCACAGTGCTTCTGATATCATATACCCCTGAGATATGCTCTTTGCTGCTAACTCCAGCTTCTCTATTTAGTTGGTTATTTTCTTCTAGACTGGCTGTTTTGCTACTTTTCTCATGATCTGCTACTGCTATCTCCTACTTCTTTTAATTACAGTTAAGTTGACTCTCTGTTATCGTACACCTTCTATCTGTTCTTCCGAAGTAATGTTTCAAGACTGCTTTTTTTGTGAGTTATATCCACAATGAAACCCAGTTAGCATAGAAGAGTCTTTCAAGTCTTTTTAAATACTTTGTTTCCTCTCTGGCTGGCCCATTTGACAATGGGTTGGAGTTAGTGAATTTCTTCCATTTTGATCTTGTCCTTATCAACTAGCACCAGCACTATCCAAATCTTAAAGTTTTACTAGCATCTCTGGATGAGGATGGGAAGATTAGAGTCTGCGACTTTTTTTTTCTTTCACTTTTGCAAGGTATGTCCAAATAATAAAACTGTGCACTCCTTACAATTCCTTGTTCCTACTCTTCTTAAGTCAGTCCTGTTCACCCCTTTTCTCTTGTTGCTGAATTATAAAGGCATACAAAGTTAGTATATTCCTTGCTTCTGACTCCCTTTCAATGTTTTGCTGTTCCACAAGCACACAGAAAGTTCTCCGCTACTGACATTCTCATCTTCTGATTTTATCACTGTCCAGATCTTTGTTCTTGTCATTCATCATTTTTTCACCTTCCTCAACAACTTCATCATCTGGATCACAACCTTCCTTTTCTAACCAGGCCCTGACATAAATTTTTATGATTTTAATATTCACATTAATGGCCCTTTTAATACCCTAACATCCTGGATCATTAACCCCCATCTCTACTCCACTTGGGCAATATATGGTGATGAAATAGTTGTGTCAGTGTCATACCTTAGATGTCATGTTCTGAAACTTCTACCTCCCAGAGTAACTCCAAAATTAACTTCTCTCATAAGAATCTCTTCTCTACACCTCTGCCATGCTGCCTTGTATTTCCTGAATCATATATCTATCTTCATCAAAACCTCCACTCCCATATCTTATCCTGTTTTTCTTGTCTCATCACTTCTATTCTAACTTTACTTCTCTCTCTTTATCTCTGACTCTATGCTTAGTCATTTGAATCATTCTACATAAGTTTATGCTCATCTCTGGGTAATTCAAGCCAACAACTTTTTCTGTTCCAACTCGACATCCATAATATTACTTAAACTATGATGAAACCATATTGATTACGATTCATATGTTGTAACCACAATTGAATCCTCAACACTATATATAAATCCTTATAGTCATTGCTGATTGAATCCCTGTTAGTCCACAGAGAAACTATTTGAAATATTTCTCCCCAAGATACTAATTCTACCTCCTACCTCTTTCTTACCAGATTTACTTCATATTTGTTTTTCTTGCATTGAGGTCATCTATTGCCATAGCTTCTAAGCACAAGTTATGTCCTTTGCTTCAGCATCCAAGGATGAAATGGCTCTGTCACTTACCAAGACTAATTCCTCCACTTGTAACTTTGGACCTTTTTCCTTCTCTAATAACTTGTTTTATTGATTCTTCTCTCATTTTAAATGTGTCATTCTCCACTGGCTTCTTCCCTGGTAACTACAAACATGCTCTTGTCTCCACTCACGAAAAAAAATCTAAAGTTACTTTTGACCCCAAAATGTCTACATGGTATTAGTTAAATAGCTTTCTTCCTTTTTATCCTAAACTTCTAGAAATACTTATCTATACTCATTGCCTATATATCATCACTCATTCACAATTGAAACCATTTTTTTTTTACTTCTGCCCCTATCATTCACTAGTGACAACTTAATCAACTTTTTCTTAATCCTGATTTTCAGACTTTCTGCTTCATTTGACACTGCTGATCATCCTTTTCTACTGGATATTCTCTCCTTTCACTTCTATGATTAATCTCCATGCTTATTTTTAATCTTTCCAATATGTTTTTTTCTTTATCTCTTTACTGGTTAATTGTACTTTTCCCCCTCCCCCAGAGTAACTGTTTTTTCAAATTCTATCCTTGGTATGTTTTGCTGCTTTTTCTTTACTTTTTTCCCCTTTGACAACCTTGTCCACTGGCAAAGTTATTGCCTTAGTCTATAAATCCAATACCAATCTTCATCCTGTCCTTTCCTACAACATCTCTAAATACCTGTTGGATATCTCCACCTAAATTTTGAGTGGAACCTTAGACTTCATATCTCCAAAATAGAACTTGTTATCATCTCAACTAAATCTTCCCTTCCTCCCAAATTCTGTATTTTGGTTGATGACAGCATCATCTTCCTAGCCACTAAAACTAGAACTTTGGAGCTATATTTGACTTTTACCTCTTTCCTTTCCTTATTATCACCCATCAGTTGTGACATGTAATTTCATCCACATAGAGAATATCAATGCAGGGAAAGGTCTAATGATTTATTGTCTTAGAATTACCTGAGGCAAGGTATTAAATGACTGACTCAGAGGTACACAGCTAGTATATCCCAGAAGAATGTTGTGAATTGAGGTTTTAATAACTTCAAGCCTGACCCAAAGATATGTAGCCCTTTCAGCTTGTTGGTTGCTCAAAGACATTTACAGGCACTGTTGAATAACTGTACAGCTTCATGACACAAGCAGGAAATTTATATGTAGTTCTTGATGTTTTGTGAAAATCAAATGAAATTAGATATAATGCATTTTCATCACTACCAAACCCAAATTAGAAACTTTCCTTGCTGCTTTTATGGAGTCATGACCAACCCGACAAACCAAAGCTTTTTTTATTGACTTTATAAAAGTCAATGAAGGTAATCAGATAATAGTCAATCAGGGAAGATTTTTTTAAAATTAGTGCTCTACCTATCCTGTGAGTAGGAAAGGCACTGTGAGATGAGCTAACTAGCCAAGAGCATAAGAAAAATGGAAATGTTCCATGGCAAAGGATGGTTGCTGGACCAACTTGCCCTTGTGTATCTCTCTTCCATCAGATATGGTCCAACTGACCATCAGATTTCATTGGTTGAATTGTGATGCCTGAATGCCAGAAAATTCATGTTATAGTTCTTGATGATGTCATGGAATCAAGTCATTTCATGGATCATTAACTTAGCTTGGACTTGAGTATGGAGTTCCAATCTTCCTTGATCCACACTGGTAAAGATAAAAATAATAAAGAGATGCCCCTAAGTCCTAGCCAATGATGGAGAATCATGGTACAAGAACTGATAGAAAAGGTAAAAAAATTTCTTAGACACGTCAAATATCCACACCAATTCCTAGTGGTTGTCAGGTTCAAGTACTTGGATTTCATGAAATTCCCATTGCTTAGCATCCAGGAAGGGCAATGATTGGGTGAAGCTCATATATAACACTACTTTTAGTATAACACAACTTCCCTATTGGTTCCATTAACCGAATATAATCCAGCGACCTCTCTACCTAAAAATGAGATTCATTCATTCATTCAGATTCAATAAGAAAGTGAGACCATGTGCCACATCTCTTAAAGGCCAAATCTGATAGCCATATTTCAATCCTTAACCTTTCTGATCACCCTGAAGTGTTAGACACTCTGATCACAACTTCTAATTAGATATTTCAAACTGGATGTCCTATAGACATTTCAAACTCATTTCCAAAACAGAAATCAATCTCTATCCTTGCAAACTAACCTCTCTTCCAGATTCCCTGCTTCCTTATATCATACCGCCATCTTTCAAATCCCCTTAAGCAACTAGAATGAACTAGAATGATATAGTGCTGTCTTTCTTCTCCTTTCTTCAGTATTAGAAAGGTTACTTTGCTTGTGAGTCTTAAGGAAAAAGCAAAAAAAAAAAAAAAAGGAAGCCACTCATTGCCACCTGAAAGTAACCCCCAAAATAAAGGCCATAGGAATATCACAGATAAAATTTAGAATTCTCACCTCAAAGAAAAATACTGACAGCATCCAGAGTGAACTAGGTCAAGTACACAGAAACTACAGTTTGTAGCGCATAAGACCTTGAAGCTTCTGCTATAAATGAGAAGAGACTGGGGACTCTGATATTTCATTAATATTCCATTGTTTTTCCATATCGAATTAGTAATAATAATAGCTAACACATAGCACTTCAAGTTTTGCAAAGCGCTTTACAAATATGACTTCATTTTATCCTCACAACAACCCTAGGCTGTAGGTGCTATTATTCCCATTTTATTGATAAACTGCAGCAACAAATACTGTGATTATCCCAGGATCATACAGAGAGTGCCAGAGACCATATTTGAACACATTTTTTTTACTAGATTAGTTTTTGTATGATATACTCTTCTCTCCAGGTTTAATTTCTTTTTTTTTTCTGTTTGATATATTTTCCCCACAATTACACATAAACATAATTTTTAACATTCCTTTTTGAAAATTTTGAGTTCCAATTTTTTCCCCTCCTTTTCTACATCTCTTCCCCCTCTATGAGAAATCAAGTGATTTGATATACATATTCAGTCATGCAAAATATATTTCTATATTAGTCCTGCTGTGAAAGAAAACACAGGCCAAAAATAAACCAAAAGAAAGCAAGAAAAAAAATAAAGTTTATAAAAAGTATTCTTCAATCTGCATTCAGATTCCATCAGTTCTTTTTCTGGAGGTCAGTAGCATTTTTCGTAATAAGTTCTTTTGAATTTTCTTAGATCATAGTATTGCTGAAAATAGCTAAGTCATTCAAAGGTGATAATGGTACAAAGTTACTATTACTGTGTACAATGTTCTCCTGGTTCTGCTAATTTCACTTTGCATTGATTCATGGAACTCTTTCCAGGTTTTCCTGACAGCATTCTACTCATCATTTCTTAAAGCACAATAGTATTCTATGACAATCATATACCACAACTTGTTCAGCCATTCCCCAATTGATGGACAGCTCCTAAATTTCCAACTTTTTGCTGCCACAAAAAGAGCTTTTATAAATAGTTTTGTACATATAGGTCCTTCTCTTTCTTTCTTTTTTATATCTCTTTGGAATATAGACCTAGTAGCTATATGACTGGGCCAAAGAGTATACATTGTTTTATAGCCCTTTGAGGACAGTTCCTAATTGTTCTCCAGATTGATAGAAACAGTTCACAACTCTCACCAACAGTGTATTAGTGTCTCAATTTCTCCAAATCCTCTCCTACATTTGTCATTTTCCTTTTTTGTCACATCAGTCTAATAGTTGTGGGGTAGTACCCCAGATTTGTTTTAATTTGCATTACTAGTGATTTAGAACATTTTTCCACAAAATTATAGAAAGCTTTGATTATTTCTTCTGAAAACTGCCTGTTCATAACCTTTGACCATTTTAAAATTGGGGAGTAGCTCTTTTTTTTTTTAAATTTACCTCAGTTCTTTAAATATTTGAGAAATGAGACTTTATCTGAGAAACTAACTGTATTTTTTCATAGTTATGATTAATAACTATTTCCCTCTATCTTATTTTCCCCAATATTTCTTACTCTCTTTTTCTCCTTTCACTCTGTCTATCCTCAAAAATGTTTTGCTTCTGACTACTGCCTCCCCCAATATATCCTATCTTCTATCAGCCCCTTGCCTTCTCTTATCCCCTTCCCCTCCTACATTCCAATAGGGTAAGATAGATTTTTTTTAACTCAACTGAATGTGTATGTTATTCCCTCTGTGAGCCAGTTCTAATGAGAATAAGTTTCAAGTGCTGTCCCTCACCTCCCACATATTCCCCTTTCACTATAAAAGCTCTTTTATGTGAGATAATTTATCCTGTTCTATTTCTCCATTTCCCCTTTTCCCAGTGTATTGCTCATTCTCAACTCTTAATTTCATTTTTTAGATGTCATTCCATCATCTTCAACTTACACTCATACCCTCTGTCTATATTTACTCCTTTGTGCCCTAATGATGAGAGTGTTCTTAGGAGTTTACAAGTATCCTCTTCTCATGGAAGAATGTAAACAGTTTAACCTTATTGAATCCCTTATGATTTCTCTCCTGTTTTCCTTTTTATACTTCTCTAGAATTTTATATTTGAGAGTCAAATTTTCTACTCAGGTCTGGTGTTTTCATCAGGAATGCTCGAAAGTCATCCATTTCACCAAACATACATGTTTTTCACCTGAAGGATTGTATTCAGTTTTGCTGGGTAGGTGATTCTTGGTTGTAATCCTTGTTCCTCAGAACATCATATTCTAAGCCCTCTGATCCTTTAATGTAAAAGATGTTAAATCCTGTGTTATCCTGATTGTGGCTCTATGGTATTTGAACTATTTCTTTCTGGATGCTTGCAGTATTTTGTTTCTCCTTGATCTGAGAGTTCTGGAATATTCCTGGGAATTTTCATTTTAGGATCTCTTTCAGGAAGTGATTTGTGGATTCTTTCAATTTCTATTTTATCCTCTGGTTCTAGACCATCATGGTAGTTTTTCTTTATAATTTCTTGAAAGATGATATCTAGGCTCTTTTTTTATATCATGGCTCATGTATAGTCCCATAATTCTTAAATTATCTATTTTCCAGGTTAGTTGTTGTTCCAATGAGATAGTTCACATTTTTTTCTTATTTTTTTAATTTTTTAGATTTTGTTTTACTGCTTTTTGATGTCTCATGGAGTCACTAGTTTCACCTTGTCCAATTGTAATTTTTAAGGAATTAGGTTCTTCAGGAAGCCTTTGTACCTCCTTTTCCATTTGATCAATTCTGCTTTTTCAGGAGTTCTTCTCTTCAGTGAATTTTTGTGTATCTTTTTTTTTTCCATTTGGCTAATTCTGCTTTTTAAAGGCATTCTTATCTCCATTTGATTTTTGTGCTTCTTTTACCATTTGGCCTATTCTATTTTTAAGGTGTTATTTCCTTTTGTAATTTGTGTGCCTCCTTTACTAAGCTGTTGACTCTTTTTCTGTGATTTTCTTGATCTTTGTCATTTTTCCCCAATTTTTCCTCTACACCTCTTATTTGATTTTTTTTAAAAAAATATTTTTGGAGATCTTCCAGAACCTGAGACTAATTCACATTTTTCTTTGATGCTTTGGATGTGGCAGTTTTGATTTTGTTGTCTTCTTCTGAGTTTGTGTTTTGATTTTACCTGTCATCATAGTAACTTACCATGCTCAGGATCTTTGTTGTTGTTGTTTTCTTGTTTTTCCAGTATGTTACTTGACTTTTAGCTTTATATTGTAGTTGGCTCCTGCACCTGGGGTGGAGAGGACATTGTCCTAAGCTTTGGGCTTTCTATGCAGTTGTTTTCAGACCTAGTGCTGAGAGTTTGTAAACTTTCAGTTATTTTAAGAGTGTATCATCTAGAGAGAGTTATGTTTATTACTTTCCTGGCCTGTGCTCTTTTCTGTGAGTGACCACAAGTATTCTTTTCTGTCTTGGAACCATGATCAGGGTCCTCGCTCCCCTGTGGCCACAAGCTCTGATGTACTAGTGCTCCTATTCCCCCGGGACTGCCACCCAGGATGCTGAACTGGATCTAAGTATCAGTAATTCAACAGAGTCCTGTACCCAGTGCCAGCAAATGGATTCCTATAATCTTTTGACCAGTTGTCCAGCCCCTTTATTATCTGTGGGCAGAGAGCTCTGGAAGCAGCTGCTGAATGCCATTGATTCAGTTGCCCCCAAGGTCTGCTGCTGGCTTTCAGTGGCAAGCTATACTGACACAGCCAGTGTTGGCGTGTACTCTATTCTCCACATGATACAACAAACTATTTCTACTGACCTTCTAAGTTGTCTTTCACTGGAAAATTGTTTCACTCCATTCTTTTGTGGGTTCTGTTGCTCTACAACTTGTTTTTAAGTGTTATTTAAAGTTAAGTGGAATTGGGAGAGCTCAGACTAGTCTCTGCCTTTTCTCTATCATTTTACACTCCCTGCTTCTGCTACCTATTCTGTTTTTTAAAGTGTTATTTTCTTCAGTGTTTTTGCGCCTCCTTTATCAAACTGTTAAATCTTTTATCATGACATTCTTGCCTTACTCTCATTTCTTTTCCCAGTTTTTCCCTCTACCTTTCTTGTTTCATTTTCAAAGTCCCTTTTGATCTCCTCTAGGAATTATTTTTGGACCCGAGACCAATCAATAGTTTTCTCAAGGCTTTGGATACAGCAGGTTTTTTTTGTTTTGTTTTTTACTTTGTTGTCTTCTTCTTTAGTATGTCTTCTTCTGTGTTTGGGTTTTGATCTTCCCTGTCACTGTAGCAACTTTCTATAGAGGGGTTCTTTTTTGATTATTTGCTCTTTTTTTTAGCCTATTTCTTGAATTTTAAGTTTATGTATTAAAGTTGGGTTCTGTTCTCAGGGTGGAGTAGGCACTCTATCAAGCTTCAGGGGGTGTGTGTGTGTGCATGTGTGTGTGTGTGTGGGCGTGCACACACACCCACACACACACACACCCAACTGTTTTTAGAGCTATTTCTGGGGGGGCCGGGTCTATAATTTTTCAGTTCTTCCAAAGTAGTATGATCTAAGGAGAGACGTATTTACTTTATACCCTTGTGGGCATATTTCCAAATTATTCTGCAGGATAATTGGACCAGTTTATAACTCACCAAGAATGCATTATTGTACCAATTTTTCCACATCCTCACCAATATGTGTCATTTTTCCTTTTATGTCATGTTAGCCGATCTAATAGGTATGAGGTGGTATCTCAGAGTTGTTATAATGTGTACTTCTCTATAGAGAACTCTCTTAGAGAATTTTTTTATGTGACTATTGATAGCTTTCATGCTTTCTTCTGTTCATATCCTTTGACCATTTATCAATTGGGGAACAACTCTTATTTTTATAGATTTGGTTCAATGCCCTTAATATTTGAGAAATGAGAAAGATGCCATAATGTTTTTCCCCATTTTCCTGCCTTCCTTCTAATTTTGGCTTCAGTGATTTTGTCTGTGAAAAAACATTAAATTTCACATACATAAAATTGTCCATTTCATCTTTTTTTGTCTTCTCTATCTCTTGTTTGGCCATAAAATCTTCCTTTATCTACAGATTTGACATGTTAAGTTTGCCATTCTACCCTAAGTTACTTATGAAATCAGTCTTTATGGTCAAATAATTTGCCCACTTTGAAGTTGTCATGGTATACCATGTGAGATGTTTTCAAGATGTTAGATGTCAAGATGTTAGATTTTCAAGATGTCAGTCCTAATTTAAAAAAAAAAACTTGAAGTTCATCTGGTAATTAATAGCTTTTCCTTTGGAGAACTAATTAAAGATAAAATTTAATGATTGTCCAAATTATGGATAAGAAATAATGTTCTTAATTTTCTCTTTGTAGGAAAATGATAGAATCTTTGAATGAAAACCTTTCAACGTGTATATATTGTGTGGTCAACATATTCAAACTATCACAGAATTTGAAGGAAGTAGTCTTTTGGGGAACCAAAGATGGCAGTATCCAAAGGAATGTCCAGTCCCCAAAAACTCTTGGTCAATCACTCAATAATTGATAAACATTTGTTAAGCACTACTATGTGCCAGGTAATTTGCTAAGCACTGTGATATAAAAAGATGCAAAACATAGTTCCTGCCTTCAAGGAGCTTATAATCTAATAAGGGAGAAAAATGGATAGATACAGAATAAGCTATACAAGATAAATAGAAAATAAACAACACAGAAAACACTAAAATAAAGAAGAGTTGGAGAAGGCTTCCACTAAAAGGGCTTTAATTGAGCCTTACAGGAAGACAAGCAATTAGTAGGAGAGCTGAGGAGGGAGATCATTCCAGTCATGGGGAATAGCCAGAGAAAATGTGTAGAGCTTACAAGTGGAATTTCTTGTTTGTGGAATAGCCAGGAGGCCCATGTCACTGGGTTGAAGAGTGCATGGTAAGTAGTAAAATATAAGACAACTGGAAAGGTAGGTGGTGGCTATATTCTGAAAGACTTTGAATATGAAGCATAGTACTTTATATGTGATCCTGTAAGCAATAGGAAGCCACTGGAGTTTATTGAGGTGTGGGGAGGGTGACATGATCAGACTTTTGCTTTAGGAAAATCAATTTAGTGAATGAATAGGGGATATATTAGAGAGTAGAGAAAATTGAGACAAGCAGACCCAGCAGCAGGCTATTACAATAATTCAAGTGAAATGAATGGACAACAGTTTGTGGAGGGAGAACTTTAGAGAGTGAGGATTCAGGAAAGGCTTCAAGAGGAAAACAGCTGAGTTGAGTGTTAAAAAGAAACTAGGGAACTCAAGAGTTTAAGATAAGGACCCAATAAACTCTAATTGCTTCTTAGCTCTTTTAAAATCAAACATCAAATCCTCTTTGTCTATGTCCTGCATAACCTGCCCTGCCTGCTAACCTTTCCGGTCTTCCTACATTTTACAACTTCCCACATGTCTTGTGATCCAGTGAAACTGGCATTCTTGTTTTTCCTCTACCAAGACACTCCATCTACTGAATTAAAGCATTTTCATTTGCTGTCTCCCATGCCTAGAGTGTTCCTCCTCCTCATCCCCACCTCCTGGCTTCATCTACATTCTAGCAAAAATCCAACCTTCTACAGAAAGTCTTTCCCCATACTCTTTAATTATAGTAACTTTCCTCTGTTTATTATTTCCAATCAATGTATCCTGTACATAACTAGTGGGTATATAATCATTTGCATATTGGGTCCCACACTATAAGCTCTTTGAGAGCAGGGATTGCATTTTACCTTTCTTTTTAATATCAGTGCTTAGCACACAGTAGGTACTTAATACATGTTTATTTTCTGATGGGAAAGAGTACATTCTAGGTGTGGATTATAGCCAAAACAAAGGGGAAAAGAGTAAATATGGAGGAAATATCTTATGTAAAGAATAGTGAATAGGCCAGTATGGCTGGACCACAGAGTGGGAATGTGAAAATAAAGTATAAGAAAGGTAGATAGAGTATAGGTTTTGAAGAAGTTTCAATGTCAAGTTAAAGAGTTTATATTTGATTTTTGAGTAAAGATAGTGATGAGGTCCATACTTTAGTAAAATCCCTTTGGCAGCTATGTAGAGAGGCTTAAGGCAGTGGAAACCAAATAGGTAGTTATGGTCATAGTAGAAGAAAACTGCTCATGAGCTAGACTAGGATCATCACATAAGGATACCTCAACTGTTTCAGCTAGGGAATTCATTACAGAGGGGCAATCCTATGTCCATTCTCAAATATGAATATTTTCCAAGGAAAGGGCAAATGATGATGTTACAATTTTGCCTTAACCAAGTATAAGACACAAGGGAATATGGAAAATACTTAAATTTATACTATATGATTTATGAATTATGATTAATGTCCTGGCTAAAAATGCTATAGGATTATAATCACTTCTTATACTTCCTTACTCTGAGAGGCACTTATTCTGTGACACCAATTTGCCCCTATATGAAGGTTAGAACTGCTTTATGAGGGTGGTGCTGGTAGAGACCCACAAACATAATATTCTGCCTCCCCCTGCCATGCGAAGTCTGTACCTTCAGGAAATCATCTGTCTCCACAAGCTATAAAATCATATTACTATATTTTAGATTGGAGATTCAAGTTTGTTTCACAATTTTATTTATCCTCTTTACCATCATGCTGTTCAAATCACATCTCTCCACTAGCCTAACAAAATCTGAAAGCCAGACCAAAAGAAACAATGATAATTCAGAACAACTATAGTTATATCAGGACAATTTGTGAATTTGTAAAATTTTGTTTTGCTTTGTCATTATGTCATTGTCAAAACAATAATGGTATCCACCACCAAAATGTACCCCCCACCTTTTGTTTTAAGACTGTAATTTTCAGTCTCACTGCTTCTCTACATGCACTCACAACACCACTTTTTTTTTTCCCACATTCAGTCCATATCTGGGGCAATTAAAATTCATTAAGTATTATATGCAGAGCCCCAACAGACAACTATTGATCCTTTGCAGCTTAGTGTAATTATCTATGGAGTACCCCTTTACAAATCCACAGTATAGGTCTATCAATCCCTTCCTGACAATACAAGCAATTGGCTTTCTGAATGAAACTCCAAGCAATAAAGACTACTCTGAATACTGGTAAACAGTCAATAAGACACTGAATTATGATGGAGATATCAAGTATAATTGGTTACCTAGGAGAAATATGATATGTGTGTGTCTATGTATACATGTACATACATACATATATATATATACATATATGTGTATACACAAATGCATATATACATACATACACATATAGATACACATAGATATATATGTGTATATATATGGATATATGCATGTGTGTGTATATATATTATATCTATATGTATATATGTCTATATCTATATGTCTATATGTATATATGTGTATGTATTTGTATATATATATATGTACGTGAATATGCATATGCTTGATAAAACCAACATGTATCTACTTATCTCAGAATATTTCACCAATAATGACAATCTAAATGTTACTCTTAGGGTCTAGGACCCAGATATTGAGAACAAAAAAGCAACATTACCAAAAACAATTATGACGGTTTGCATTCTTCATCCTATATTGTCTAGTTAAAGACAATTTTCTTTTGCCTATGTAAAAATGAATTAAAGCTAGCCATGAAAGCAAGCATATGTCCATTTCCTCAAAAGGAAAAAAAAAATAAATCAATGCAGGCCTAAAGGAAATCAGACATAATGTCTAATGAAGATCATGCAAATAGTCAAAAGAAATTTAGTATGCTATTACTCTTTTGTTTCTCCTCTATATTCCCTCTCAATTTAGCTTCCATAGAGACTGAGCTGGTGCAGAAACTCTGAATCATTTCCCCATGGCATTTGGTTGTGTTCCTTTTGGGTAAGCATATGGGAAGAAGTAGAGGGAGGTGGGAAGGTCTGGTAGGAAAAGAGTCATATTGGCAAATACAGAACTGATGGAAATTTGATAGATTTTTATGGGCTTACCGATTTTGTAAAACTTTTGGTGGACGTTTAATTATAAGGAATTACTCAGTTGGGAAAACAACAAATTATTGGTCCTATGTAAGACTCCCAAGGATTGGGGGGGGGTAGATTGTTTTCCTTGGGGGTCCTAGTGTGTGTGTTATTTTCATCTATTTAAACAGAGCTAATGAGCATTTTCTTTTTTAGGAACTGTGGATACCTTTCAATAAATTGGTGTAAATATAATGTTATCATCTGCCTCAAATGACTTTTCCATGATATTTAATGTTAGTAAAAAGAACTCATATTTTGGTCCTCATTGTGATTTTATGGATACTGGGAGGAAGTCTGACAATTTGAAGTTCAAGGAACTGGATTCACACCCGGATTATGATATTTACTACTTGTGCGACTTTGTGTAACTCACATAATATTTCTGGATCTCAGCTCCCCATGTATAAGATGAGATATTTGGACAAGACTGCCTCAAAGGTTAAGTCCAGTTTGTAATCTTTAATTCTGTGAATTTATAATCATTTAGGGGACTGAGAGTTTAAGTGACTTGACAGGGGTCATGAAACTAATTTCCATCAGGAGTAGAACTTGAACTCAGGTCTTTAGCTAGTTCTCTATCTACTTCATACTATCACCATATAATGACTCTCAAAAAACTTATACCATATAACAATGCCATTCTGTTAGGAAAAAATAAAAGAATTATAACTCTTTGTGACTTTTCCCATTTCCAGCAGTATCAAATGTAGAGAACAGGACATAGGGCAACAGTAATAGGGTCTCTGAATATTTGTAGTCTAATTGACCCTTCCTTTCTGAAGCTCAAGGTGGTGTTCACAGCAAGGATAATCTGTGGTCCATTTTATTTTTGTATGTTTTTTTTGTATATATTTTTTATTTATTGCATGTTGGTGAAATAAGAAATGATGAAATATCTACCAGATTAAAAAGAGGGCATAAGGAGTACAGGGTTATATTATTCCTCAGATTAACCAGCACCAAAATGATCACTTGGAAGGAGGAATACCTAGCTATGGTAATGCCATCCACCTAGTTAAGAGATGAGCAAAGGTAGTAGACAGTAAAAGAAATGTGGATTAAAAAAAGATAAGTGCACAAAAGAGTCTGAAGACAAAATAACATATAAACAAAAGCAATGAGATGCAAAATGACTGGATCTATGCCAGATACATAGTAAACATGCCACATGCACAGATCATCAGACAATCCCATTAGACACAGGACTTGAGTGTAAGGAACACCCGAAAAGATCAACTGGCTCTGTAAAATTTGAAATGCACAATGAAATGTGCTCTAAGACCTGAGGAACACAATGATTGCATTTGTTCCTGCCTGCTCGCAGGTACTTGATATAGCCCATCTGTCTCTAACAGATGCCTTGTGGTTCACTGGTGACAACAAATCTGTGGGAGGCAAAATGCTGTTCGTTCCAAAAAGACCAACAGGAAAGATGCCAGTGCCACCTTGCCAAGACCTCCCCTAACTTTACTCAATAGCCTTGTAATCATGTTGGGTTCCTTAATTTACCCAGAAAGCTTTTGAGAATTTGGCTAGGTTTCCCAGAATAAAATAAACAATTTTGATAGAATGATTCTGATGAAAGTGAACAGATCAGATTTCCTTTCTAAAGCTGTCAACATTTTGGCCATTGCTATCAACTTTTCTTTAAATACCACATCCTACTAATGGTTTTCATGAAGAAATGTAATTTGGTTACCAATATTAATGAAATATTAAAAAAAATTAATAACCAAAATATATAACAATCTTTAAAACTGACATTTTTTTAGATTCACTTCAACTCTCACTGTAAAAGCAAAGGGGAAAAATAATTGTGACAATCTAGTTCTGAAAGAATATAGAATAAAGTATTATTCAGAATGAAGAGGGCAGCAAGCAGGAATCATACAATTGCAAGTGGATGAAACTTTAAAAATTATCTTCTACAAGACTTTAAAAGATCAAGAAACTATTGGTAGATGTCCAGGTGATGTAAGAAAAAAAATTAAAAGAGGGAGGAGGGGTAGGGGAGATGAGATTCTGGAGGAATTATGTCCCAGAGGTAGAGTAATCATTATATTTACAGGAAAAGAAAACAAGAGCAGTAAGGTAATAGCTTTATGCATTAACTTTGGGGAGCATGGTTATTTAAGGCATTCACTCAACACTTCTCTCCATCAGTCTCTATGATTTGTCATGGTACACAAACCAAAACACTGGCTTAAGATACAGGACTCACTCTTAAATTTTTTGGCTGCTACATAGAGATTTTGCTGGTACAATCTGTCCTTGCCCTTCTCCAGTTGTCCTGTTGCAACAAGTAGGAGACATGAACTTGACCCAACCATATAGAGTAGAGAGAGGTATGGGGGTGCAGAAGTGGGGTGGTTGGCTTCATTTTGCCTGCTCTGGCAACTAGATTAGAATGACATAAACCCTCAGAACTCTCACCCCTTCCTCCCCAAACCCTGAGAAAAGCAATATATACTGATTCATCTCTACACAGGAAATTAAGAAAAAAGAGAATGGGGGTTAGGAGCCAGTCTGTGTGGTTTTGTGGTATGACACAAGTAAAAGGGCTGGAATCAAGCTGCACCAGACCTTCCCCACAAAATCTTCTTAGGGTGGAGACTAAGGCAAGAGAAAATTATATTCCTCAATGTGGGAAGCAGGTGAGAAACATTTCACTTAACTTCAACGGGAAAACTCTCCATCAAGGGGGCAGGAGTAATGAAGTGATCTGAAGGGGAATTTAAGGAAACAAAAAGCTAAAGTAACTAAAGATTTCATTAAGGAAATAAATGATTCAGTTAAAAATACAAATCTCAATTAGATAAATCAACAGAGAAGATATGAAAAATAAAAGAGAGGTTTAATGTCAACATATTTGAAAGCATCTGAAAGATTATTACTCTATAATATGTATGCTTCTCCTTATATAGATACATACATGTATATGTGTATGTATGTATGTACATAGGGAGATGTGGATATATAATTTCAAGACAAAGGAAATTAAACCAATACCCTGTAAATTTTCAAAACCACATAGAACCATAGAAGGATTTCTCTAAATAGTTCAAGGGAGAAATTAGATGAGAATAACTAACAAATTATGTGACCTGAACATCAGAAATAATTAGTATAATGTGAGAGAGAGAGAGAGAGAGAGAGAGAAACATACGAGAACAAATGATTGGTAATGCAAATTTACCAAAAGTATGACAATCTGGATGAAGAGAAGCACAATTGTATTAAAAAATGATCTCCATAAAATCAAAACCCAATTGCTTCAAATACAGGATGTTTAGAGACTACTTAAGAGTAACAGACCTTCCAGAAGACCATGACATTTTAAATAAGCAATATAACGAAGGAAATCATTCAAAACATCTCAATAAAAAACAAAGTGAAATAATATACAGATAGCTTCCAGAAAACAAAAAAAACTGCAAGAAAACTATGTTTCAAATCACAAAATGTCATAAAAATACACATAACAATTACAATGACAGACAGCTAATTCCTCAAGATACAGGGGAAAGATCTTCAAATATAAAGTAAAGAATTTCAGATAACACAGGAAAATTCTCCATTTACCATACTATGCAAAAGAGAATGGAACAATACATTCTTGGGAAAGGGGGAGATCAAAATGCAAACCAAAATGACATACATTGCAAACCTGAGTCTAATCATCATTGCCAAGTGGGCATTCAATATGAGAATTCGTAAAAAAATAAAATCACACATGAACATACTATTCAAAGACCATAAGAAACCAAGCTTGAAGAAAGGCAAATAAGTACAAATACTGAGGAATAAATATTATTATAATATATAATATAATAATAATTTTCCATCCCCAATAGTTACACAGAAAAAAATTCAGACAGAGATACCTACTGGGTTTAAAAAAAATAACAGAGGAACCATTAGGAGATTTATTTTTAAAATAGAAAAAAGGTTAATGATAGAAGTGGAATTTAAAGAAATAGAAGTAGAGGAGTAATTGTAGGGAAGCAGGCCTGAAACAAAATAGACTTAACCCCATAAGCCCATACATGTGAATTAGTAGGATTAAATTCCATAATATGAAGAAATATGAAAAGGGAAAGGGGATATGCAAGATATCATACATATAGAATGTAAGATATAACCTAATTAAATCCATGAGTTAACAAAAGACAAAATGATTCTTATAGTCTCTAAGAAAAAAAATACCATATGATAATTAGGAAAGGAATGGCTTGAAATAGGAGAAGAGAGAAGGTTGCAATTTAATGGAAGGGGGATCCCACTGAAAAGGCATTATTATGGTAAAGAGGTATATTTTATAATAAGAAATGGGGACATTACAGTGAATACAATTTGAAGAAAGGGACTAAAATGATAACAGAAAGATAAAAAATCAACAAATTAAGTTAAACTCCATAAATAAGGACGTGTGGAAAAACTGGAAGAGTTACATGTAGCCTTTGCCAATGGTATTCCATTAAAGTAAATTACACAAAACTAACTAATCATGAGGACAAGATACTAATTTGAAAAAGAAAGGCAACAATAATAAAAGGTCCAATTTTATATGGAAAAAATTAGAGATTCAAATGGCAGAAAACATAAATCAAACTGTCATAGCTTTAAATGTGAATAGATCAAACAATCCAATAAAGCAAAAGAGAATGAAATACTGGATTAAAAAAAAAAACAAGCCCTACAGTGTTATTTTCAAGAAATACATTTAAAAGACATACATGGGATAAAAATGAGAGCCTGAAAAAAAAATCACTGTGTAACACATGAATTCCAAGAAGAAAATGTTGTAATTATGCTATTGGTGAAAAAAAAAACATTCATAAGTTATATATAAACAAGGAAATACCACACTTGATATATGAACCATAAGCAAACATTCATATCAACATTAAATATTAATTTTAAATAGTTTTATCTAAACTCATAAAGAAAAAAATAACCTAATTTCAATGAAGACAGCAACACAAATGATTGCAGACTTTATAATAGTGTCAGGCAATAAACAATTATGAAGTGCCTACTATTTTCTAAGCACTGAGAAAACAAAAAGTGACAAAAGACAATTTTTGCCCTCAAAGAGCTCACAGAGACAATCAAATATGAACAAACTAGCTATATACAGGGAAAATAGGAAAAAATAAAAGAGGGAAGTCTCTAAATTTAAGAGTGTTTGGGAGAAGCTTCTTCTAGAAGATGGGATTTTAGTTGGAACCTGAAAAAAGCAAAGAAAAAGAAATGAGGAGGGAGAGCATTTCAGACATGGGGGATAGCTAGAGAAAATGCTCAGAGCTATGAGAAAGGGAGAATCTTGTTTGAGGAACACCAAGGGGACCAGTATCTTAAGATGTAAAAGTTCATGGTAAGGAGTGATGCTAAAGAATTCACTACTGGAAAGGAGTGATAAAGGAGTAGGTTGTTAGTGGTTTTGAATGCCAAAGAGGGGGATTTATATTTGTGCCCAGGGATGATATGGAGCCCTTGGAGTTTATTGAAAAGGAGAGTAACAGTGGGACGTGCAATTTAGGAAAACCTGTACTGTGGTAGTGGAATGGAGAATGGGTTGAGATAGAGACTTGAGGCAGGCAGACTCACCAGCTGTATATTGCAATGGATGCATCAGATAAATAGGCCAGAAGGGTGGAAGTGTCAGATGAGAAAAAGGGGCATATTTGAGAGATTTGGTGAAGGTGAAAACAACAGGCCTTGGCAAGAGATTAGATAGGGTGGTGAGGAGTGAGGCAGTGAGAGAGATAATGAGGAGTTGGAGATGGCTCCTGAAGACTATGAGGATGCTGTTGCCCTCTACGGTAATAGGGAAATTAGGAAGGGGGAGCACGTATGGGAAAGGATAATAGGTTTAGTTTTGGACCTGTTGAGTATAAAATGAACTTAATGAATCTGCAATTCTCTCAGATATTACTCTCTCAGATTTAAATAAATATAATAGACAAGAAAAATGAAAATTTAAAAAGTGAACAAATTATAAGAGAAATGAGAACTAACATACATGTAGTATCTCCTAAATGAGATTACAAAAGAAGATACATATGTCTTACCCCAACAACGGCACTTTTCAAAATGATAAATATATACTATAGTACAGAGGTATTGCAAATAAATATTTAAAAGACACAAATAGTAAATACCTTTCCATAACAAAAAATGATTCAATGAATACAAACAAAAGGCTTGAATGGAGATTTAATAACAAAACCATACATAACAAGTAAAAGGATAAACAATAAGAAATAGTAATGATTATGTGAAAGACAAGGATAATGATGAAAGAATATACCAAAATTCTCAGAAAGCAGTTGAGGCAATTATCAGAGGAAAAAAAAAATCCCTAAAGTCATTTTATTAACAAAAGAGAAAAAGACTGGTATAGATGTACATTTAAAAATTGAAGCAAAAAAAAAAAACAGGAAAAAGAAATACTGAAAATTGGTGAAATGATAAAGTGGAAACAAAGGAATATAGAAACAATAAACAAATCTAAAAGCCGATCCTTTGAAAGATGAATGAAAATGATAAACCTTAAGCCAATCTGATTAAAAATAATAAGGCAAATTTATTAGGTCAATGATAATAAAAAAGAAGGTGAAATCACGACAGAAATAAGAAAAACATTTTAAAGAATGATTGTTATCTACAATGCATAGTTATAAGCCAATAGAAAACACACAAGAGTAATTGAAGATTGGCTTCAAAAATGTAAAATTATCAGCCCAAAAGAAAACCAAATCAAAATCTTAAGTAATGCAACATCAGGAAAAAGGAAAGTAAAATAGATTTAAAAGCACTACCAAAGAAATAATTCCTGGTCCAGATGCATTAATAGGAAAATTCTATCAACCATTAGACAACTAAAAACTATACTATTTGAATTGTAAAAATTGAGAAAAAATGTAATGAAATGCATTTTACTATAAAAATTTGCTCCTAGTGCCTAAATTAGAGAAAGGTAAATCAAAGAAGAATAATAGACCAGTATCATTAATGGATACCGATACAAAAATTTTTAAATAAAATTCTGTCAAAGATACTTAATTAAGAGGAAGCAACCCAGATAAACTCTGCCAACATTCTCCTTCGAACAAATTTAAAACAATGCTTCAAAGCTAATTCTGGAGTAGCAGAGCCAATAAAAAGTCAAGGTGAGCCATTTTTTTTTTTCCAGCCTAAACTTAGAATGTCTGCAAAAGATGTCTGTGACACCTGGGTTGGGCCCTGCCCCAAGACTGTGACAGTGGGAAGCAGCAGTAGAAGGAGGAGCTCTCCTTTCCAGGGTGGAGAGAACACTTGTGGTCACTCACAAGGGAACAGAAGTCCTGAGCACAGTTCTAGAAGCAATGAACACATCTCTGCTCATATCACACCAACTTGGAAGCATCAAAAACTTACAGACCTCCCAGAAATAGCTCTGAAAATGGCAGTATGAAAAAGCCTGAAGTTTGCAACAGTTCCTTTCCACCCCTAGGTGAACAGAGCACAACTTTAACATAAAGTTCAAAGTGAACAAATAGGCCAGAAAAAAAGAGCAAACAAGAAAAGAAGACCATAAAAAGCTACCATGGTGACAGAGAAGACCAAGATACCATCTTGGAAAAAAAAAACATAAAAACAGCTGCAAGGGAAATCTCATTTTTTTATGCTAATTGGACACAGTTCCAAAAAGAATTCATGGAAAAGTTAAAGATATAGATAACAGCAGTAGAGGAAAAATTTGGAAAAGAAATGAGTGATCTAAAAAAAAAAATATGAAAAGAGAATTAACAGCTTGATCAGAATGGGCCTAATGGTCAAAGAAGCACAATAATTTACTGAATAAAAGAGCTCCTTAAAAAGAAAAAAATGTTGCTAAATGGAAAAAGTGGTACAAGAGCTCACCGAAGAAAATAACTTTCTTAAAAATTAGAATTGGGCAAGTGGAAAGTATTCGCTGCGTGGGACTTTAAGAAAAAATAAAACAAAGTCAAAAGAATGAAAGTTAGAAAAAAATGTAAATTATCTCATCAGATAAACAGCTGAAATGGAAACTGGATCAAGGAGAGATAATTTAAGAATCATTGGAGTAGCTGAAAGCCATGGTTTTAAAAAGAACTTTTAAAGGGAAAGTGTCCTGATAGCTTAATTCCACAGGACAAAATAGAAATTAAAAGAATTCAGCAATCAGCACCTGAACGAGATTTCAAAATGAAAACTACCAGGAATATTGTAGCCAAATTCCAGAGCTCCCAAAGCAAGGAGAAAATATTGCAAGCAAGCAGAAAGAAAGAAAAAATCAAATATCTTGTAGACACATTCAGGAACAAACAAGATTCAGCATCTTCTGAATCAAAAGAGTGGAGGGGTGATGAATATAATATTCCACCAGGAAAAGGGACTTGGATTGCAACTGTCCAGCAAATCTGAGTATAATACTTCAGGGGAAAAAAAGTAGATATTTAATGAAATAGAATACTTTCAAACATTTCCGATGAATAGTCCAGAACTGAATAGAAAATCTGATATGCAAACACAAGACTCAAAAGAAACACAAAAAAGGCAAACATGAAAGATAAATCATGAGGGACTCAATAACATAAAATTATTTACAACCCTATATGAGAAGATTATACATAGAACTCCTAAGAACTTTATCATTATTCACGTAATGAAAAGGAGTCTACTTAGAGGCATGGGTGTAAGACAATTATGTTGAGATGATCTAAAACAATGAAGGAATGAGAAAGAGGAATACACTACGAGACAGGGGAAGCTAGAGGAAAAATAGGGGGAATTATTTATATAAAAGAAGTATATGAGAGAGTTTTTATAGTTAAGGGGAAAATAGGAGTGTAGGAAATGCTTGAACCTCACATTCATCTAAGTTGGTGCCAAGAGTGAACTGTACACACTCACATATACACATACACACAACACACATGCACACTCAGTTGGATATGGAAATCTAATTGACTCCAAGAGGGGAAGAGATAAAAAAGGGGAGGTATGACAAAGGGGAGTGGTGGATTAAAGGAGGCAGGTAGAAGAATTTTCGGCTTCTGCTGAAGTAAGTAAGGCAAGAGTAGCAATCATAATCACTGAAAAAGCAAAAGGAGAAGTTGACGTAATTAAAGATATAAGATATAAGCAGGGAAACTACATTTTGCTGAAAGGTACTGTAGATTGTGAAATAATATAAATAATGTAAAACAATTAAATCAGGTTTCTCAGATGAAGGTTTCAATTCCCAAATATATATGGAATGGAGTCAAATTTAGAAAAATAAGAGCCATTCACCAATTGATATATGGCCAACTAATATGAACAGTCAGTTTTCAGAAGAAGAAATCAAAGCTATTTATAGTTATATGAAAAATATTCTAAATTGTTATTGATTAGGAAAATACAAGTTAAAATAAATGATGAAGTACCACCTCATGTTCTACTGATAAAATGTATCTCTCTCCTATCTAGAAGAGAAGGTTACATACCTTTAGAAGGTATATCTAGAAGATGGCTTCTTAACCAAACGAGATAAAGATAAATTGCAAAAGATGAAATAATGTGATTATGTGGATATGAAGAGCTTTTGTACAAACAATCTTAATGCATTTAGGATATGAAAGAAAACAATCTTTGAATCAGTTAAGCATTTAGTATACAAATTTATAGACCCCTAGCAGAAATCCATAAGATCAATAGCTATTATTCAGTAATCAAAGGATATGGAAAAGTTATCAAAAAGGCAATTGCAAAATATCAACAATTATGTGAAAAAATGTCCCAAATTACTAATGAGAAATGAACATTTAAAAGAATCAGAGGTTTCGCCATACATCCTGAAAATTGGCAAAGAAGACAAATCATGCTATGGTCAATTTTAGAGGCTGCATGGGAAGATGAGTATGCCAAAGTATCGTTGATTGAAGTGCATATCAGAATCATTCTGGAAGACAATTTTAAAATTTCCAAATAGTGCATCTAATATGCCCATTCTCTTTAATCCGGATATCCCACTCCATCCTGTATAAGTAAGGCAAGATTCATGACCTCAAGGATGACCATGAACATGCCTGTATAGTTTGGAATCACAAAGTATGATAAACTCTCTAGGTAGAAGGCAGAGGAAGTATAACATTTATTTAGACACCAGAGTATCAGATCCCAAGACCGATAACTCCAATTCCATATAGCAGTAATTATATTCCAAATCCAGTAAGCCCACCTCAATGTAGCAACAAGGGAATTATAACAGTATTATAGCAAGGAACCAAGTCATCCTGTAACTTTCCCCCCTGCTAGGGCCTTCCTGTCTGTAAACAATCACTCATGAATCCTAACTGTCTGCTTGCCTGTGACTTCTGCAGATCTAAAAGCCCTTGCAGTACTCAGAGTCCTTGCCATCTCTTGGATTCTCTGGATTCTCAGTTCTCCAGTCTCTCAATGCAGTAGATTGTCTGCTGTTTGATCTTTGCAGCACTCTGGTATGCACTCTCAGCTCTGCAGTCTGTCTTGACACTGGCTCTCTCAATGTCTGCTCTTCTATACCCTCTTGATGTCTGCTGCCTCAATGTCTTCTTGATATCTGCTTCTCAATTCTGCTTCTCTCACACTCTGGACTCTCCTTATATACAGTTTTAATGGGCACCTAATTGTCTAGAACTCAGGTCTGGTAAGTAAAGGCCCTATTGAATGGGTCAGGAAGATCTTTAATCACATTAACACCATATATCCATATACCCCAAAGAGATAATTAGCAAAAAAAAAAGCTCTACATACAACAAAGTATTTTTAGCAACACTTTTTTTTCAAGAAAAGAAGAAAGAAAGAAGAAAAGAAAGAGAAAAGTAAGGAAAGAAGAAAGAAAAAAATGGAAACAAAGTCATTGCCTATTAATTAGGGAATGGCTAAAAAAATTGTGATACCTGAATACAATGGGATATTGCTGTGCTATAAGAATTTCCATTAACATGGAAAGACTTGAACTGATGCAAAGTGAAGTAAGTAGGGTCAGCAAAACCATGTGTATAATAACTCTATCACTTTAAATTGTAAAACCAGAGACCAAAAAACAATAAAGATAAATAATACAAAATTATGAAGGACCAGCTTAGCTTCAAATAAAAATTCTAAGACTTCTCCCACTCTTTTAAGGGAGAGGGGGTGGTTTCTGTGTATGTGATATTGCAAAAAAAAAAAAAAGCTACATTTTTTTTTCAGTACAGCAGTCAGTTTTGCTAACTTTTTTTATCATCATTTTCTATTTTTTTTAAATCTGAGTTATAAAGTATGACTTACTGTTCAGAGAAAGAGAAGTGATACAGAGGACATTCTAGGTGATGTAAAAACAAGAGATAAATAAGAAATCTATTTGAGAATGGGGCAGCTAGGTGGTACAGTGAGTAGAGCACCAGCCCTGGAGTCAGGAGGATCTGAGTTCAAATCTGACCTCAGACCCTTGACACATGTACTAACTGTGTGTTTCAGCAATCCAGCTAGCAGCTGTTGCGGGTGTGAAAGACCAACACAAGCCAAATAACAAGAATGCTACCAGCATGCTGCAAAAGCACAGGTTCTTTTGATCTGCTTTAGTAAGGAAAGCAATATTAAGGGGGTGACAAGCTTACTTTAATTCAGCATACAAATATCATTCACTTAGTTCAGGGGAGAAAACCAGCACTCTGAACTTCAGGGCAAAATACAAACAAAGAACAAACATCAACAGACAGACCTTGTCTGATTCAAATCCCAATACACAGTTACCAGAGTTTAACAAAGTCCCAGCATCCAGGTTTATGAGCTGCAGGGCTCTTAGCTACAGCTGCCCAGAGTCTCTGCGAGCCACCAAAAGTGAGAACCCCTAAACAAATTACAAACATCAACATACAGACCAAATACAGATTCATAGTTACCAAAGTCTAGGTTCAGCCCGGGAGCTCATAACAAGGACTGGCCCAGAGTCACTTGAGCCACCACTGCTGTGACAAAGGGCTCCAAAGAAGAGAAAGTCAACCCCTGGTTTTATATCTTTTTCAGGGTCAGGGGTGAGTCACACATGCGACTCACCTACGTGACCTAGAATCGTCACAAAGAGGCAACTTAAACCCACATGGTCTAAAAGCCTCTGCTGTCCCAGACATGTCACTCAAACTCACGTGTAAACTGGGCCTTCCCCTAACACCAAGGACACCCAAATCTAACCAACATGGGCCATGCCAGGACCAGCCAGACCAGGAGCCAGGCAGAACAGGTGGTAGGGCCCTGAATCATTGAGCTGTGACAGTTATCAGACTTCTCAACTCACAAACGCCAAAGACAACAGAAAAGGTTGGTGGAAAAACTTCTGGATCAGAGTGAAAGGAGTGCATGGTCAGCCCTAGCCCTGGGGGCACAAAAGTGGTGCAGCTCTGGGGCTGCTTCCAGAGCTCCCGCTGAGGTTGCTTCCAGCCCCAGGCTCACCTGGTGGGACGAATTAAGTGGCAGATCACAGCAGGAGTGCAGAGCTTGCTTGGATCTGAGTTGCAGTCCAGATTGGTGGTTCTTGGGGGAGGTGGAGCCCTGGTGTGGCAGAGTTTGCTGTGTAGAAGTAGCTCTGAAAACAGCAGTGCAGCCCCTATAGCTTGGGACAAAGTATTCTCTACCCTACAAGTAGTCATATGCTGACAAAAAGCACAAGGGTCAAGTAGCTGGCTGTGAACATGAACCGGCAGTGAAAAAGGACTCAGATTCAGACTCAGCCTTTGGAATGTTTTTGGTGACAAAGAAGATCAAAACATACAGCCAGAAGAAGTCAACAAAGTCAAAGAGCCTACAACAAAAGCCTCCAAGAAAAATACGAATTGGTCTCAGGCCATGGAAGAGCTCAAAAAGGATATGGAAAAGCAAGTAAGAAAAGTAGAGGAAAAATTGGGAAGAAAAATGAGAGTGATGCAAGAAAATCATGAAAAACAAGTCAATGACTTGCTAAAGGAGACCCAAAAAATACTGAAGAAAATAACACCTTAAAAATAGACTAACTGAAATGGCAAAATAGCTCCAAAAAGCCAATGAGGAGAAGAATGTCTTGAAAGGCAGAATTAGCCAAATGGAAAAGGAGGTGCAAAAGACCACTGAAGAAAATACTAGCTTAAAAATTAGATTGGAGCAAGTGGAAGCTAGTGACTTGATGAGAAATCAAGATATTACCAAACAGAACCAAAGGAATGAAA
>CM053623.1:105664603-105744926 GCA_028646595.1 Phalanger gymnotis
CTAGGAATATTGTCACCAAATTCTAGAGCTCCCAGATCAAGGAGAAAATACTGCAAGCAACCAGAAAGAAACAATTTGAGTATTGTGGAAACACAATCAGGAAAACACACGATCTAGCAGCTTCCACATTAAGGGATCAAAGGGCTTGGAATATGATATTCTGGAGGTCAGGGGAGCTAGGATTAAAACCAAGAATCACCTACCCAGCAAAACTGAGTATAATGCTCCAAGGCAAAATATGGATTTTCAATAAAATAGAGGACTTTCAAACTTTCTCTGGGAAAAGACCAGAGCTGAATAGAAAATTTGACTTTCAAACACAAGAATAAAGAGAAGCATGAAAAGGTAAACAAGAAAGAGAAATCATAGGAGACTTCTTAAAGTGAAAATGTTTTTCTTACTTTCTTTCATGGAAAGATGATATGTGTAATTCATGAGACCTTTCTCAGTATTAGGGTAGTTGAAGGGTATATCCATAAATATTGACAGAGGGCACAGGGTGAGTTCAGTATGAAGAGATGATATCTAAAAAAAATAAAATCAAATTAAGGGATGTGAGAGGAATATATGAGAGAGAGAGAGAGAGAGAGAGAGAGAGAGAGAGAGAGAGAGAGAAAGGGAGAGATATAATGGGTTACATTATCTTAAATAAAAGTTGCAAGAAAAAGCAGTTCCGTTGGAAGGGAAGAGGGGGCAGGTGAGGGGGAATGAGTGAATCTTGCTCTCATTGGATTTGACTTGAGGAGGGAATAACATACACACTCTTTTGGGCTTCTTACCCCACAAGAAAGTAGGGGGAAGGGGATAAGAAAGGGGGGACGATGGAAGGGAGACCAGATAGGGGGAAGAAGTAATCTAAAGCAATCACTTTTGAAAAGGGACAGAGTCAAGGGAGAAAATTGAATAAAGTGGGACAGGATAGGATGGAGGGAAATATACTTAGTGTTTCACAACATGACTATTTATGGGAGTGTTTTGCATAATGATACACATGTGGCCTATATTGAATTGCTTTCCTTCTGAGGTAGAGTGAGTGGGGAGGGAAGAGGGGAGAGATTTTGGAACTCAATGTTTTAAAAGCAAATGCTCAAAAATAAGTTGTTTTTGCATGCCACTGGGAAATAAGATATACAGGCAATGGGGTATAGAAATCTATCTTGCCCTTCAAGAAAGTAAGGGGAAAAAGGATGGGGTGGGGGGGGAGGTGGATGACAGAAGGCAGGGCTGACTGGGGAACAGGGCAATCAGAATATATCCCATCTTGGAGTGGGGGGGGGAGGGTAGAAATGTGGGGAAAATTTGTAACTCAAAATCTTGTGGATATCAGTGTTGAAAACAAAAAAAATATTAAATAATAAAATATGGAATTAAAAAAGGTCAAGAATATAAGATGTTGGCCCCCAAACTTAGTGTGATCTTAAGCAGCATTATTTGAGGTATATTGTCCAAAATTAGATAGGCAATGGGCCTGTGCTACTGGTCATAGCACATCAAGATCAAAATAGTTTTCTTTTTTCCCACAAACACAAAGAAAACATTTAGGATATGAAGGAAAATAGTCAAGAGAGTACTATGTTCAAGTGCTAGGTACCATATTTTAGGAAGGATATTAATAAATAGGAGCAAAATGGAAAAAAAAAGTTTACCTATGTCTTAGTGGAATAGGGAGCTATATCATATAGTGAATAACAGTGATGACAATAATAACAATAATAATAATAATAGCTAAAATTTATGTGGCACTTAACTATGTGCTAGGCACTATGCTAAGTGCTTTACCATTAATTATCTCATTTCATCCTCACAACAACCCCAGAAGGTAGGTATTATTATCCTCATTTTACAGTTGAGAAAATTGAGACAAGCAGAGGTTAAGTTACGGTCACACAGCTACAAAGTGTCTGAGACTGGATTTGAATTTAAGTCTTACTGATTCCAGGGCCAGTGCTCTATGTATTGTGTCACCTAGCTGCCTTGTATTGATTAATTGATTTACAATTAGCAAAATGCTTCCTTCACGTCTTTGAATGAGGCAATGCAAATGTTGGAATGAGAGAATCATACATTTAGAAGTGAAAACAATCTCTTGAAACTATCAAGTCACAAGGAAATAGGCTCAGAGAGACTGACTCCTCAGGATTGCACTGAAACTGTTTAAACTCAGGCCTTCCTGCCTGTAAGAGGAGCACTCTACCTACTGTGGCATATTATCTCCTTATTTTTCTCTTTTACCCAATCAGAAAACTGATTCTCTGAGAGATAAGTGACTGGACCATGAACAAATAGCTAGCAATTTCTTGAATTTAAGATTAAGACTCAAATTTTCTAATTACAAGTCTAATGCTCTGCCTTCTATATTTTATTACATCTCATAGGAAAAATCAGTTAAAGGAATTGGGAATGTTTTCCCCAGAAAAGGAGATAAATGAAAAATATATATTGTAGGAGAAATTTTAGCTATTTCTAAGTATTTGAAGGGCTGTAATATGGAAGAAATGTTAGACTTCTTCTCCTTGACTTAAGAGGGAAGAAATATAGAAGGAGCTGGATGGATGGGGTTGCAGGGGAAGATTTCTGCACTATTTCAAACTGAAATGGCACACAATTGTAATAGTTACCACTATCTGAAACAAAAGTGTGCTACTTCAGTGAATGGTGAGATCCACCATAACTGGAGATCTTCAACAGGAAGATGGATGGCCATTTCTCAGGTTTTTGTAAAAGAAATACTTTTTTAAGTATTTGTTGACCTGGAGAAATTTCATGGCACACTGTCCCTGGTGTGATATAAAAACAGAGACTTGAGAATGAGGGGCCTAGGGATAAGAACATTTGCAAATGGCAGTCATTAGAAAAGAAAGGCAAGGCAATTAATAATTAATAAGAGGGAGAAGGAACAGGATTTCCTATGGCTACTTAGAATTCTTTGCAATCTCTATGTGAGATATAGAGATATTTAAGATATAGATAGATAGATAGAAAGATAGACAGACACAGAGAGACAGACAGACATATAAAAACCAAGCAGGAACTATGTACAAGTGCTTTCTTCCCCCTTAATTGTGATTGTGAACCAATTTTCCCCCAAAATCTAAAGGAAAGGGCCTTAAATTTCTTGATTGAAACAACATTATAATGGGCTTTTTTGGTAAAGGAAATGAGGTCTCTTTCCCTAATTATCTTGAAAAATATGTCAGTGGGGAGGAAAAGGAATATATTTGGAAATGAAGGTGATGTACAAACAAAAAATAGCAGTCAGACATGGTGGTGCATTCCTGTAGTCAGGAAGGAAGGGAGGAAGGGAAGGAGGGAGGAATGAGGGAGGGAGGGAGAAAAAGAAGACACCCATGGTATACAGAGCACTGGGCGCATAGTCAGGAAGACCTAAGTTAAAATCTGGTCATAGACATTTGCTACCTGTGTGACTTTATGTTACTATTTAACCTCTGTTTGCCTCAGTTTCTTCAACTGTATTATTGGGACAATAATAACACCTATCAGGTTTGTTATGAGGATCAAATGAGCTAATATTTATAAAGTCTTTAGAAAAGTGCTAAGTGTAGTTGGTATATAGTAGGTAGTACATAAATACTTTCTTCCTTCTCTTCTCATTCCCAGTATTGATCCCAACATGATTTAACTACCCACATACGAGATTAAACATCTTCAAATTATAGATAGTTACTTCATTCTGTTGTCTAAAGGTACGGACTAAACCAGATGGCTTTTTTTTCTGAAATCTCTTTCAGTTCTGTGATTCTATGACTTTGTCCTCAAGTGGCATTGACTCATGAGGATTGTCTAAAATATGGAACAGCTTATAAGGACTTTTAAGGAGAATAACTGTACATTGGAGAGTACATATTTACCATGAATATTGAAATGACTGTGGCATACTCCCTCACTGGAGAAATAATATAGCAGCTTTGGGTATCATAAAATGCAATTTAATTCCTTTAATTCTTTTTTCTTAACCATAATTTTAATTGTTGCAAGGAATATATTTGAAAAGGAAGGATCTAAGCATACTAAGTGCTTCTCTACCAGACAGTAATGTAGAGAAATAAATCAATTACTGGACAGGTTTGTAATCATGCTTCAGCAGTGATGTGCTTAAAAAAAATCAATTACAACACTTTCAAAATATCAAAAGACAAATAGCATGGATATTTTACAGACACCAAGAATGGTTTTCGAAACTAGTAAAATATCATGTGCAAAGTCAAGAAGTTTTAAAGATGTTTTCAGGTGGATACAAATCCCTTAGATAATGGACAAATCAAGACAGGCCAATGATATTTTGCTCAGAAGTTTTCTATATATGTCTATGTACATGTATATATGCACATATGTATATATACATATATTTAATAGTGCAAAAAAACCCTAGAAATAACTAACAAAGTTCAAATGAACATTGTAGAATAAATGTATAAAAACCTGTAGTAGAACTGAAAAACATTTCAGGAATGACCTTCAAACATGTTCACTGCTTGCTATAGATATCACCCATCTAAATATAAGTAAAGCTTCTATTTTTATTTGTCAAATCAATATTTTGTGAATTCAAATTTATTTCTTCTTTGATATCTAGCATTTATATTTTTGTATCTAATCTTTTCTTTAAGTTGTATAGCATTTCTGTCTCCAATATTGATGGATTTTGCCAAAAGGTGTCGCTCTTGTTTGGAAAGCTCTTCCTCCTCACCTCTGCTGATTAAAATCTTGAATTTTCTTCCACTTTCAATAAAGATTCAACATTGTACTTGATTTTCCCAATCTTTCATGATTTTCCCTCCATACTTGATATTCAGCAATAATGATATATATATATGTATATATGTGTGTCCCTACCATAATACTCTGTAATATTTATATATGCATGCACATATACACATATACATATATATACACACATGTGTATATATATATATATATATATTATTGTTGTTTAGTCATTTTTTAATTGTGTCTAACTCTTCATGATCCCATTTGGGGTTTCTTGGCAGCAATGCTGGAGTAGTTAGCCATTTCCTTCTCCAGCTCATTTTACAGATGAGAAAACTGAGACAAATAGGGTTAAGTGACTTGCTCAGGGTCACACAACAAGCAAGTGTCTGAGGATAGATTTGAACTCTGAAAGAGGAATCTTCCTGACTTCAGGTCCAGCACCCTATCTATTATGCTACCTGGTTGCCCCTATGTGTGCATGCATGTATATGTACATATATATACATTATATAGATGGATATAGAATTATTAAAATTATTATTTAGTTGTCTGTATAGCTGTTGCGACAATCTGCTAGCAGCTGATGAAGGAGTGTAAGACCCACCAGCAACCAGCACACAGAAAGCTGCCCGCACAGATTCTTCTGATCTGCTTTACTAAGGAAAGCAACATTAAGGGGTTAACAATCTTACTTTAATCCAGCATACCAATATCATTCACTTAGTTCGGAGGAAAAAGCCAGCATCCTGAACTTCAGAGCAAATACAAATTACAAACATTAACAGACAGACCTTGTCTGATTCAAATCCCAATGCATAATTACCAGAGCTTAACAAAGTCTGAACATCCAGGTTTACAAACTGGAGGGCTCTCGACTACAGCTGACCAGAGTCTTTACTTCAACACACCTCCAAGAGTGAGAGCCCTCACAAATAGTTCTGTTCTAGCTTTTTAGACTCTCTTTAGTTGTCATCAAATGTCATCTGAGTGACCAGAACTTAGGCTCCTACTATTGGCTCTGGTCTTAGCAACTCCCCTTAGGACCCTGATGGCTTCATGCCCACATAGGCTTAATCACCCAATAGATAGGGATTTGGGCCTGGGCCTTTGCATCTAGCAAGGCTCAATGAAAGGCATTTAATTAATCATTTTAAAACAGTAAAAATGTCTCACCTTAATTGATATTACAATAACTCTTCAATATTAGGTAATCTCCTTGATGGCAGGACCTCTTCTAATTTTATCTTTGTATCCCTACAACCTAGCACAGTTCTCAGAACTTGTGGGCATCTAATAAATGCCTTTTTAATTGAATTGAGGTAAATAATAAAAAAAAATCTTGCTATTTGCTATATAGCAATTCAACCTTTAAAAAGATTCTAACATTCTTGAAAGGAGGTATTACTTTTCTTTTTTGGTCTTATATCCATAGTGTCTGGCAGAATGCCTTACATATTGTATGTCCTTAATAAAAGCGTGTTACTTTAAAATAACCAAGAAATGTATAACTTTTTGGAAAGGAAATTAGTAAAGCTTGTGCATGTGTGTTACTTTAAACAATACATACTTCTCCCATTTTTTGTTAGATACAATGAAGAGATAAAAGAGACAGAATCAATCAGACATACCAGGGCCCTCCAGCCAGTTGAAAACCAGTACAGTCTCCATTATACAGTCGGTGCCTGTCAGAGTTTCAATAGGGGCAAAGCTTACTCCCAATTAGTGATTTCACAAAAATTTAAGAGATAGTGATGGGTGACATATAATGCCCATATTGAGCCACTGAGGTGAGATTCTAAAGCTAGGAATTGATATTTCATAATATAACATATCATTCAACAAACACCTATGGGCAACCCCCCCCCCCAAAAAAAATGGTTAGTGGTCTAAATCCCAGAAAGATCTTATGGAAGAACTCAAAAAGGACCTTAATGATCATATAAGAGAGATAGAAAAAAAAATTGGGAAAAGAAATGTGAGTCATGAAAGAGAATTATGGAAGAAAAAAAGAAGCAATAGCTTGGAAAACTGCTTAAGAAGTAGAATTGGCCAAATAGAAAACAAGATACAAAAATCCACTGGAGAAAACAACTCCTTAAAGAGTACAATTGGCCAAATGGAAAAGAAATTTCACAAGCTAATTGAGGAAAACATCACTTTAAAAGTTAGAATTCAGCAAGTGGAAGCTAATAAATATGTGAGACATCATGAATGAATCAAAAAAAAATTCAAAAGAATGAAAAAAATGGAAGAAAATGTAAAATACCTCTTGGGAAAATAAAGCAACTGACATGGAAAATAGTTCAAGTAGAGAAAATATCAGAATCATTGGACTATCTGAAAGCCAAAACCAAAAGGAAGACTTGGACAGCAACTTTCAAGAAATTATCAGCGAAAACTGCCGTGATGTCCTGTAACTAGAGAGCAAAATAGGCATTGAAATAAATCACTGATCACCCCAGGGAAGAGATCCCCAAATAAAAACTCCAAGGAAAATTGTAGCCAAATTTCAGAACTATCAGGTCAAGGAAAAAAAAATGCTACAATTAGCAAGAAAGAAATAATTAAAATATCAGGGAATCACAATCAGGATCACACGATCTGGCAGCTGCAACATTAAAGGATTAGAGGTCATGGAACATGATATTCTAGAGGGCAAAGGAACTAGGACTACCACCAAGAATCACTTACCTGGCAAAATTAAGCATAATACATCAAGGGGGATGATGGTCATTCAATGAAATACAGATTTTAAGCCTGTATAAGGAGATGAACCAAAAAACTTCCAATATCGAGACCCAAGAGAAGCATAAAGAGATGAAAAGAAAACATAAAGAGATTCAACAGAGCTAAACTGTTCACATACCTGCACAGGAAGATGATACTTGTAACTTAAAAATCATGTCACTAACAATACAGACAGAGGGAAAATATTCTTTCTCATGATTTTATTTCCTTTTAATCTGTTTCTTCTTCCACAATTGTTATGAATATGGGAATATATTTTACATAATATCACATGTATAAACTATATCAAACTTCCTACCATTTTCAGAAGGGGAGGGGTAGGAGTGAGAAAAATCTAGAACTCAAAATCTTATAAAAATGAAAGCTAAAAATGTTCTTGATGTGTAATTGGGGGAAAATAAAATAGTATTAAAAATAAAGAAACAAAATCATCTGAAGGAAAAAAAGGTAAAAAAAATATGAAGAGAAATAATGAAAAAGAAAAAGAGAAAGAAGGCTCTTCAGTGGCATTACATCTCAAGTATATTATAAAACAGAAATCATCAAAGTTATTTCATACTGATCTGAAAAATTACGGGGAAGAAGATTAATGAATAGATTAGGGAACTAAAACTCACAATAGTTGACATAGTTACGTAATGTTTGATTATCCCGAGATTACCAGTTCTTGATTCAGTTCTCAATTTGACAAAAACTGGTGACAAAACTGGAAAGCAGTCTGCCATAAATTTTATTTAAACCAAAATTTCCCATTATATACCACATTTAGCTCAAAATGGATACATGACCCAATTTATAACAGGAGATACCATATGTAGATTAGAAAAAAAGGGACGTAGATAATTTTGTACAGTTAAGAACAGAGGGTGAATTTCAGATTAAACAAGAACTAGAGATGATAATTACACACACACACACACATGGGACAAAGAAGGGAATAAGCATTTACATAGCATCTAATATTTTCTATGCCCAAAGCTAAGTGATTTTACAAATATTATCTCATTTGATCCTCATAACAACCCATTGGGGTAGATATTATCACCATTTCACAATTGAGAAAACTGAAGCAGAGGTTACTTAAGGGGCTACAAGGTCACAAAGCTAGTAAGTATCTGAGGCTGGATTTAAACTCATGTCTCTGCTTGCAGTTGCAGAGCTGTATTGAGTATATCATCTAGCTGCTTCTAAAAAAAATAGATAATTTGATTATATGAAATAGGAAAGCTAATGCTTTTTAAGATACGAATAATTTGAATTAGGAGGGAAACATTCTGGACAAAATCATTTTAGAAAGGACCCATACGTACAAAAATATTTATAGCAGTTTGTTTTGTAGTAGCAAAGAATTGGAAATCAAGGGGATGCCCATCAATTGGGGAATGGGTGAACAAGTTGTGGTATATGAATGTAATGGAATATTATTGTGTTATAAGAAATGGGGAAGATACAGACTTAATAATAACCTAGAAAGACCTACATGATATAATGCTGAGTGAGTGAAGCAGCACCAGGAGAACATTATACACAACCACAGATATATGGATTCTGTGATGACTAGCCCTGATGGACTTCACTCTTCTCAGCAATACAAGGTTCAAAGACAACTCCAAGGGACTCATGATGGAGAGAGTTATCTGCATCCAGAGAAAGAACTATGGAGTCTGAGTGCAGATTGAGGCACACTGTTTGCTCTCCTATTTTTTTTCTCTTGTTTTTGTTTTGTTTTTTTTTTTTTTTGGTTTTCTTTCTTCTTTCTCATGATTCATTCCATTCGTCATAATTCCTCTTTACAACTTGACTGTTGTGTAAATAAGTTCAATGCAAAGTTATATGTAGAAGATACATCAGATTCCATGCCATCCTTGAGAGGGAGGGGGGAGAAGGGGGAAGAAAATCTGGAACTCAAAATCATGTGGAACTGAGTGTTGTAAACTAAAAATAAAAAAAAATCTTAATAAAAATAACAAATGCAGTAAATGTAAGACTAAAAGAGAAACAATTAGCTGGGAAAAATTATGAATTTCTCTGAAAATGAGCTTATTTCCAAAATATGTTACAAACTGATAGAAATATATAGGACTAAATGTGACTTCTCAATTGATAATTAGCCCAAGGAGACTGGCAGGAAATTCTCAAGGGAAGGAACTCAAGCTGCCTATAGTCATAAGAAAAAAAAAACAATCCAAATCATTAATAATTAAAGAAATATAAATAAAAGCAATTCTGAGATTCTAAAAAAAGAAAATGTGTCTAATGTTCTTATAGTTAAGATATATAACTGATTTATACAAACATAAGATCCATTCCCCCAAAAACAAATGATTAAAAAATATGAAGTCATTTTCCAAAGAAGAAATGCAAACTTTTAACAACTTTCTAAAAAATAACTTCAAATCAATAACAATTTTAAAAGTGTCAAGTAAAACAGTGATGTGGTTCTTCTTTACACCTATAAGATAGGCAAATATGACAAGAGGAGGAAGTGGTGATTGATGGAAGGGCTAGGGGATTTCCCCCTAGGAAAACAGCCACACTAATGCTGCTTAGTAGAGCTGTTAATTGGATAAAATATTCAAAAAAACAATTTGCTATTATACCAAAACATCAATCAACTCTTAATTTCTTTGAAATTCAAGATAGCATTAGTGGACTAATACGTCATTAAATTCAAAGATAGTTAAATGACCTTTATGTACAATCACATTTATAATAGTATTTTTTGTTGTAGAACTAGAGGAGGAAGGAAAGGGGAGAATGCGTAATAGATGTACACATGATGTATGAATGCAATGTAATATCATGGCACTGTAAGAAATTTCAAAAAGTATGGATTCAAAGAAACCTCAGAAAACGTATATGAACTGATACAGAGTGAAATGAACAAACACACTCCACATTATTATAGCACCTTGTGGGAGCTACTCTCCCATCTTTCAATCAAACTAGAAAATTGGGCTCCCAAAATTCAGCTATTACATTTTTCCTCAGGGTTCTGTGGGGTGGTTTTCTAATTCTAATTCAGATTTAACTGAGATATATTTCTGCCTCTTAAACCTATCAGAACTAAGTGGAGTGAGAGTGATTGGCTCAGCTAATCCTCACCCCTACATGACACTACCGTTACTTAAGAAAAAGAAAATAACCTCGAAAGCCTTTAGAACTCTGATCAGTTTATGATCAGTCATAGCTTCAGATGATGTAGCATATTTCTCACCTTTTGGCAGACATGACAGATTAGAGGTTCAGAATAAGGCATATATTTTCAGACATGAACAATGTAAGGGTTTTGTTTATCTCAATAATAATTTCTAATATAGTGAATGGTAAAGACAAATAATGCACTCAAAGGGGTAGCTAGGTGGCATAGTGGACAGAGTGCCAAGGCTGGAGTTAGGACAACTCATCATATTGAGTTCTAATATGACCTCAGACACTAGCTGTGTGACTTTGCCCTGTTTGCCTCAGTTTCTCATGTGATAAAATGAACTGGAGAAGTAAATGGCAAACCACCCCCATATCTTTCCCAAGAAAACCCAAAATGAAGAATGAGACACTAGTGAACAACATTCACTCAAAAATTGTAGGTACTCTTATACAAATCTACTGTTTATTATAACAAGCTTAAATGGTAGGATAGATTATTTTCATGTTCCACTCCTTATTATTTGCCTCAAGACCAGTAATAATAAAAATGAACATTAATCTATCTCATTCTTCCAATATCAAGCAGGTAAACAATTAAAAATTCATTAATTTGCTGTTGTGGTAAATTCCATTTAATTATTATGAACATGTTTATTCATATGGTAAAAAGAAAGTTTTTTTATTCAAATGTTTCACAAAATACATGCCCTCATTTAAAGTAAAACTTTATGTATTTGGAAATATTGCTCCTGAAAGAAAAAGCAGAATAAGAACTACATTATTCAGCAGAATAAAAACACTCAATTGTAAATGAGAATTGTAGTGATAATTATTTATTATCCTTCAAGCCTAATTACGTTTCCATTACTTAATCAAAATTAAATGCATTTTAAAAAAGAAAAAACCATGTCATCTTCATAAAGTTCATTACAAAACATAAAAATCTGTCAAAGACTAGGTAAACAAGATTGCCAACTTAGATAATACAATGCAAACAGTAGATTAAGAGTAAGGAGACCTTCTCTTTAGTCTTAGCTTTGAAACTAGCTAGCTGTTTGCCTTTGGGCAACTCATCGTTCTATGCCTAGTTTCTTCATTTGTAAAATGACAGGTTTCAATTTCTGTACTTCATGTTTCTTCTAGTTCTAATATTCAAAGACTCAATGGTTTCATAAGACTACTTGAGGAATCATAGGCATCAGAAAACAATGAGTAATAACAGGTTTTAAAATTTTTTTCTGTCCCCACACTGAGGTGTTTTTTTTATGCTATCATATCTATTAAAATAAGAATTGTTTTGCTGATATTATTTGTAGAACTAGAATGTTTGTGAATTATTTGGTTTTTCTATAATAATTAACAAAAATTGAATTAAGAAAAAAATATTTGCTTAATCTCAATCATTATTATTTTTTTTTGCAAATTCACAACTCTTGATCAACTTAGCAATACTTTGAAATGGATTTAATTGAATCATAAATAAATTAAATAAACTGCTCTGCAAGAGGACAATTTAAAAATTGTATCTCAGACTTTGAGCCTTTGTCATGTAGGAAAAAAATCATTACTGACTTATTCAAAGTAGTAGGATAGAAAGAACTTTGAAGTCTGGGTAAGGGTTAGTGCCATGGTAGGTAGATGGAAGAGTGCATAAGCTGAAGCAGCTAAAGTTAGAAAAAATGAGATTCAGTTGTGTGATCATGGGCAACTCATGAAATTCTGCACCTCAGTTTCTTTATTTGTAATTTAAACATAATATATCTCACACACCTTGAAGACTATTTTGAATCTCAGATAGCATAATATGTGTAATATCTGTGCTTAGCAAATTTTAAATATTGTATATTTCAGTTAGTATTATAACAGAAGGCTCAAGAATCTGGAACATTTCACTACCTAGAAGGCAGAATCTAATGAGAGGCAAATTGGCATCTTAGGCACAGTAGACATTGTTTCAAATCTTACATTAGACACTTAATAACTACTTGACCCTGGCTTGTATCTCACTCTATTTCATGGTAATTAGGGTGGGACTTTTTATTGTTTTCTCTTTTGGAATGCTGAGGTAATCAAGTACCCTTGATGTGTCTTGCCTTTGAAATGTAACGGCAAGAAAAGTGGACTTTTGTTGTCTTTTGTTTCTTTGATTGAATCAAGAGTCTTCAACCTGCTTAAGAAACAAGAAAACCTAGTTCACATAGGTTTGAGTCTCATGGTTGTGAAGCCCTCTGATCCTGAAGAAATGTCACATGGTTTTGAGTTGCATGGTTATGATGCCCTCTGACTCTGAGAAGGGTATATAAGATCTGAGGTTGGGGTTTTGTTTTGGGGCTCTCACTCACTGGAAGAGTGTGGTGTGATTTGACCAGATGAGACTCTGGGTAGCCATTGTTAAGAGCTCCCCAGCTTTAAAAACCCAGATGCTGGTGCTTCTCTCTGCTAACTATGTATTGTTATGGATAGACTGATTTGTGTTTATTTGCTCTGTTTATATAACATATGCTTGTAGATTCTGTTTGTAATCTCTCTGAAGTTCAGGATGCTGGCTTTTTCCCCTGAATTAAATGAATGATATACATATGTTTAATTAAACTGAGATTGTTAACCCCTTAAAGTTGCTTTCCTTAGAAAAGTAGATCAAAAGAACCTGTGCTAGCAGCCCTCTTGTATGTTGGTGTTATTGGTCTTACATCCCCACAGCAGCTCCTAGCAATATTGTTGTTACACTCACCTTCAGTTTTCTCATCTGTTAAATGGACATTATAACACTGTCTCTATGCAAATTGTGTAGCAAGAATCTAATGAGATAAAATATGTAAAGTGTGTTGTAAAATTTAAAACAATAGATTGATGTTACATTTATATCAAATTAATTAAAGAAATAAGTGATGTTCGGATACACCTCTGAGATGTATGCAGGCCAAACTAATAATTATCAAATAATATCAATAATATTAAATATTTTAAATATAATTAAATGTTAATAGGTTATATAATTCTAACTGAAATATCAAAATTGCAAAAATATAAAAATAGTAGCAATAATTTTAAGAGACTAACATTTATATAGGTCTTTAGGGTTTGCAAAATTATATATATATATATATATATATATATATATATATACACACAAACACATATATATACACACACACATATATATATATTCATCTATTTGATCCTCACAACTACCCTGTGAAGTAGATGCTAAAGTTATACATTTTACAAATAAGGAAGCTGAGAGTGAAATAGATTAAATAATTTTCCTAGTTACAAAGTTAGTAATTGTCTGAAGCAGGATTAAAGTGACGTCTTCCAGACTCCACGTTCAGCATTCTATACATTCGGCATGACTTTGTCCCTAAGGGTCTATCATCCCCTTACTATTCATATTTGAATTAAGCAATTTTTGCATATCTTTAACAACTGGGTAATTAGGAAAGTATTTTTGTAGAAGTCCATATTTGGGCCACACACACATGATGATATAGGAGTGCTGCCCCCGACTTTATAGTACACAATAGTTCATGGGAGAGAACGATCACCATGCTCAGGATGTTATGTTTATCCAATGACTTCCTAGCTCCTCTCTCAGCTCACTAATGGATATCTAAGGGCCAAGAAGAAACAGGCCTAGGGAATATCCTCTACATACTAGGTTCTAGGACTCAGTTGGATGCTGACCTTCTGCTACTTCTTACATCCTTGCTTCTGCCTGAAGTAATCAAAAACCTCATTGCACTCTGCTCTTAGGTCCCACCAGGCACTTCCAAACAGTCATTGGCCAGGGAACAACTGTCTTGCCATTGTTCCCCAAGGTCCACAAGACTTTACCATCTGCTCCAATGCTTTATCTACCAGACCCAAGAACCACTTGGCTTTTACACATACAATGAAATCAAGCCCTCTCTTATGCTTTTGCCCTTAATTCAAATGTAAGCTCTTTGAGAAAAGGGCCTAAACTTTTTTATTTGTATCCCTAGTGCTTAGTAAAATGCTTGGCATACTATGACAACACAATTTTTTTTTCATTCCATTCCATAAAGGTTGGCCTAGGTGTCCTTTAAGATTGCTTATAAACCTGACATTCTAGGTTTCTGCAATTATAAGATTCAAGCGCTATGGCACTAGTATTTAGGATCAGAAAACCAATTCAGGGGCAGTATGGACTGGGGGGGATGGAGAGGCAAGAATCCAATTGCTAAGGAAATAAGTACAGACAGGGGTTCTGGTTATTGAGGAACTGAGATGCAAATCAGTGTTTACATCAGAGAGATGTTGAGGAATAAAACAAGGATATCATCACTGGGAAACTGGATCAACATACATCTCAGTTGTATCTACGTTTGTGGGAATGAGAGAGCTGGTTACCAAACTCCCGGTAGGAACAGTAATGAAACTGAGTCAGTGACATATGCTACTAATATATTTTCTACTAACATGGTGACTGACACAGTAGACATTTAATCAATGCTTGTTGATAGATTAATGGATATAGTTCTTTTATTGCCTATGGCCATAATTTGTTCTGGGATGGATCTGAGACTACAGGTTGAAATATAAATGGGCTCAAATTTGAGAGTTTAGCAGGATGTCAAGGCAGGAGGTGGTGATAGGTCATTATAAGACTAAATATACTACATACTTGCTTGGATATTTCACATTCAATTCATTTACGTGGGATGCTCAAAATGTCCTCTCACAAAACAAGCTTTCCTATGATTTGGGGATAGAAGATAAGGAGACAGGAGAGGAAGACATTGTGCATGTAATTCAGAACTCAAATGCTCTTTTCCTTCTGAAAATGAGGAGAATCCCAACTGCAGCTTCCATGGTGGCCTCAAGTAAGTCCTGAAGAAACTGCTAATCAGTTGAATGGTCTGAGGACCATAACAAGTTTACAATAGACAAATATATCACTTCTTTTGCACTACAAAACCTTCTATTTTCTACTTTTATGCAAAATATTTCCCTTAGGAAATTTTTTTACCCATTACCCATTTAAATAAACATCAACCATCTTGCTAAATTCCTTGGAGATATCAATTCTTATTTTTCTTATAATGTAGTAAGTCATGTATTCAAGAGCAAAGGGAATATGTTAATAGGCATAGAATCCACTTTGAATATAATGATTTTGAAACAGCTTCTTGCACATAAATTCATATATACATGGATATTACAGGTTAATGTTTAAAAAAATACTTTCATTACAGCCATCAGTAATCAGTAAAGCAATATCATCTACTAAGATCCCATGTAAGTCCTTCATTCTGGAATTGTGGGAAAATCTATAATATAGCCAGCTCTGGCCTTGCTTCCAATAACTCTAAAAGCCAGTGCAGGAAATGCTGGTTGTTGTCATTGTTGTCATCGTTATCATTAGCATTATCGTTAAGCCAGAGATTTAGAGATTGAAATGGCTTTAGAGATCATATAGTCCAACCCTTTGATCAAGTTCACACAAATATTAAGAACCAAGATTCAAACCCAGGTTCTTTGATTCCAAATCCAATACTCATCTTACTGTAACATTCCAATGTAAAAGCAGTCAAAACAAAAAAAAGTAATATAAATTATGATAGTAATATATAATTTATACTTAAAGTAGAATGTTAGCTAACCAGGAGTGAGGACTGTTTTATTTATATCTTTTTTATTGCTAGTGTCTAGCACAAAGTTGTTAAATTGAATTTATTGACACAGATAAAAATAAGAATAACTATCATCCCAATACGGTTATTCAATTTCAAAAAGCAGCAACATGCCACAGAACTCTTTCTAGTTTCTAGTCTTAACTGTTGAGAACTATTGAAAAAGAAAAAAAATGATAATATTATTAATAATAACGTGCACATAGTGTTTTTGGTAATAATCATGAATTGGAGGCACATAGTTGACTCTGTGCATAGAGTACTAGACCTGGATTCCAGAAGATCTGAGTTCAAATTCAGCTACAGACACTTAGTGTCTGTGTGACCCTGAGCAAGTAACAAATCTTTGTTTGCTTTAGTTCTATCAACACCATCATGATGTCACACTATAAAAATGATCACATTTAATCTTCTCAACAAAGCTGGGAAGTTAGTAATGTTATTATTGTCCCTATTTCACTAATAAAGATCTTAACATTCAGACAAAAGGATTTGCCCAAAAGAAAGTGAGAAACGATTTGCAAACAAAGTTTCTCACTGCTAAGACTAATGCTATTTTTACTACATACCTATGTACACACAAACACAGACACAGAAAGATAGACAAACACACACACAAACATACCCCTTTTACTTTTGCCATGAAAAAATATTCTGGAAATATAGTTAACAATGAGAAGAAATTGAGGAGGAATATCTGTGAAATTTAAGCTACTTTTCTGAAAAAGGTTGCATTTTATGCAATGAGAAATTGGCTATTGGAATTTTTTCACAAAATAGAGGTTCAGGTGGGAATTTACCAGTGGGTGAAGGAAGCAGTCCTTGCAGAGGTATATTTCAGGATAAGAAGGACACAGAGATGGTTGGATGTTCCAAAGAGAAGAGACCTCAGAAACTGAGGGAAAGTTCCAGAATGAGACTGAGAGACTTGGTCTTGAAATCTTTCAGTCAGGAACAGGACTGGGAAAGAAGTGAACTCTGGTCTGTGTCTTCTTCCCCAAAAAAGAGACCCAAGGAGGAACTCTCCGATAGGAAAGGGATGTGGCCTTGTAGAGGGCTATTCCAGGTTGAGAAGGCCACTGGGGTGGTTGGATATTTTAGGGTAAGGAGGCCTCAAGAGCTGAGGGAAGTTCTAGGGCATGAGACAGAAGCAGAAGCAGAAGCATTGTTTAGAAGTCTAGACAACAGGAACAGAAGGAAGGGTTAAAGTTATGACCACAATATATTGTGGAGGTAGAATCAATAAGACTTGGAGACTGATTGGATATGAAAGCTGAGGGAGAAGGAAGAGGTGAAGATAAATCATATAAGGATCACTGCAGCAGGAAGCACAAAATGCCTTCCCTCTGCTACTTATTAGCTGTGAATCTTTCAGCAAATCATGTAATCTCTTGGTCTTAGATGCCACATGTGTTAAAATGGAGATAAATATCATTTTATTTATCTCTCACAATATACATGTTGGTGTATCCTTATTTTCTATTTATATTTATTGTAAATATTGCATTCTTTTTTAGCTTGCAGCTCTCTGTTTCATGTCTTCAAGTTTCATTTATCTCTTTGACTAAAATGTAAGCTATGTGAGCAATGATATCATTCTTAACACATATTTCCTTTGGTACTGGGCACCTAGGATTGTACTATCCCATTAATTGTTTAATTGGCTATACAGAAACAGAGTTAGTTGGGATTTTTTTCCTTTAAAGATACAGGGAAAGGTTGAGAAATCAAAATAACATGATACATGGGAAACAAACTGTGTCAAAGAATGAAATGAATGTTTTCCCAGTGCTTTCTTGAGAGATGGAGGTAGAGAAGATGGAAAAATACTCAAAATAAAAATGTGCATATCATTACCACCATCCTGGAACTTTTTCACCTTGAAGACCAAGAGACAACTTAATGTCATTTTTCAGCTATATGAAGTTATAAATAATCAACAAGCTATTCCTTAATGCCCACTAGGCAAGAATAAATAGCTTGGCCTGACAAAGTCCAACAACACAAGCTCAGATTCACTTCAATCTATCTTCAATCCAGCATTCTTTTGAAATTTGGTTTAAAGTTTCCCTTGACATATTTAGCTGTCTTGGATAGTTTATTGAATTTTAAAGTCTTTTGAGGCAGGGTCTGTTTCACATCTTTACTTTGTAAGCCAAAGGTGTGTTACCTATCTCTTAGGCACTCAAAAATCTTCATTAAATCACTTACTGATTAGTATGACACACAGAATTGCAACAGATTTAATGAGTTTAGCGGCTATCTTTAAACATATAATGGAAACCACTGGGAATAAGCTCATGGTAAATTTATTAAAAGGCATGAATGTGGACTTGATTTTGGAAATATCTTCAAAGCTTAAAATTCCATGAAATGTTGTTATAATGGAAAAAGTAAATGCAGGAATCTTTCAATAGTTTATTATTAAAATATTATTTTGATTATTTTCTTTAAATCTCATTTTTATTAAGGAAAGTGTTTGTAAAAATTAATATAGTACAGTCATATCTCCATTTATTCCTTCTCTGGGATCCATTCCAATGGGCTGAGTTTCAGGAAGAAGCATCCTATTGTTCTGTGAAAGGGGAGCTCCCAGGTTTAGTTTCGTTACTGAAAGATTGAGGAGAAAAGCATAAACAAATCAATAGTTCTCATCCTTCAGCCTGGAATATCTGAGTTTTGACATCACCTGATCACATCTTTCATGTATTTCTTAGATTTTTTTCCCATTAGTTAAAAAAATGTCATTTTCACTGTCTCAGTAAGCAGACAAATGTTCAGAGGACTTAATGGAACTGGGGTTCAAATGCTATTTTAGATCCAAAATGGTCATCCAGGTTCCCACTTAGGTGATTACCTGAACAATATTACAATGAGGTTCCACGATATGAAAGTAGGTTTGGGTGCATTAATAACATTATTATGAAACAAGGTTAGTTGGTTGGTTCACCATTTTGCAGTGTGCTTCTTTCCACTAAATTTGTTTCTCAGAGTGTTCCCAAATCAAGGTTACCTGTGGGCTTTTTTTTTTTTGAGGAATACTTCCATTCCCTTAGGATCTCATTCCCCACTTTTCCACCAGTATTTTAAATAAGATGGATTTTAATCTTTGTATTTAGGATGGACCTGCCTACTAAGTATTACGATTGGAGAAACTACATTTTGTTTTTGCAATTTTAACTTTGATTCTGAAAAACTATTCTCTCTTCATACTCAGGATATAAAAAGGTTTTTTAAAAGCCAGTTGCTAATGAGATACATATGGAAGTTCATCAAAGGTTTTCTTCCCTAAAGACATTTTACATGCAAAGTACAAACTGGACAACAAGTCATTCACACAGCATTAATTGGGAATTAGGAATAAACTGCAGTCTCTTTGCCTCACAAAGGCAATACATTTTTATTGGCTGCAATTCAGCTAATGACAAGGTTATGTGACTTTTGGTAGAACTTCCCCATCCATCTGTCCAAATGGTCCTTTAAAATATACTGGGCTTTTTGAGCCTATATTTTATTTTCACAAATGAAATTTGAAATGTACTCTCTCTTTTTACTGTTGGTATATGTACAGTAAAAATATGACCTTCTGATTATATATGATACAACTTTAAGGTCTTTACCAGTTCTAAAATGTTATGGTACTGAGAGCTTAATAAAGCTGTCATATCTGCTTTGCTAAAAGTAGTTATTTTTAGGGTAAGCAATTTGAACATTTTAAACTGAATTTGTTTGAAACCATGTAACAATGAGGTTTATAATAACAAGGTTCTATTATTTATAGAACAGTAAAAAGGTTTCTATTAACATTCCTTAATGTTTCTCCATTAAACCCTATTTGCAATTTATGCCACCTACTTACAATTACAACTATTAATTGTTGTGCCCAAGCACCTATGGCTTCTTCATTTCTCTATTTCCTCAGTGCTATATGCCAGTTTCTGGTATATGAATGTGCATTGACTTGACTTCCAAGTGGAATTGTGCTTGGAATTAGTTAAGAAATCAGTCAGAATTTATTAACCACCAATTACATGCTAAGCACTGGAGATATCAAAACAAAAGCAAAAATAGTCCCCACCCTTGAGGATCTTACATTCTAATATTAGTGAAAATATCCAATTACACAGGACAGAACACTTAGAATAATGGTGGAAAGCAGCTGCTTCTCTGCTCCCACTCACTCCCACAGATCGGACTGAGTAAATCCAAATCAGGGCTCCAGGAAATGCTAAGACTGTATCAGGGTAGAAGTAGTGAATGGAAGAATAGACTTAGATCTGGAAGGGATCTTAAAGACCATCAAGTCAAACCACTTAATTTATTTTCTTTTTCCTTCCATCCTTCCTTCTTTCCTTCTTTCCTTCCTTCCTTCCTCCCTCCCTTCCTTCCTTCCTTCCTCCCCTCCTTTGATTCTTTTTTTTTTTTACAAATGAGAAAATACGACTGAGACATTAAGTGACTTGCTAAATTCATATAGCATATAAATCTCTAAGGAAGGATTTGAACTCATCTTCTGAACTCCAAGGCCAGTATTTGAGCACCAACATGTCTCTACATTATGCAATAGTTTTTAAATTAGATGCTCCAATACTTTTACCTTTAAAAATATCTTGTATTATAAGAAATGGCAAGCAGGATAATTTCAGAAAAACCTGGAAAGTCTTACATGAATTGGTGCAAAATGAGGCGAGCAGAACTAAGAGAATGTTATACAAAGTAACAGCAGTATTATATTATGATCACCTGTGAATGATTTAGCTATATCTAGAAGTACAATGAATTAAGATGGACTCATAATGAAAAATTTATCCACTTCCAAAGAAAGAACTGATGGGAGTCTGAATAGAGAGTGAAGTATACTATTTTTCATTTTATTATTTTCATGTTTTTTTTTATTTATGCTTTCTTTCACAACATGACTAATATGGAAATATGTTTTACATGCCTATACATCTATAACCTATATTAAATTGCTTACCATCTCAGAGAAGGAGCAGGAAAGGGAAGGATGGAGAGAATTTGGAATTCAAAAAAATTTTTAAAGGATATTAAAATGTTGTTATATATGTAACAGGCAAAAAAAAATACAATGTTATGTAACAACAACAAATAGCTTAAAAAATCTTGAACTGCTTCTGAGTTATTAATTTTAAAACATTATTTGGGATCAATTTCACTGTAACTTAGAAATATGTTCATCTTCTTACTGATAAGTCCTTACTGCTTCTCTAACAAAACTAGCTTCAGGGGAGAATAACATGGAAGTAAATGTCAGAGAAATCTTGCACCCAGGGAAATGATGTCTTCCTAAATGAATATGTGGATTACTTATACTACTTTCATCAGAAACCTTCATGCTTTTAAAGGGGGAAATAAACCCAATGAAAAGGAGAAGTCAGAGTCACAGTCTTTCAACACAAAAAGGACAGCTATTTATTTTAGGTAATGCTTGATGAAACAGAAAGAATATTTGCAACAGATGGTTAATGTGACATTCAGGAAGGCTTTTTTTTTTAGATCTTTCTGATATGTAAATCCAAGGAAATAGGTAACAAAACACTTGGTGACAATAAGGAGAGTTCTCATCCGAAATGGTTGCAGTTTAAGGGAAGATACAAGCTGAATGGAACACATTCAAGTTACTCAATTTCAGGCAGTCATAGAAAAGCCCTAGATTTAAAAATCTGTTCAGGGAGTGAGATAAAATGGCTTTCTGAGTATTCCTAATTTTACCCAGAGCTTCTGCATTTCAAATTAACAATTGAAATTCATTTTTGGTAAGTGATAACTGACAGGATAAACATTTAGAAGGGTCAGTTGTCCAATAAATTATTGAACAATTAAGAAAAGCAGATTGGATTTTAATATTTTATCATTCATGACTTAGAGAACATGAAAAAGCAAAAGGGCGGTTAGGTTAAAATTCAGATGGGAGAATTGTGGCTTTAGGAAAGATACCATCAGAAGCAACATTGTTTACAGAATATTTAGGGACATTTTCTCCAAGTTTGTATACAATAACCAGATAGTACTATGAGGTTTTGAGACAAAGGTAGATATTTATATTTAAGGCCAAGATTTAAGATAAAAAAAACTGAAGCCTTCAATTATTCCCCCTCATATAGAGCATTTACTCCCTCTTCTTAATAATGCTTTTTAATAGTTTATTCAATCACACACATTTAAGACTCTTAGCACATCAAAAGGTCCTCAGAATCATTAACCTTGAGAATCAATGAATAAACACAATAAAATCCATCACTGCATTAGGCTCAACAAACACCATCTGCATAGCCTTAATCCCCAATGTATGCAGTAGTCATCAGTTAAGTAGACAAGGCACTAAGTTGAGAAATGTTGATTAGCCACAATCTACTCATTTGAACATTAGTCATATTTGATGTATTATAACAGAAGATGTATAAGTGATTTAAAATGAAAACTCAAACATTTATGAGAGTACAGTTTATAGAATTTGACATTCTTAATTAAATAAAATTCAGTCCCATTTTATTTACTTTATTATGATTTCATTTTTTGTTATTTTACTCTTTCAAAATATATGAACAATTTCTTGCCTATATGAAAATGGTTTATTGGTAATATAACACTTCACAGTGCTACTGTTTTAGTAAATCTTAGGCACAAAAAAAGAAGATAAAATGTTTTAGTGTGAAAGATTAAATCTATACATTAACATGAGTATTATTAGGCACTATTGTATTAGCAGGATGTATTACAAGCAAAAAAAAAAAAACCTCTTGTAAAAGATGCTGTACAAGCTGAGCAGAGTTTCTATCTCATGTGGAAATGTTAAAAAATAAAAACATCTACTTTATGAATTTGATGTTGAAGAAAAATCTCCCCTGTGGTGATTTCTTTCCTTCTCTGAAGTGTGGGGCTTTTTAATGTCTTACTGTTGAAAAGGCTGTAAGAATATAAGCACCATTGTACTAGGTAAGACAGTGTTGTACAAAACCAATTAATCTGTCTCTGCCATAGTGTTTGGTGCTGCCACATAAAAGAACTAGATAATTATCCTCAATTAAGTCACCCCCAAAAGTCAAGGCTGTAACAGAGAAAAACTCTTGAATTTGTGAGTCAGAGGATTAGGATTAAAATCCTGATTCTTTCCCTTAACACTGTGTGATGTTGAGCAAATCATTTAACCTCTTTGGGTGTCAGTTTCCTTATCTCTAAAAAGAGGGTATAGAGGAAATCACTTGCAATGTCCAATCCAGTTTATATTCTCTGATCCCTATCATCCCATGAGTCCATAGTGGCAGAATAATCTATATGACATTTTATTTATAAAGCTATTTCCATCATTTCCCTTATTCCTTCCTCAGTTTTTCTTTTCTTTTTTTTTTCAATTTCAGCTAAAAATTCTCTCCAACTCCTTCTCTCCCCTCCTCTACTCATAGATTTGGAATCACATAAAGCATATTTACATATTATCCTGTTCCCCAAAAGCAAGCAAAGTAAAGAAAAAAAATTCAATCTGTATCAGTTTTTCTTCTTCCCTCCTTTCAAATCAAAAGAGGGAAAAAAGCAAAATAACACCAGGAAAAAAATCCCAAACAATAAAACGGATTTCTACATGCTGAAATGACTTCTCGTATGTATTAGTATTTATATCCATCCATTACATGTCATATTCTCCAGTATCATTTCTGTTTACTCAGAGATAGTATTATTTGTATGGTGAATTTTGTGCCAGATACTCCTTAGAGGCAAACAATTTAAGACAAAGCATTCTACAGATGATTATTTTGAAGAGAGAACAAAGTGACTTTGAAGACAATTGCTTACTTTTGGTGTAACTTTTTTTGAGGGTTAATTATTTTAATTAATATTTACATTAAAAAAATAAGACTAAAAATTTAGGAGCTGACTTTTTTTTTCAAATTTATGGATAACTAATTTAAGATTCCTGGACAAAATGAATCTGTAACATTGACATAATAAAGCATATTTCAAAAGAATAACAATATTACAGTTAACCTTAGTCATTATTATACATTCTATTCCTCACTCTCTTCTACTATAAGGAACTTTAAAATAAAAGACTTTAGCCTTCCTCAGAAAATGGGAAGTATGAGTTGTAATTGGTTAGAAGCCTTAGGTGAATTTAATATGTGTAGAATTTATAATACTATATAGGACTGATATCTGTCATAAGAAGTTGTAATTAGATAATAAGATGAATTAAAATTTGTATAAAGAGATACATAAAATAATTCCCATCATAGCATAATACATTAAAAGAGTTCACAGGAGAAAAGGGATTAAGTCAAACCATTATTGTTCCAGAGATAGTTTCATGTCTAATAAGTTATCTAACTGCAAATGTAATACCAACTCTTAAAATACTACTTGGTTTTCTACTCACCAAAAAACCTTAATAGCATTTATACAAGCTAAAAGTTCAAAAGCTCAAAGCAAAGAAAATGGAAGCAAAGTAAAGAAGAAAATCCTTGGCAACTAAGTTTTTTCTTCTACTTCAGATGGATGAATTGTTATTGAGAAATTAAGTATTTTTGGTTGTTCATTCATTTCAGTAGTGTCCAACTCTTCGTGACCCCATCTATGGTTTTCTTGGTAAAGAAATGGCATGGTTTGCCATTCCCTTTTCCAGGTGATTTTACAGATGAAGAAACTGAGGCAAGCAGGATTAAGTGATTTGCCCAAGGTCACACAACTAGTAACTGAGGTCAAATTTGAACTCAGAAAGATGAGTCTTCTTGCCTCCAGGCCTGGCACTTTAACCACTGTACAACTTTACAAGCTTTACTTTTCAGTTAAATTGCTTAGTAGAGGTACCTCTCTGAAGTGCCGGTTTATCTGCTTCTAGGTATACTTTCACTTTAAAGGAAATTGAGATATTATTCATTTTTCTATGATTTGGAGCACTGAAATACTGACAGAAACATTGACCAGGGAGGAAGAAAGTCAAACATGAATGAACCTGCAGCCATTCATTAACTACGTTATTAGAAAAATCACTTAATTTCCTTGACCACAGTGGAGGTTGAACACATATCGAAGCATAGATTTTTTTAACGTTATTTTTCATGTTATTTTTTATTTTGCTCTATGTTTTTCTTTTTCAACATGACTAAGATGGAAATATATTTTGCATGACTACACATATATAATGCATATATAACTGCTTGCCTTCTCAATTAGGAGTGTGGGGAGGGAGGGAGAGAATTTGAAACTCAGTCTTAAAAACAAGTGTTAATTGTTTTTATAAGTAGTTGAGGAAAAATAAGACACTAAATAAAAATTTAAAAAATGAAAAATATTTCTACTATATTTAATAGCTAGCATTCATATAACACTTTCAGGTTTATAAAATGCTTTACAACTGTTAACTCATCTAATCCTCACAATCCTGTGGAGTAAGTGTTATTATCTCCATTTTATAGATGAGGAAGCTGAGACTGATAGGGGTTAAGTGAACTGCCTAGGGTCATTAAGTATCTGAGGCCAAATTTTAACTCAGATCTTCCTAACTCTGTACACCATACCACCTAACTGCCTCCAATTCCCTTCAACAATTCGTGTTCAAAGATAGACTTTTAAAATCAGAATTCTATTAGATTTCTATGATTAGAATTCTTTTCTTAACCTTATATTTTACCTTATGGGGAAGCTCACTTTCCTCTGAAAGTTACATGTGAACTAGGTTCAATACCCTCCAACCTAAAGCAACTCTTTCTGAATTGAAAGCATAGGAGGTCCCTCATTGTGCTCTTTCAAGTTTCCCTGTTTACAGTAGACTATTTCTGTCTGACTACCATTGCAGTTCACTGATAAGAACCGCAGAAATAATTGGATGAATGGCTAGGCTGGAGAGATTTGCATGGCATGGTCTGACTCACTGGAACTCATTAAATGCTTTTTCTAGAATGCCTTTTGAACTTCATTGATTTCTGTTTTACCTGTCAGAGTTCAGAGGATGTAGCTGTATCTTCATTTTTCAGTGTTCACAGCTAGCATGGAAATTCACCTTAAAAAATGGGACTAATCAGAAACCCCCATTATAGAGTTTTCCCTCTGCTCAGTTTTTGACACATCTCTTTCAGAATGCGTTTGCTGCTTTAGGCATATTCCAGCTTGTCAGTCAAGGCTCTGTTTTATGGATGGTTTTGCTGCTATAATTAATAGTAAATACTTTTTTTTCATTTCTTTTGGTCTGAGAGGCCTACCCTTTATATGATTCTTATCATAGCAGATGCAATTTTATTTTTTCTTCAATAATATTTATTGGACCATTTCAAAGGTAGTTAACTTTTGGTCCCTATTACAATTTAACTTTTCTGTTACTTTTCGCACAATGTCTTTGATATCCATCTAACTAGACACAGAAGTTATTAACTTGGCGTATGTGGACAAGATTTTTTAAAAAAGATAACTATTTCAGTATAAGTACTCTGCCCTGTAATCCCATATATTGTATTTCATTCATTTAAAATATTACTCTGAGGAGACCATAGGATGCCATGTGTCTGTGACACATACATAAAACCGTAAAAATACCACTCTTACATAAAAGACCAGTGGCCTTTTTAGAACAATTGTCCTTATTTGAAAAGTAATCAACTTTCAAAAAGTAATCAACAATCAAGAGAGAGATAAGACTGTCAAGTGTATGAAATAGGGAAATAGGACCTGGAAAGAGAAGACAGAGGAAGAATAATCAGTGCTTCAGGCATTCGAAGGTTTGTCATGTGGAAGTATGACTACTTTTATTTTTCTAGGTACACATTGAAACGATTTGAACATTCTTTAAGGTCATGCTTTGCATTACAAAGGCAAGTGCTTCTTTGTAATCAATAACCAATAAATATACTTATATTCTTTGCACATCCATCATTTCTTCATGTCTGTAAATTTGACAATTGTAGAGAATTATTTCCCCAAATTTGTCTATTCTTTTCTCAAGTTTTCACTAAGGTATCTCTCAGTAAGTATAGAAAATCATGCTCAATAGTTTACTCATGGTAAAGATCAATATTTGTATCAGTAGTTACTGATGTTCTCTGATTCACATTTTGGGGACACTAATGTCATCGAAGCTAAGGGGAATCTATGTCATGTAGTAGATAAAATTGTGGGCCTGGAGTCAGAAAGACTCATCTTCCTTCCTCAGTTCAAATTTGGCCTCAGACACTTCCTAGCTGTGTGACTCTGGGCAAGTTGCTTAATCGTGTTTGCCTCAGTTTTCTCATCAGTAAAATGAGATGGAGAAGGAAATGGCAATCACTCCAGTATCTCTGCAAGAAAACCCCAAATGTGGGCATGAAGTCAGCCATGACTGAAAGAAATGAACAATAAATGTCATCTATGATATTTTTGTTCTATTTCTTTCAATATCTCCCCACTTGAGATATCTGCAAAACAATCTTTTAAGACTTTGTTAACTCTGGAATATTTCCCCAGTATAAATTTGGTCTAGTCTAGCCACTCTTCAAAAAGTTGTATTCCTAAGTACCAACTTGTGTTGGTAAGAAAAATGGGCTCTTAGCCCTTAGTTGGCCTTTGTTTCCTTTGAGTAATTCAGTGTATTTCATTGAGTCTTACTAGGTGCTAAGCCCCAGGCCCAAACCCCTATTAGGTGTAAAACCTATGTGGGTGTGGATTGGTAACTAAGGTGAGGCCCAAGGTGGGGTTAACTCAGGGGAGGGCCTAGTTTTACACATGAGTTTGAGTGATAGGTTTGAGACATCAGAGGCTCTTAGACCACGTGGGTTTAAGTCGCCTCTTTGTGACAATTTTAGGTCACATGGGCGAGTCGCATGTGTGACTCACCCCTGACCCTGAAAAAGATATAAAACCAGGGATTAGCTTTCTCTTCTTTGGAGCTCTTACCCACGGTCATGGTGGCACACATGACTGCGTCAGCCCTTGTTATGAGCTCCCAGGCTGAACCTAGATGTTGGTAACAATGAATTATATTGGGTCTGTCTGTTGATGTTTGTAATTTGTATTTGTTCAGAAGTTCAAGGTGCTGGCTTTTTCCCCTGAACTAAGTGAATGATATTTGTATGCTGAATTAAAGTAAGCTTGTCAACCCCTTAAACATTGCTTTCCTTAGTTAAGCAGATCAAAAGAAGCTGTGCTTTTGCAGCGTGCTAGTAGCATGCTTGTTGTTGGGCTTCTGTTGGTCTTACACCCCCACAACAGCTGCTAGCCGGATTGTTGAAACACAACTATATTTATGTGACGACATTTACTAAGGAATTATCATCAATATATAAGGGTTGCTTTCATTGATGATAAAAAATATACTCTAATAAAACATTTAAAATTCATATATGTATATCATAACAAAATTACAAGAGGTATTATTTTAAGGGAAGTATCGTGCATATTTAGCAAGGGAATCAATAGTCACTAAGCCAGTAACTTCATCAAGAAAAATTCAGAAGGTCAATAAATTTTAAGTGCCTACAATGTATCAGGTACTCAGGTATCTTCAGTAATGAGGATACATAGAAAGTGAAAAAAAAAAAAGATAGTTTCTGTTCTTAAAGAACTCAGTCTAACAGTGGGAGACAACATCTAAACAACTACGTACAAACTAACTATATACAGAATAAATTGAAAATCACCTATCAAGGGAAGGAATTATAATTAAGGAGGAACCAACTAACCTTTCTTTTCTCTTTGAAACAATTTGTATATTGATAGATGGAGAGAATTCCATTTATATAGAATACTCAGATTCCAGAAAGTCATGTCACTAAATTGTTCATGCTAGTCTTATGAGTTAGAGGGAGGAATGTGGGATAAATGATAGTACAATTGGGGAGATCCAAGATGGGTTGACTGCTCAACCTTTACTAATTGACTGGATTGAGGCAGAATAATAATAATCTTCTGCAATAACCATCAGCAAAGAAAAATGATCAAACAACCAAAATTATTGATGAAAGTTTACCTAAATTCCTTAGGACTTTACAAATTAAGATCAAACAAAATAGAGGACAATAAGGAAGGAAATATTTTTTGGTTAATTTTTTTCCCTGAGGCTGTTTAAATATCTGCTAATTTCAGGTTTTTTTTTTCTATATTTTCTCTGTAGTTGTAGCCAATGTATATGTGATTTTGTTTCTGCTAATATCACTTCATAGAAATCTTTCTTTGTGTTTTATAACACCTAGGTATTCCATTTCATTAATAGGACATGATTTATTTGGCTAGTCTTCATTTATTACATGTATACTTTTTTCAAGTTCAAAATTTCTTTTGCTATTTCAAATAGATTTGACAAATGCATATATATGCCTAGCTATGCATATTTCACAGATGTATTTTCCCTTTCCATCATGTTTCATGATGAATTTCTAGCAACGGAATCATTGGAACAAAGGATTGATTAGTTTTGTGCCTCCTGTTATTGCCAGTTTGATAAGTAAAATGCTTGCCATAGTCTGCAGTTCCAATAGCAATCTATGAAGCCCTACCAAAATTAAATGTTATTGTTTTTATATTTTATTTCATCTTTTTGATAGGTAAAAGGTAAAAATATTCTTAATTTGCATTTTGTGATTATTATAAAACAATCCTCTTTTCATGCAATCATTAATACTTTATATTATTCCTTACAAAATCATCTGTTAATGCCAATTGGGATGTATATATTAATCTAACAAATGTATATATTAGTTTCTAGGTATTGGACTTTTATGTGATTATAGTTATGGGGAATATTTTTTTCTCAATCTACTTCTGATAATTTCATTTTAACGCATTGATTTTTGTTATTCACAGTCTTCACCTTTTTCTTTTAAAAAATCAAATCCTTGGATTTTGGCTATGGAAATTTATTCCATGAAAATATTTTTCTTCATTTTGGGGCAAATATATGTTTTATTTTTCCTTCTATTTTTCTAAACTGGAGAATTTACTTAATTTACAAGCTTTATAATAATTTGACTTTTCTACAATTGTCCTATAAAAATGGGCACACATTCCCTCTGAACATTGTTTTTGTTATTTATTATTAAACTTAACAAAAGCACACTAACAGAAGTTCTATCATCTTATTTTAATACCCATGTGGAGGGTTTAATTTAGATTGTCCATTTATCAAGGACTGGAACTTGTTTTGGGATTACCCTGCCCTCTTTTCTTCTCTGCTTTTTTTCCCTCATTCTTGATTTGTTTCCTTTATGGTTTTATTCCATAAAGTTCTACTGTGAAGCCTCATCATGGCATGAAGGGGATCCTAAGATCTCTATTTTTTAATTAATTTCTAATTTACTGTAATATTTTCAAGTAACACTTATTTTCTCTCCATTATACCTCCCCACAACTATTTTAAAAAGAATTTAAAAGGAAGAGTAGCAAGAAGGGAAGGGAGGAGAAGGAAAAAAGCCCAAACCCTTACAGCAAGCATGTACATGCAAGCAAAACAAATTCACTCATTGGTCATGTCCAGATATTTGTCTTATTCTGAACATCAAGTTCCATCATGTCTTCATCAGGAAGTGGGGGTTATACTTTATCATAGGTCTTCTGGAATCATGGTTGATCATTGCTTTTATCAGAATACTTAAGACTTTTACACTTTTGGGTTTTTTTTAATGTTATTATATATTTTTTTGCTCTCCTGCTTCAGCTCAGTTCTCTTGATATAACTTTATCTAAATCTTTTTAGATATCTCTGAAATCATCTCTTTTATAATTTCCTATTGATTTTTTTAAAGTTTAATGACAGTGCAAGTAAAAGTTCTGACTGCAGGATTCTGTCATGCAAGGATCCTGTGGATTCTTTTAATTTTGTTGCCTTTTAGTTTGGCTGACTTGGGAGAAATTTTATTTAATAACTTCTGAAATAGTGGGGTAAAATAATTTTGTTTTTCAAACTTTTTTTACTATCAGCTATTTTGAGATGGCTGTAACTTGACCAAGTCTATCATTTGATTGTGCTTATTTTATATTGTTGAATAATTCAATTATTTCTTACCCTATATCTCTGAACCTTAAATTTGAACCATATTAGCCATATTTTTTTGCCACAGCAAGTCTGTTGTTTCTAGATTCTATGTTTTCAAGCTTTCTAATATATTCTACATAATAATAATCTTCTTTGTTATTTTCCTCAATATTTTTCCAGCATCTTTTAATTCTAGGTCAAATTTACTACATGATCCCCACTCCCTTCTCTTCGTGCTCTTCTTTTACTTCATCTTAATTGATTTTCTTGCTGCTATCAATTCTTTCATCTCTTCCAGTATGTCAGTTATGCATTTGGGAACCTCTCTTGATATATCTGGTTTGGCCTTATTTTACAAATGATTTTCAGTTGTGTTAGCTTTTTCAAGTGCTTGTTGATCCATTTGGATAGTGGGACAGCATTACCAGTTTGCGTTGATTATTTCCAAATTTTTTCAAATAACATATAAATAAAACAGGATTATGTGAACTTCTCACCCTGTTGTCTTTACTAGAATGCTCCAGTCACTAAGTGAGAGAAAGGCAGAGATAGTGTTCTTCAAATATTTTCAGATACCACAAAACAGAGTCATAGCAAATAGACTGGACAATAAATCTAGGATCCAAAAAAGGTCTCAATAGGTTGGAAGTCTAAATGTTTTAAGATTCATTCTTGTTTCTTCATGGTTTGGTTTGGTCAAATAATTGAGGAATGGGCCTCTCCATTCATGGATGGTCTGGTCCACAAGCAGCAGATAGCCTGTCATTAGGACTCGAATTGAAACCTTTCTGGTTTTGTAGAACCCAACAATGCTTGAATTCTTTGAGAAGGCAGGGTCACTATTATATCAAGATGACTCAGTGGAGTGGAAGAAATAGACATAAAGCCTTACACAGTTTCTAAAAATCAATTTCGCACATGTGTGGCATCATAGAAATTAGTTCATATGAAGATATTATCTACATGCAAGGGATTTCACAGCTTGCAAGCTAAATTTGACCTAATAGGGTCATCACCATCACCAAAAGTCCAACAGACTTTTTCTACAATTATTGACCTAAAGTATACAGAATGAGAAGGGGAAGAGGGTGAAATCTGCTTTTACATTTTCCTGTTTCCCCAACAACTAGAATATGTGCCAAATCTTGTGCAGCATATGTCAGGAGGGTCATTTATATACTAGAATGTATCTGTGGTTCCAGGAAAATGAAGGTACTAGAAACACTAACCCCAAAAATGTGTTAAAGAAAATGGGGATATTTAGTCTAAAAAAGGGAAAGCTTAAGGAGAAAGTGACAGCAATTTTGGTCTAACTGAAGGATTATATATGAATGGAATGAGATTTGGCCCTAGAGGAAAAAAAAAAAACTAGGGCTTCTGGATGGAAGTAACAGCAAGGCAGATTGACAAAACATATAAACTGGGGGAAATAATTCCTGGCAATTAGGGTTGTCTCAAACTGGATGAGCCATATTAGGAGGTAGCAGTTTCTTCATCATGAGAAGAACTGAAAGGGACAATGAATGATTATCTTTATAGGATGCCTTAGATGGGATTCTTATTAAGAGACAGATCAGACAAGATGATCTTTAAGATCCCTTCTAAATCAGATTCTGTGATTCCATTGACTTCTCAAGGGTGACTAAGATAAATCTGGTTACACTTTGAACTCAGAACTGCTTGATCAACTAAACAAGACCAACAGCCCAAAATGGTAAAGCATTACTGCTTTATTGATGCCATCTGTTATATTAGGTTAATAGTAGATGTTTAATTGTAATGAGTTAAGGTCATGATATACACATGTGACAGACAGGAAAGTTACCAGGATCTTTTCAGCCTTCCATAAATATAACAACATAAGAAATAGGAGATTCAACGAGGTGTTTGTGGTAAAATGCTTTGACATTATCTTAAGAAATAGACAATTGTTCTGAAGAAAGAAAGAAAAAAGGAAAGAAAGAAGGAAAGAAAGAACTAAGGAAGGAAGGAAGGAAGGAAGGAAGGAAGGAAGGAAGGAAGGAAGGAAGAAAGGAAGGAAAGAAAGAAGGAAGGAAGGAAGGAAGGAAGGAAGGAAGGAAGGAAGGAAGGGGAAGAAAGAAATTGTTTTATTTTAATTGTTTATTAGGAATAAACTAGTATCATAATTCAATATACATTTCTTTTAATACTACATTAATTTTAATTACAGGGCCTTTTTAGTCAGTAAAAAAGTCAAATCACTAATGATAAAATGAATTTCTATTGGGCTTTGAAAAATAAAGAAATTCAGAAAGTCAGTTGACTGCTAGCCTAAGGTCAATCAAATTTGGCAGAAATTAGATAATTTGAATTCCACAAAATTTTCTTTCACCAATATAAGAAAAAAAATCTCAAGATCATTATGTGAAGCCTCACGAGTTCAATTTACTGCTGCTGTTGTTTGCTTTAGAAATTCTCACAGTAAAATAGAAAGAGAAGGAGAGAAGAAAATGTGGCTATAATGAAATCTGGAATGAGCTAAATTGGCATATTGTCTGTCATTTTCCCCTTTCTATCTGACTAGGTCCAAAATGAGAGAGAGTTAAATAAAAGGTAAATTTAGCAAAGAGCCTTTATAATCCCCAAGGTCACTGGGCAAGCTCATGCGTCCTTTTCTTGTTTACTCTTAACAACAATGAATAAAGTAGCTGAATATTTCTTAGTTCTTTTTTAACATTCTTATTAGAATATACAGTTCTGCCCTTGCTACCTATGTGACATTTAGCCAGCCAGTCCATCTTCGTGGGCCTCAGTTTCTTCAGTTCTAAAATGAGGAGGTTAGAATAAATGGTTTGTAGAGTCTATTTCAGCGTTTAGTCCATGATCTTGTGATGTGCAGTCCCAATAAACACTCTTAAAAATCAAATTCCTCCTTAATTTAGGATTATAAGATCAAATATCTAAAATATCTAAAAGGTACTAAGTATTTAAGAGGCCATCTAATCCAATTCTTTTGTGTTACAGATTAGGTAAATGAAACTTAAAGGTTTAATTGTCTTGCCCAAGATCACTCAGGTACTGTGTGTCAGAAGTGGTATTTAAATCCAGATTCTCTGACCTCCAGGTCTCTTCTTTCCATTTAACACGAATGTATGAAGTTTATCTGGTTGTTATGCCAAGGGAAAGAAGACACAAATGAAGACAACCATGATACACATCCATTCATCCTCAAACAAAAGTTTAATCATCTTTCTTTCCTTCCTCATACAGCTAATTCTTCAGCCTTTCTCCCATACTCTCAGCATTTTATTGACTCAGTTTTTTTTTATAATAACCCCTTTTGGGGACTCCCAGGAATAATTTCTAAATCTTCTTCCTCAGCAATCCCTTCCAGAAGAAAGAGGCTTAGTTGCTGCTAGAAATTCTCTTACAGTTTAGGACAGGATCACATTTGGATCATCTACTCTGCTTTGAACTAACTTTTCCTACGGTAGTTCCAGCATTTCTATAGAAATAGTTAAATAATGTAAAATAAATTGCCTATTTTATATCTATACACAAAGCTATGTTTTATTATATTTGTGTATGTGTATATACATACATATCTGTGTGTATGTGTGTATGTGTATGTGTGTGACATAAACAGTGTTATACAGAAGATTTATTTTCAGCAGTTTATCAGTTTTCAGGTAAGCCATTTTCTACCCGGTAATCTGAGATTATATAAAACAGCTGCTGGAGTTCCTTTGGCTAAAGATAAGTGTCAATTGCCATTTTAAACATGTTCCCAGTTTTTATAAGTCAAATAGGTTTTCTCAAAACAGAGCATAATTGCACACATGTCCACATTTCTCCGTTACTTTCCTCACCATATGCTTAATGGTTCAATTTTCATTTGAAATCCATCTACAGTGAAATAGCTTGAATCACACATAGGTGCAGGCTGAAAAGCTGTATTTTCATTTAAAGCTGTGGTAAATATAGTCATATCTCTATTTTTCACAGTTACAGAGACAAAATTTAGGGCATTATATAGATGCAGATTTACATATCATAGAAATCATAACATAGGGATAAAATAGAATTCAGAAATGCGAACATTAACTCTGTTGCTACAAGAGTAAAAAGCACAAAGAATTACAGATTCCTTCAGTTAGATTAAAAAAATTAACCCCCCAGTTGGGGTAGAAGGGATTGAGGGAAGGGGATTCTGATTACTCAGGGTCTTAGTAACCCCTCTAAAAGAATCTAATGATTTAGAGAAAAATATAAATTCTAACAAAAAGAATCTACTCATGGATTCTGACATTTTGAAGCCTTTGTTTAGTTTACTACATTGTGTGTGTCACAGAAGCTGCCTTTGTGAATGAATTACTTGCAGTAATCCTTCCTCATACAAAGCAACTCATGTCTGATAGCTCTGACATTATAAGAATTCTCCTACCTCTGTCCAAGCTTTCCCTTCAGTCTTGTGAAATGGATGGCCATGCAGTCTGAACATCAAGACCTTTTACTGAAATTCTAGGAAGGGGGTAGAGACTCAGAAAAGGAGAAATACTATGTTTCTGTCCTGGGACATGATGCTCCAGGAGAATACCATTAAATGGATTTAAGTAGGGGCATTGATTGTAAACAGCACAACAACAGAAATCTTTCATGCAACCAGCACTCTAGTTGGGCGGTCAGTGCAGAAGAGACTGCTATTTGTCACCTGCGGCTCAGCTGTCGGCAAATGTGGCTGCTGAGCTGGCTTAGCTAAGAATCTATTTCCAACACAAGAGGTCTAGGGAGACTGTTATTATTACATTAGTTTGAGTCCATAGAGACTCAAATTTTTTTTTTCATTATTCGGAAGGTAAAACTCTTGAGTCACACAGCAGTGGCAAAGGCTTTTGGCAGCAACTATTTATAAACAACTCTAGTCCCAAGGTCCCTCTGTCTCTTCCACAGTATTGCACAATGAGGGTAAAGGGTGATAGAGGACAGATATGCTAAAAATAGGCAATCTTCCTTTTGCCCATTTTGCCAATTTTATCAAGCTGCATCTTGCTTTAAAAAAATACACTATGAGAATTCAAACCTACCAATCAAAGTAGGGAGAGATTATTCATATTACAAAAAGATGATTAACTTTGTCAAAAAATTCCCTATACCAGGACTCTAATAGAATAGAATCACTTCCTCTACTACTTTTCAGTGGCTTGTTTTGTATTTTTTTTCTTTTACTACTGATCAGAGACATTTAAGTGCAAAATGTTAGTTAGGGACAAATATATATTGAAAATATAGGAAGATGAACAATATCTTTGAAGTACTAACTTAAAGAAACAGGACATTTTACCAAAACAAAATCATATTACAACTCAATTTGAGGGCAATGTGTTTATGTATTTAATAAAGAAAGCTATACTGTATTTCGTGTGAGTGAAGACCAATACAAAATCTTTAACAATACAACTAATGGCACTGTAAGTAATATAGCGCCTAAAGATTATATACTATTTATTTCTAGCTTTCAGAAACAAAGGTGATGCAATATTAAGTGTATAATTGGTGCTATATATATGGTTTTCTATTCACTAATATGCAAACTGTTGTACTGATTCTATTGAGAACAGTCTACTAATATATTAACTACATATGCCTATCTATTTGCTAGCTCCCCACCTTCTTTTTCTTCCAGAATTTAAAACCTACCATCCTTCCTTCCATTTCTTCTTTCCTTCCCTCTTCCCCTCCATCCTTCCATCTTTCTTTCTCTCCTGTCCTACCCTCCTTTGTTCTTTCCTTCCTTCATCTCCTTATGTCCTTTCTTCCCTCTATTTCTCTATCTCTACTGCCTTTCTCTCTCTTTTACCTCTCCCCCATTATGCCTTTCTTTTGTTTGTTTGGCTTGTTTCTTAAGCCCTGGCAGTGGTATCAATGAAAATTTCTTAGATCCATAACTTCCCTCCATTTGCCATTTGCCTATTCTTTCTGCTCAGCCATTTTTTTTTTCTATTCCTTACACAGGACACTTCATCTTCCATCTCTAGGGCTTTCTCCCAACTATCCTTCATGCATAGTGAGCACTTCTTCCTCCTAGAATCCTTTACATTTATGCTTCAACCCAATCATTACTTTCCACAAGAACTCTCCTGATCAGCATAAATGCTAAGTATCCTGATACTCTTGACAATCTCTATGCATTTTGCATAAATAGTTTTTACATACTAACATACATATATATATATATATATGCTGTCTTCTCTGATAGAATGTAAACTTTGGGGGAAAGGGTTAATTTCTATTTTTGTATTCCCAGCACCCAGCCCAGTGTTTGGCACCTCCTTGATTGAGTGGTTGGCGATTGTTTTGCTACAGAGCCATTGTCTTCGTAGTCAGAAAGCCAATGATTAATTTTTTTACTTTCACTTACTAACAAAGAGCAAATCATTAACGTACTCAAAGCACTTTTCTAGTCTCTAAAATGAAGATAATAACAATCTACCTACCATACATTGTTGTGAAAAGGAAATGAGCTATATAAATGAGCACTACTCTTAGGGATAGTGTTGGAATACTCATTTATTTTATTATTTCTAAGTCTAATCCTGTTGCTTTTGTTACTTCTTCTGCTGTGGCTTATTTGCTTATTGCAACAAGAGTTCATAGGTTCATTCTACTCTTGAAATAATTATTAATTAACAAAGTTTTATTCTCTCTCACTACCTCCTCAATTAAACAGAAAAAAAGAAAACCCTCACATTTTAAAATATACATAGTTAAGTGGACAAATTCCTTCATCAGCCTTGTCTAAAAATATATTCCTCATTCAGCCTTCTGAGTACATTGCATTTCTGGTAGATGTCATGCTTCATCTTGCATCTTCTGGGATCTTCTTTTATTATTGCATTCATCAAAGTTCTAAAGTATTTCAAAGTTGTTTTTCTTTATAATGCCTTTTTTTAACTTCTGTGAATTTTACTCTGCATCAGTTCATGGAGGTTTTTGCTGTTTCCTTGTCCACTTCAACTTTTCTTATGGAGTAATTATATTCCATTACATTCATATACCGAAATTTGCTTTACAACTCTCTAAGGCAACTCCTTAGTTTCCAGTTTTTTGCTTTTATTAAAAAAGTTGTTATAAATATCTTACTCATATTAAATAGTAAATATACTAGCAAACATAAGAAATTATATGGACTTTATTTGATATTTATTTTACTTCCCATCTCTCTTTAATATCTAGGATATAGGCCTAGTAGTAGCTTTTCCAGTTAAAGGGGATACATATTTTAATGACTTTAGATTCATATTTTCAAATTGCTTTCCAGAATGCCTAGACCAATCCACAGATTTAGCAGCATGCATTAGTGTACCTAATGTCACAGGAGTTTAGGATATCTAGCCAATCCATCAGAAAGTATTTATTAAGCACTTACCATATGCATTGTGCAAAATATTAGAGATTCAAAGAAAGAAAGAAAAAAATCCTTTCCCTCCAGTAACTTGCATTCTAATGGAGGAGACTGGCCACATGAAAATAACTAGATACTCACAAGATATATGCAGAGGGAATAGGAGATGGTTTTAAAGGTGAAGGTACTAGTAGCTTAGGAAAACTAGAGAAGTTTTATTAAAAAGGTAGGAGTTGAGCTGAGATATGAAGGAAGGCAGAGAAACCAAGAGGCAGAGGTGAGGGGATAGAACATTCTGGGCAAAATGCATTTATAACTGGAACCATTTATGATGTCATTATAATGATGGCTAGCTGTGAGTGAATTAGCAGCTTGGACTTTTCCCTAGAAAGTAAAAATTCAAATCTAAGTTTCTGACCTCCTTTCTCTTATAGCATTCATAAAGCAGCTCATAGCTCATCTCCTCATTTATCATTTTACTTCATTTTGAAGTAAATTGTGATCTCAAATATCAAACCTGCAAAAATGACATTTAGATTTCACATAATATTGATTCTTAGCAAATATCAGTTAAATACATCTGGCTCAGAATATTGCCTCCACATCTGAAGTCCTAATGACCTGGATAAGTTTGCAAACTAAAGTATCTCTGCAGAATCAACCGTTAGGCAAAGCATACCTGCTAAAAAGTCTCCTTCTGCCTAAAGTATATTGTGGCCTCTAGAGTAGGACTGGAGTCATCTTTGATAAACTATGAATTACACAAATCTTAGTGTTAGAAGTGACCTTGGTGGTTGTATGATTAATTTTAAAATATTTAATAGAAATCAATTGGAAACTTTTTAAGTACCATATCATCAATTGCCTTTTGGACATTTTGAAGTCACATAGATATCTCGGGCTTGGCATATCCCAAACAGAAAACATTATCTTTCACCATATGTCCACTCCTATTCTGAACTTCCTACTGCTGTCAAGGGCAACACCATCTTCTTGTGATCCAGGCTTGCAGCTTCAGTGTTAACCTTGACTCCTGTCTCACTCACCCTACATATTTAACCAATTGCTGAATTTCTTAATCTAAATCTCCTGAAGATACAGGATTATGTCATATTTCAAGACCATGTCAGCTCTTGCCCAGATTACTACAGTAGCCTACTAATTGATCTCAATTCTCTCACCAATCCAGTCCATCCTCCACAGAGCCATAGTGAATTTCCTGTATCACTACGTGCATATTCAAATTATGTTTTTGCTCATGTCAGACTCTTCATGACTCCATTTGGGGTTTTATTGGCAAAAATACTGGGATAGTTTGCCATTTCCTTCTACAGCTCATTTTACAGATGAGAACCTGAGCTAAACAGGGTTAAGTGACTTGCCCAGGGTCACATAACTAGTAAGCGTATGAGACTGGATTTGAACTCAGGAAGATGAGTCTTCCTGAGTCCAGGCCTGGCACTCTATCAACTGTTACACTCTATCAATTGTTGCCCTTCCTAAAGCATAGATCTGATCATGCCATACACACAGACATAGATGAGCACACACGTACACTCTCACATACACAACTCTACAAATTTTTGGGGCTCCTTTCTGCTTCCAGGAGCATCTAGATTGAAGGTCCTTTGGCATTAAGGTTATTAATTTTCTTGCACTCACCACCACACATTTAACAATCCAGTCATATTTTCCTAATTGTCCTTTGGCCCAAAACAATCCATCACTAATCTGTCTCTGTATGATTTAGCCTATTTATTAATGAATTGAACAAAGAAATAGATGACAGGCTTAGCAAATATGCAGATGGCACAGTTAGGACATATAGCTAATATGTTGGATGATAGAATTCAAAATCAATCAATATTTATTAAGCATCTACTACATGCTAGGCACTGTGCTAAGCTCTGGGGATACAAAAAGAGGCAAAAGACAGCACAGTCCTTAAGGAGTTTACAATCTAATGGGGGAGATAACATGCAAACACATACATACAAAGCGAGCTATATACAGGATAAATTAGAAATAATTAACAGAGGGAAGGTACTAGAATTTAAGAGGAGTTAAGAAATCTCCCTGTAGAAAGTGGGAGTTTAGTTGCAAATTAGAAAAATAAACCAGGGAAATCAGTGAGTGGAACTGAGGAGGGGTAGTGTTCCAGGTATTGGAGGCAGAAAATGCCTGGAGCCAAGAGATGTAGGGTCTTATTGATGAACCAGAAGACCAGGGTCACTGGATTAAAGAGTGTGTCAGAGAATTATGTGTAAGAAAACTGAAAAGGTAGGAGGGGACAAGCTTATGAAGGGATTTGAATGCCAATCAGGGCATTTGCTAAATCTCGTATTTGTTATAGTCATTGGAGGGTCAGTCGTATGAGCATATCATTTCATCATGAGACAGAAATCCCAGTGTAGAAACTTCCTTTATTAATCCAAATAGGTAACTCCTCTGTAATTTATAGTCTTAGAGAGTTGCTTGGAGACTGAGAAGTTAAGCGACTTAGGCAGGGTCACATGACTGATTTATTCTAGAGAAAGGATTTGAACCTTTGAGTCCCAAGATGGAACTCTACCATGATTTCAACAAGGCCACTTGGAATAAATCTCCGTAATAGTAGTTGTAAAATCTTATGCCAGTTAAAAAAAAAAGTCAGCAAGATGTGGGAGGTGAAGTAGAGCATAGTTCTTCTGAAAAAGAAAATTGGGGGTTTTAGTTCATTGCTTAACCCCAAAAGGCAATAATAGTAGCAAAGGAGGCAACTTCAGTCTTGATGTAAGAAAACAAATCACTTTGTAACAATCAGTGCTATAGAAAAGTGTAGTGAGCTTCCTTAGGGAATTTGGAGATATTGAAGTAAAAGCTTGAAAAGCTTAAGTACTTGTCATTTATCTTATAAGGATGATTCTTGTTCTGCATATGGGTTGGAATAAATGACCTTTAAGGCCCCACTCTACATTAAGGTTCTATGATTCTTTGGTTTAGAGTGGAAAATAGATACAGAGACATAGAGAGATAATAGATAAATGCTGGCTAGCTAGATAAATACATGTTAGATAATTGTTGAAAAGGTAAAGACAGGTGTTAGATGTTAGATAGATAATAGATATGTATATATAGATCATATATTAAATGCACATGTACATAGTAGGGATACAAATGGGGCAGCTCAGTGGTGAAATGGATAGAGTACTGGACCTAAAGTCAGGAGGACTCATCTTCCTGAGCCCAAATTTGGCTTCAGATATTTACCAGCTGTGTAACCCTGGGCAAGTCACTTAACCTTATTTGCCTCAGTTTTCTCATCTATAAAATGAGCTGGAGAAGGAAATGCCAAACCACTCCAGTATCTTTGCCAAGAAAACCTCAAATGGGGTGATGAAAATTTGGACTCAATAGAAATTACTGAACAATAACAGTCACACATATACAAGCAAGGAAGGCATTTGCTGCCCTAAAGAAGTTTACATTCTAGTGAGAGATGGACAATGGATAAAAGGAAGCTGAAAAGGAAGGTGTATGAATTTTGTGGCATGGTCTAGAGCAGACAGTGAAATGGCACAGAGACCTGGGCTCTGGTAAAAATAAAGCAGAAGCTGACTTATGAGAGTCAATGGACCCAAAGGAAAGAGTTCAGGTTGTAGGTGGGGAGATGATAGGATGACTAGAGGTTTATGGCTGGGGCAGGTCAGAAAGAAGGTTTTGAATTAAAGAAGAAATTCCACAGGGATTACCCAGAAGATATTCTTTTGAACTTGTCCAAAGAGGTACTAGACAAGGAAATAGCATTTAGAATTATCATCTAGAAGCACAGAATTTAGAATCAAGAAATTTGTTGAATATCGTCTCATAGATCGACCTGCTACGTGATATTCATCAAATCTGTCAGTTAATCCACAACATTTAGGAAGTGCCTATTTGTGCCTAGGACTATTAAAGGCACCGGGAATAAAAAATATAAAAAACAAATCAGCCTTGCCCTCAAGGAGCTTCCCTTCTACTGGAAGACATAAAACACATATCTGAGTAAATAGATGTATAAAAAGGAAATCATCATTTCAGTCCCCGCCCCATATAATTTCATGAAGGGGGAAGCACTGTCAATGACAGTCTTATTTAGGAGATGGCATCTTCCCAGAGCTTTCAAGGAAGATGGGTATTTTAACCAAATTGCATTCCAGGCAAGGATAACAACCTGTACAAAGACATAGATGACAGTTGATGGAATGTGTAGGAGGCGGAGCAAGCAGACCAATTTGGCTAGACTGTCTAGTACATGAAGGGGAGTGATGTGTAATAAGTCTGGAAAAATAGGCTGGAAGCAGATGGTGAAAAATATTCAATGCCAAGGAAAAGAGTTTGTGTTTTATTCTAGAGGCAATAGGGAAACCCTAGAGATTGTTGAGCAAGTGAGTGGCATACCATATCTGTGCTATAGGAAGATCACTTTGTTAGTTGTGCACAGTATGGATTGTGAATAAAGAGATTAGAGACAGTGAGACCAATTAAGAGATTATTCTAAAAGTCAAGGGATGAGGGGATAAGGGCTTAAATGGTTGAGTGGAGATAAAGGAATATATGTGAGAGGCGTTGCAGAGGGAGAATGTATGAGACTGGCAACTCCTTGGATGTGGGAAGTGAGAAAGAAGAGAAAATCCAGTGTGATTCTGAATTCATATATATGGATTCCTGGAAGGCTGGTGGTAACCTAAAGAAAAACAGGTAACTTGGGAAGAGGGGTAGGTTTGGACATGTTGAGTTTATTGTGTCTTTTGGACCACCCATTAAGAATATCCAGTAGGCAGCTGATGATATGGGATTAGAAGTCAGGAAAAAGAGACACAGTAAGACTACAACTGAAGATCTGAGAGACTTCTGCATAGAGATGATACTGGAATCCTTGAGATCTTATCACATTACGAAGAGATAAAATATAAATCAAGAAAAAGATAGGCTCCAGGACAGTCTTGGGATCTACACAGTTAGGGTGAAGGACAGAGATGCGACAAAAGGCACAGGAAAGGACACCAGGTCAAAGAGGAAAGAGAACAAAGAGGGAGCAATGTCATAAAAACCCTCTGAGGGGATAGAATCCAGGAAGTGAAAGAGGTCTACAGTGTCAAATACTACAGAATCTGTCTGTTCACCTCTATGAGACTGTTTTCTCATTTTGTAAAATCAAGATGGTTATAATGATAGTATTTGCATATGCCTTAAAAATGATAGCAATAGTAGCATTTATTCATATTATTTGGTTTGCAAAATATATTACATATGCTAATTCATTTGATCCTCACAATAATCATGAGGCAGGTGCTATTATGATCCCCATTTTACAGATGAGGGAGGTGAGGCACAGAGATGTTAAGTGCCTTGGCCAGGGTCACATAACTAGTAATTGTCCAAGACAGAATTTACACTTAGGTCTATTGTACTCCAAGTACTGTGCTCTATCCATTGTGCCATATAACTGTCTCATAGAACCAATTTCACAGAGAAGCAGGTGATATAATGTATTTCAGAAAACAATTTGCAAATGTTAAAGCACTATATAAATGAGAGTTCTGATTATCCTTGCTACCTTCCAGAGTGTCAGCTCCTAAAAGGGATGAGCTTTGTCACTTTTGTTTTTCATCTCCTTCACCTGGTACAATTCTAGCACATAGTACAAACTTAATAAAAGTTTATTGAACTGAAAGTGAACTGAGCGACATGAAATTTTATTCTGAATCTATCATAACTGTATATTCTATCTCTAAAATGTCGATGGTCCTACTGCCTCTTACTATCAGTGTCCTATGGTGTCTTATACCAAGGTACCTTGAGGCAAAAGAATGGTCAGAAGATTCCTACTGTTCAAAGTTCAACTTTTGCTGACCCAGTGATACGGATTCATCATAGCTAATCCCCTTTGGCATTTTTGCGCCCATGACCTCAGGCAACTTGGCAGCACGGGCTGGCACACAATTCCCTGTTCTGAAAGGATAACTTTAATAGTACTGAGAAAACAGAGCCACAAGCACAAAGGCAATGACATCCAAAGACATTTAATATCCAAAGGCACATTGTTCTGCTAGGTCCAACCAATTTTTTACACAGGAAGTATTCTTAGGGTCAGTCTCAAAAATACCAGCAGGGAAAACCCTATGTCTAGTTGGAAAAGTGGTATAAATTTTCAATATAGTAAGGAGGAAATATTATAACAGAATCATTAACTGTTTTTCTATGTCACTGCTATGTAGAGCCAGGCATGTCTTTCCCAGTTGGAAAGAAACAGAAAATAAGCGTCCCATTATTTTGCTGAGTCATTGTAGAAAGCCTTTTTTTTTTTCAGGAACAATAATAAACACTTTCCTGAAATGAGCCAAATCACCTCCATCGGGAAGTTGCTTCTATTTAAGTATTCATTAGATCCATTAATGGCTTTAGATACAATGCTTTAGCAAGAGCAAACGTTTTAAAGCCAGAAACTCTTATGATCAAAACCTCTATTTATAAGAGAAGAATAATTGAATTATCAGTTTTCTTCAAGTACAGACATTATTATTAATTCAAATGGAAATATTATATGGACTATCTTTTGTTTCACCTAAATCAAAGAGATTTTATTTTATAACAAAGAGTAAGAACAGTAAAATATAATGGAAAACAGCCTGGGCTTAGTAACCCAAGTTATTGACATGAGTATTCCACTGAATGGATATGGGATGTTGGGCATATCATTTACATTCCTGATGCCTGAATTTGAACATCCATAAAATCAGAAGATTGAATGTATAACTGCATATATGAATGTTCTGTGATCTCACTGATGAGGGCATACTCTTTAAGCATGGCAGCACATCCATGCTCATTTTCTCTGTGCTATTGTTGTTCATGTTTTTATTACATGTTATATGGCAGGTGTCGAACACATGAGGTGCAGGCTGCATGTGGCTCACTATACTCCTAAGTGTAGCATGAGACAAATTAAAATGTAACTGGAAAATAAAAGTAAATAAAATAAAATAAAGCATAAAATAAAACTAAGTCAAAATGTAGCCCACAGGGATCTGTATGCACAGGTCAGTGGCCTTTGTATCTGAGTTTAACTACTGTACATGATATTTACCCAATGTTCTGGGGTCTTTCCTCTAGTTCTCTTTGAAATACCTAAATACCAGTATCTCACTATTGCCACAAAACCGACCCAACTATTTTTTTTTATTTGCCATTCATCTCTCTGGTAACATTATTCAAATTCTTGGTTGGCAGTGTATTGCAACCTACTTATTTCCAGTATTATCATCTCCATTGACTTTTAGGCAACCTTCAATTTTAATTCTTGAGAGAGTGCAATGATCCATCACTCATATGACCATACATCATCACTGGAAGAACATTGTGGATAAAACGATAATCTTTTTTTTAATAAGACATTGAAATCACTGCACAATTTCCCACAAGACAGTTCTCTCCACGTCTTATTTATTGATGGACTGAGATCATCACTATTCAAGATGTTTCTGTGTGCATACATATATGTATAAATGCAATAAAACATATATTACATTTTAAAACAAACAATATGTGACCCTTAGGGATCCTTATGTACAGAGATAACTTAAGGGCAAATAAACTGTATGTAAAGATCCCTACAGGCCAAATATTTACTTAGTTTTAAAATGTGTATATATGTATATACACACAAATATACATATAATTACATGCATATGTATACATATATTTATATCTAAACATACATACACATGCATACTGACAGACAAATTTATAGGTTGCCCATCCAATTGCAAATAACAAACTAAATAATAAATGATAAAATACATTATTTCAAAGGTCCTTTCACCTCTAAAATTATCTGGTTCTATATCTGTTTTAGGGACAGGTAGGTGGTGTAGTCGATGGAGTACCAGCTCTGGAGTCAGAAGGACTTGAGTTTAAATCTAGCCTCAGACACTTACTAGTCATGTTACCCTGGGAAAGTCATTTTAACCCTGTTTGCTTCAGTTCCTCATCTCTAAAATGAGATGGAGAAGGAAACGGTAAACTGCTCCAGTATCCTTGCCAAGAAAACCCCCAAAATAGGGTCATGAAGAGTTTGACATGACTAAAACAACTAAGCAATAACAATAATGTCTATTATAAAAGATTAAATGAGGAAGTAAAAAAGACAACATTTGAGGAACTATAGATGGAATGATTTCTTCCCAAGGCTTTAGGATCAACAGAATGACTGGATTTCATGCTGGAGGCAACCTTTTAGTATAGAAATCATTTAGTACAAACCCCTCCTGTTATAGAGGGGAAACCAAGGCCTACAGAGGGCAAGAAAGATAAAGAGAAACTATTGGCATTTATATAACACTTTTTAATGATTTAGTTTGTGAAGGCAAATAACACCATTTATTTAGTCCCTACCTTCATAGAAATGCAGAACATAAAGGATAGTAACCATCATTTATTTTGACATAAGAACATTTAGGCCTAGATAGTATAAAGATCTTGCCAAGTTTACGTAACTAGTTAGAAGAGTAGGTGAGGAATCATTGCTTCACACTTGGCACAACTATTTGCAAATAAACTGGAAAGGTCTGTGCAAAAGCAGATAAATTCCCACTTTCTCCCTGTCTGTAGCTTTAAAAGACCATTCTTAAGGAAGAATTTTTACCTTTGTTAGTTGTGGGTAAAACTGTCAACTGATAATCAAAGTTTTCAATTTTGTTTCTTATCCCTTCTTTATTGGGAAGTTAGTGATGAGACAATTGGGGCACAGTGCTGGCTTTCGGAAGTTGATTTTAATTTTCAATTTAGCAAGTATTTATTGATTGTTAATCGTACTAAGAACTGTTTGAAGCTTCTGTGGCCCTCTGACCTCTAGGAAATATTTACCTTTGCTTTTTCCTTTCTTGGCTTTATCTGTATGTGCTCAGAGGCTCTAAGGGGTATTGATCCAGAAAAAGTCTTGCATATTTTTATTTCTCTCTCCAAGTTCATATAAAGAGCTAATATATGATTTAAATTTTAATCTTTTAAACACCCTGCATAATGTGTTCTTTGGTGAACTAGATCTTACTGTTCCAACACATGCATTGATATTTCCTATTTTGTTTTGATGGAATGCCAAATTCAATAAATAGAGGGAATGAAGGAGAATTTTGTTAAATTAACTCAATTTGCATTGGATATGAGTACAATTACAAGGGCTTGGAACTAAAGTGCATTTGCAGGGTGGACTACAAAAAAAAAGATAATAACAAATGTCAAAGCAATAACATGGATGTATTGAGAATATGGTGAATTTTCAGAGGGATCAGTATCTTACTTAACATCTTTGTTAACAATCCTGAAAAAGGGGGATAATATCTCAGGGACTACCTGAGAAGTTAACAGATTTGGAGGGATTTGAAATACAGCTGGGAAAATATGGATAAATAATAGAAAGACCAGTTTTTATTGAAAATAAAGGTGGGAAAGAAAAAAAATAGACTAATTATCCTATTTAGACTCAGAGCAGGGGAAAGACCCTAAGGGTCATCTAGTTAAACCATCTCACTTTAGGAGGAATGTGTAGCCCATAGAAGTTGCTATCTGCCCATATGGTTACAGTGAGTTAATGGCAGAGTGAATGATGTTTTGGAGCTCTAATTTTTGGAATCTAGCACTCTTTTCAGTAGTGTACACTTAAGATGATGATCAATCATCCCAACATTTATCTTTGGGACGAGGTGGACACTGACTTCTGTGTCCTCTTAGGCACCTATGAAAAAATGTCTGAAATATACAACCCATCTTAGAGGGTTTTTTTTGTACTTTCCTACCAGACTATTAGAAGGAAAATTATTCCAAGAATAGACATCTTCAGCATAGTTGCCACCCAAGGCAAGGATGACAGACAAACTAGAGCATGCCTCTCTTTTCTCAGATATAAATCTCTGCTCCCTTTAGAGCTGTGTAGTTGTGTCTGGGGAAGAATTTCTATTTTCCTACCTTTTCCTTTTTCTGGTATATGCACTTGCTTCCCTGTGTAAATTCTACAAGGAACTGGGTTAGTGAATATACATAGAGATGGGGGGACATAATAAAGTAGGTGGCAAATTAACAATGCCTATAGATTTCAGGATGGAGAGGTAATAAAACACAGCATTAGAAGATTTCATTGTGACATAATCATGAATTAGAATAGACTTTAGAGCTAATGCACTCTAGCCCCTTCATTCAGAAACTGAGGTCCAGAGAGGTAATGAGTGGTCCAAAGTTGGCTAATGTAAATCCAATATTAGGATGTAGATTTCAGGATTTTCCGATACTAACATTGCTATTTTCTTGGGGGCATTGAGACCAATTTGGGACTTAATATTTGCTTTATATGCTTTATGTTGGTTAGTTTGGATTGTATTCCACTCCTGAAGAGGACCAAAATGATATCACTATTGTAGAGTCAAGTTACAGTGTATCTGTCTGTGACTGGTCATACAACATGAGCTCGGAATGCTCTAACATATTTTGGGCACAAATAGTCCATGTGAACATTTGTGGTAGATTCTCTAAATCTGCACATCTTGCATTTCTCTTGAGCTATTTCAATTCTATTTTACTTATAGAGGACAGCACCTTCTCTGACATGGGCACACTATGCTAGGCAGTACTGTACCACTGTCTCCCATGTCACATAATCAATTCCAAAGTTCTTCAAAGAGACCTTTAGAGTGTCCTTGTATCACTTTCTTCTGACCACCATGTGAGTGCTTGCCCTGTGTGAGTTCTCTATAAAATAGTCTTTTTGGCCATTGTATCTTTCACATTCCCTTATGTAAAAATCATAAAAAAGAAAGCAAGAAATCACATCATGAATTAAAGTTAGAATAATATGGAAATCTCCTAAAACACCAGAATGATTGTTTTGCTTAATGACACTTTTATTTTGAAAAGGAGGTTATGAGTCTTCACTATGGATAGTTGAAAACCTGACCATCAACAAAATGATTATTAATTTAGAATAGCTCACATATTCAATTGGTTAGTAGTGTTTATATTTATTGGGGTGGGTTGATAACAAATAAAATCTAATTGGAATAGGAAGATAAAGTTCAGGCTAATGAGACATAATAGACATTGGAGTAATACTTCAGGAGAAATGGGAGATGTGTCATAACCCTTGAGGTATTTAAAACTAATGAACAAAATACCAGAAAGTACATTATACCGTGGGGAACAATCTAGTCCTAGCAGGAGCATTTGATTGGTTGAATTAGATGGCAAAAACTCTACCATTTTTCTATAAATCAATTGCTGGATTTTAAATTCATTCACTTCTCTGACATATCCCCAATGCATTAAAAATTGTCTTCTATCAATAGAAATCATTAAAAGATTACCAAGTATTATATTTCCTTTTGTACCAAACCTATACAGACCCTAAACTTATCTGTCCTTAAAACACACACACACACACAACTTTTCACTCACCTATTGTATGTTTAATCCATAACCTAGTACTGCATAATATTTATAGACATCATATTTAATTTTAGGACCTTCTCGTGGAATCCATATTTTGTTCATGATCCTAACCATGTGTCCTCTGGAAACATCGGAAATTTTATCACATCAAAGTCTCTACCAAAAAGATCTTGGAGACAAGATGGCAGAGGAGCAGGAAAGACAGTCTGCCTAGCTCCCCCATGAAAAAAAATTCTCCACAAAGCTGTAGAAAACTGAGTTCTGAGGGGGAAATCCAAGAAAAGGTCACAATGAGTTATTTTCTAGTCCAGATTGGCTTAGAGAGAGGTTTAGAAAGGTCTGGGGTCACTAGGGATGCAGGCTAGCCAGCAGTAAAAGTATTGTCATGCAGAGCATTTCAGTGCCCAAAGATTAAAAGACAGCAGAGATTGGCTATGGCAATCCCAGTGGATCCCAGAAATAGCACAGGTGGAAGGAACAGGTTCAGTCTTGAAGCAGTATCATCTGCTATCCAGTCCTACCTCAAACTGAATTGAATTGGGGATCTATATCTAGGGGTGGTATTCCTAGAGGAGCATTGCTAGCAGTGCATTTAGCAAAGAAAAAGTTTGGAAGTTAGGTTGCTCTGATTACAGGAGTAGAGGGGCACTCAGTTCTAGCCTCTAAGCCAAGCTGAAGCCTGCACTGCAACAATCATGGTAAGAGTACCAGACCAAAGGGGAAGATGTTGTTCAGTCACTATGAATCTACAGAGCCACTAAGAAGGCTAACACTGGCTGGGTCCATAAGTAGTCTGCTGTAACTCTCAATGAAGGAAAAGAAGACAGGTCCAAATCTGTGCCAGGAACTTGCAGAATTCAGACCAGGAAGGAAAGAAAGTAAGGAAACAAGCATCTGCTTGTACTAAATTGTACTTGTACTGCATTGTACTAAATGCTTTACAAATGTTATACCATTTGATCTTCAAAACAAGCCTGTGGGATAGGTTCTGTTGTGAACCTCATTATGTAATTTGAGAAAAAAATGAAGCAAACAGAAGCAGGATAATTTCATAAAAACCTGGAAAGACTTTCATGAACTGATGTAAAATGAAGAGAACTGAGTATAAGAGCAATATTGTATGATGATCAATTGAGAATGACTTAGCTATTCTCAGCAATACAATGATCACTGACAATTCCAAAAACTCATGATGAAAAATGCTATCTATATCAGAGAAAGAGTTGATGGAATCTGAATGCAAATCAAAATATACTGTTTTTCACTTTATTTTTATGGAATTGTTTTTGGTCTGTACTCTCACAACCTGACTCATATGGACATCTGTTTTATATTATTGCACATGTTTATATTATATCAAATTGCTTATTGTCTCAGATAGGGTGGAGGGGAGAGAGGTCAGAAGAGAATTTGGAACTCAAAATTTAAAAAAAAATAAAAAATTGTTTTACATTTAATTGTGAAAAATGAAATATTATTAAAAAAACAAAGAAATTATCAAAGAAAACTACTCTAGTATCCTAGAACTGGAAGGTAAAATAGAAATTGAAAAAAAATTTGGGTATCACCTCCTGAAAGAGAGCTCAAAATGAAAACTCCAAGGAATATTACAGACAAATTCTACAATTCCCAAGTCAAAGAAAAAAAAAATCTAAAACAGCCAGAAAGAAACTATGCAAAGACCACAAGGCTAAAGTTGGGATCATATAAGATTTACTAGCTACCATGTAAATAAGCTAAGTACTTAGAACATGCTATTCCAGAAGGCAAAAGAATTGGGATTGCAGCCAAGAATAACCTAACCATCAAAAATATAATCCCTTGACTATAATCTCTCAAGGGAAAAATGGATATTTAATCAAAAAAGAGCACTTCTAAGCATCCTGATAAAAAGTTCAGAGATAAATAGAAAATTTGACCCTCAAACACAAAACTCAAGAGAAACATACAAAAGTATGGAAGAGAAATCATAAAGGACTCAATAAGGTTAAAGTGTTTACCTTTCTACATATGCAGATGATACATCTAACTTTTAAGAACCTTATCATTATTAGGATAGTAAAAATGATTCTACATAGAAGAAGGGCACAAGGGTGAATTGATATTTGGGGAATGAAATAAAAACTGGATAGGCAAAAAATGGATATCAGGATAAGAATAAAAGGAGAGGAACAGTGGGGAAAATTATCTCATATAAAAGGTACTTAAGGAAGAGTTTTTACAGCATAAGGGGAAATCATGAATGGTGATAGGGTAGCAACATATGAATCTCACTCACTTTTAAATTGGTTAAAGAGGTGGAAAAATGCATACACACACACATTTGTATGTGTGTGTACATACACATACATTTGATAATAGAAATCTATCTTACCCAATAAGGAAGTTGGAGGGGAAATAGACAAGAGAAAGGAGGGTGGGGTTTAAAAGGGTGAGCAGTATAGCAACAATTGGGCTAGCAGCCATTGTGGGGGTGAAAGGCCAACACAAGCCCAACAACAAGAAAGCTGCTAGCACAAGTTATTTTCATCTGCTTTACTAAGGAAAGCAACATTAAGGGGTTGAGTCTTCTTTAATCCAACTTACAAATATCAGTCACTTAGTTCAGGAGGAAAAATCAGCAACCTGAACTTCAGAGCAAATATAAACAAATTATGAACATACACAACATAAACAGACCAGGTCACAATTCATAGTTACCAGGAAAGCATCAACATCTGGGATATTAAGAGCCGGGAAGCTCTTAACAACAGCTTGCCAGAGTCACACACCACTTTTCCAGTGGCTGAGAGCCCCAGACAGAATGTTAACCTTTGAGCTTTTATACTCTGTTCGGGGCTCAAAGGATTCACACCTAATCAGTAAAAGGGCATGAGCCTGAGGCTTTACACTTATTTAGCAAAAGGATATGGGCCTGGGGTTTAGCACCTAGTAAGGCTTGATTAAAGGCATTTGATTACTTTAGCATTTCTAAAAGAGAAAACAGTAAAAAAAAAAAGTCCCACCTTAGTTAATGTTACAGGCAGATAAAAGAAGGCAGTGGCGGAAGCAAAACACTTCTGTGGAAGATAAAAAGAGAGAAAAAGATAAATAGCAGAAAATCAGATGGAGGGACATACACAGCTAGTAATAAAAACTGAATATAAATGGGTTGTATTCACCCATAAAACAGAAGTGGATAGCAGAATGGATTAGACACCAGAATCCAACAATATGTTGTTTAAAAAAATAAAAAATAAAATGAGAATACACACACAGGGTTGAAATTCAAGTCTGGAGCAGAATGTATTTTGCTTCAGCTGATACAAAAAACAGGTGAGTAGCAACAGGAAAATAGATCTAATTAAAAGAGATAAGCAGGGAAACTACATTTGGTTAAAAAAAGGTTTCATAAACAATGAAGAAAGCAGTACTGAACATATGTGCACTATATGATACAGCATCAAAATTCTTTAAAAAAAATGAATTATAGGAGGAAATAGTAAAACTATACTAGTGGGAGAACTTGAACATTCCCTTCTTATACTTAGATAAGTCTAACTAAAAATAAGTGCTCTGGAGAAAATTGAATGGGAAAAGAAAGGAATACACCATTTTCTCAGAAATACATGGTATCTACACAAAAATTGTCCCCATGTTAGGGTGCAAAAAACTTATAACCAAATGTAGAAAAGCAAAAATATTAAATCCATCATTTTCAGACCATAATGCAATAAAAATGCATTCAACAAAGGGCCATTGAAATATAGATTAACAATTAATTGGAAACTAATCTAATCCTAAAGAATTAATGGGTCAAAGAATAAATCACAGAAACAATCAATTTCATTAAAGAGAATGACAATGATGATACAACATTCCAAAATTTATGGGATGCAGTCAAAGCAGTACTTAGGGGAAAATATATATCATTAAATGCTTACATCAATATAATAGAGAAAGAGCAAATTAATGAATTGGGCATACAACTAAAAAAAAACTAGAAAAAGAATGTTTAAAATCCCCAATTAAAAACTAAAATGGAAATCCTAAAAATCAAAGGAGATATTGATACATCTGAAAGTAAAAAAAATTGGCCTAGAAAATAAAATTAGGAGGTAGTTTTATTAAAACAATAATAAAATAAACATTTGGTTAATTTGAATTGAAAGAAAGAAAGGAGAAAACCAAATTATTAGTATCAAAAAATGAAATAGGGGGATGCACCACCAATGAAGAAATTAAAGCAGTTATTATGCTTCATTATGCCAAATTATATGCCAATAAATCTAACAACACAAGTGAAATGAACAAATATTTACAAAAACTTAAACTGCCCAGATTAACAGAAGAGGAAATAGAATACTTAAATAACCTTATTTTAGAAAAAGAGATTGAACAAGTCATCAATGAGTTCCCTAAGAAACACAAGACAATGGGACAGCTAGATGCAGTAGATAGAAAGGTGGTATGTGATTGTGATAGAATGCTATTATACTCTAAGAAATGACAATCAGAATTGTTTCAGAAAAACCTAGGGAGACTTATAGGAATACTTGCAAAGAGAAGTGAGCAGATCCAGGACAACATTGTAAACAGTAAGAGCAATACTGTAAGGATGATCAACTGTGGAAGACTTAGCTATTTTGAAAACATAGTGATCCAAGACAGTTCCAAAGAACCAATGATAAAAATAATGCTATAAACTTCCAGAGAGGGAACTGATGCAGTCTGAATGCAGATTGAAGCATATTTGTTTTACTTTATTTTTCTTCTATTTTTTTTGTCTGTGTTTCCCCTTGCAACATGGTTAATATGGAGATATGTTTTGTAGGACTTCTTGTGTATAACTGATATCAAAGTGCTTGCTTTCTCAAGGATAGGGGAGAAAGGAAGAGAATTTAGAACTCAAGATTTTTAAAAAATGATCATTAAAATTTTATTGCATGCAATTGGGAAATATTTAACAAAATAAATATGTATTTTAAAAAAGATGTCACTTTCTACTTTCCTCAGGGGTCTAGTGACTTAGCATTCATTTTAATTGCCGAGATAATGTCTCAATTTTCTACTTCATTTTACATGTAAAATACTTTATATGAGTCCGTTAAAATGATTGTTATATTGTATAAAAAGGTCAAATAAGTTTTACATGTATGTCATTTGGGTGCTTTATTGTTATTCTTTAAAATACTATATTTATAGATTAAAAAAATATCCAACAGTGTCATGGTAATGTAAATGGGATGATCTTTCCAATCCATTAATAGGCCCATGTGACCTGCTTAAGTCATATGGAAGCCTAAGTCACATGAATTTGAGTCACATGAAGCCTGTGGTGGGAAGAGCTTGCTGCAAGGGTGGAACAGGAATCAGTGGAGCAGGAAGGGTGAAGCAGAGCTGAGAGGATGTTGGTCAGAGCAGTCAGAGCTGGGAAGGAGAGAGAGCAGGCAGAGAAAGTAGTGTGAGTGAGAGAGGGTGTGATTTTGGTTGAGAGTGTGATTTTGGTTGAGGGTGTTCCTTTGTGGAAAGGCCTCAACAGAGGGAAGGCTTGGGGATGGCAGTGTCCCCCGCATTGTTGCTGTGTACAGATTTCTTTGTTGCTATGATGAATTTAGCTTTTTGGTGTTGGGATTCGGCTTTCTAGTGTTTGAATAAATGTTTTGGTTCTGTCTTCCATGTGGATAGTCTCTTATATGCTATGATTCAGAACTATGCCAGCATATTCATAGCTGCCGTAGGGTAGGTGCTGTGAATATCTCATTGGCACTGGAAACAGGTAATGGCACATATCTCTTTCAAATTTATGTCTGGTATCTGAAGTCACAGCTTTTGATTTGGACTTAATTAATATGAGACCATTGCAGTCTCATTCCTGGTCTTTCATTGAAACTATAGCATTCACTTGTTCTCATGAACTCTGCACTAATCCCAGGTTACAAGTGGCTAAAAACTATTTTATGAGGTAGCATTTTCTTTTATTGTTTTGATAGCATGGTCATTAGTCACAGTATCAATAAAAGAAAAGAGACCAACTTTGAAAAATGTACCCCAATTAATTTGTAGCCCCAATAAGTTTCTTTTTACTAGCAGGTGCGGGGACCCTGAAGTTCGATATGACTTATTTTATTTAAATGGAATCCTGGATTTTTGTAGTTATAAACGATAATAATAGTTAAATATATTTTCCTGGTATTATGGGCGGGGGGAGAAAACTCCACACACTTGACATCTGCACATAAAATGAAAAAAAATTCCATGGATTCTCTGTTGCTTAGAATATTAATAACCCCGATCAAAGACCATGAAATAAGTACACAATATAAATGCATTTCTTTTTTTCTCATAATTCAAAGGATGCCTTGCTGGCTATCAAAGGGGGAAAAAAGTAAACTCATCAGGGTTAATCTCCACTCTCACAATCCATCAGTTATAGATTATTCTCAATGAGAGTCAGATAAATTATTAAAATACACACAAACACACCTGTATGCATGTGTATATACATATATTTAAGAAGGCCACTTTTAATCCTGAATCTGTACACATACACATACACACAGAATGAGAATTTTATTGCCTCTCAAAAAATTTCATTATTTTTTTTTGGTCAGTATACAAGGAAAAAAATATCACTTATTTCATTTTTCAAAAACATAACATGATAATCAACAGTAACTTGTTTCAAAATTTCATCTCCAATCTCATAGTAAAAATTTTCTTAAGTGTTCCTAAAAGCTTCTATAATCAATATTATCTTTTCCAAATGCCACACGTATAGTTGATGCCAAATGTAAACATTTATGACAAATAGATCTTTGCTCATTTTTAGGCATCCCAGGTGGGTGGTTGACTATTTTAAATTTAAAGTGTCTTTTTCAGATTGTGGGTCTTAGATGGGACTCTTGGAGGGAGGGGAGGTGAAGGAATACAAATTTTGAATTAAAGAAAGAAAACTGTCTGTGGCCCATAATTTTTATATTGAAAGAAAATTCCATTTTCTCAGAAATGTTAAATCTATTCAATTAAAGAATGCATGAATCTGAATAGCATAGGGAAGGTTAAAGAAGTATGAGGCATATTGCTTTGGACCAAGTTTTCCTATTGAATTATGTAAAATGAGAATCTAGCCCCATGTCCCTATGTCTTATTCCATCTCTGCCCTGACATTTCACTATTTATATTGCTTCTTCTGTAGAAATATTGTGTAAATGCAAACATTGCTGGCAATGCGGTTTATCTTTAGCATGACATTCATTACAGCTGCTGATCTTGGCCTCCCTTGCTTCAGTAATCAACTTTGCTGCAGTTGGTAGAAATGACTACATCAGTTTATAGGAGGCAGGAACATGATTTGGGCAACTTAAGTATATATAACATGAAAAAATATTACTGGGAAACTGACCAGAACTAGATAATGTTGGACCATTTTTAACTGTAAGAACAATTCACCTATCTAGATCTCAGCTAACTGGAACATAGCTGAGAATGAGCAATCTAGCAAAATGGCCTTTTAGCAGAGACAGATGTCCAAAAGTTCATACGCTGTATAGCTCATGCACTTTATTCATAAAATTTTATTCATAAAAATGTTCTTTTAGAGCCTATATGCACAATTCTACCAAGTTAGCAATGTATTAAATTCATAGCTTATTAAGAGCAACACATGAAACATGGGAAAAGAGAATGTTATAGGCAAGCCCCTGAATAGAACTAAGAAGTAATACTTAACGGCATGAAAACAATGGGCAAAAACCTTCATGTGACCTTTGGCCATAGGATACAAGAATACAAAGGTTATAGAAATACTTTGCTCTGCTCTTTTAGGTTTTCGAATTTATTCCATATGTGGATAAATTGAATGAACTGGGGAAACCGAAGGAATAAAACATTATAATTGTCTTCAATTGTTTGAAGGCCTAGCCCATGGAAGAATATTAGAACTACGACTTTCTTAGTTGTAGAGGATAGAAGTATGTTGACAAATTGATTAAACTTACAAAAACTCAAAATTAAACTTGATATAAGCAAGAGAGAACTATTTAAGAACTAAGGCTATCAAAACTAGAATTGCATTCTGGGATAGGTTTGACTTTAGTCTTAGATTTGATATCAGAAACACAAAGGTCATTCATCAGTTAACACAAGGAGATTTACTTAAGGAGAGAATAAGAATATTCGATTAAGATATGCACTTAGAACACCCGAAAACATGGATTGAGCCGAGTGAATCAGCTCCCTTGTCTAAGCAGCCCCTCGTCATCTAGCATTGATCAGAGAACATCAGGTGCTCCATGTGGCTATTTTATACTCAGGCACCCAGTAAGTGATATAAATAGTTTATCTTTAGATCCCTGAGAGAATCAAATCTCAAAGATGGTTTTAACACATTTTTAAGAAAAACAAGCCTGATTTACACATTGCCGGGCATTAAGATACTGTTCCTATCACAAAGGGTTTGCCTTGGCAGTTTCCATTGGAGATCTTTAAGTAAATTCTGGGTGACAGATTATATGTCAAGCATGTTTTAGAGAATACTTTTTTTTTTAGTGATGGATTGGCCAGGATGGCCACTGAGATTCTTTACAATTTTGAAATTCTCTATATGTGTACATGCGTATATGTAAGTGTGGAACACAATACAAAATAAACAATTCAAAAATAATTTGAGTTAATTTAATAGGATCTACAGAGTTCAATAAAAATAGAGAAAAATATTAATTATAGAATAGTGTGATTAATCAGAATTATTATAGAACTCATGACTCATCTGACCCCAGACTCTAGACTCAGACTAGATCTGATCTTGGTAGATTCCCAAAGCAGTTATTTTCTCCCTGTTTGGCTATGCCTCTACCTGGAGGGTATTGCAGGGGATCTCCAAATATAATCTAAAGATGACTCACATATAGGTTTTCTCAAATGTACAACAAAAAAAGAGTCAGTTCCCATACAAGCATTTAAAGTAAGAAAATGTCATTAGGATGAGGGGCAACTTTTATTTTAAGCAATAGAAAAGGCAAGATTCTTGCCCATGGGATTTTATAAATAGATATCTAAAATTTATTTTGTTGGTTTTTTTTTATTTTCTCAAATAGCTCATAAACTCCCTTAGGGCGTTAACCATATTTTGGGGACTTCTGAATTAAGAACATCTGTTCCCAACAAACCTACATTATTCTAATAATTTACTGTAATGAGAGGACATGACAAGGTCCAGATCACTTACTCTCTTAAGCATGGGTCTTGTTTCTTTCTCCATGAGGGCCAGGTATACAATATTCTTCTTTTTCCAAGAAGGTTGCAGTTTAGGAACTATGAGAAGAACCTTCTTTTGCTAAAAGGTAAAATGTTCACACTCTCATATTTTGGAACTCTCAAATTTGTGTTACACAAGAAACAACACCCAAGGATACAGGAAATCTCCCTTTTTCTGGCTTGAATGCTTGATCTTAGGTTGATAAAATCTAGAGAATCATTGTATCACCCCCCCCACCTGTCCATAAAGGTTCAAGTTTCTGCAACATTGTTCCTGAAATTACATCTAAGCCTGAGCTGTCAAGCAAATGGAATATCTGCTTTTCTGCACTGTCCCAAATTTTTGAGCTGGGAAAATCAGCTATAAGTTCTCTGTTCCGCAACCTGCCCTAAGAAAATTGTGGCTACTCCCCATTATGCCTCTGCTCCAGGGCAGCCAATACCATTTTCCAGAAAAAGAAAACTTTTCTAATACATTCTTCTTCCCAGAATGCAGATCCTGGGAAAGAAAAAAAAAGACAAAAAAGTAGTACAAAAAATGTAGGGGATCTGAGTAGGGGATTTTTCTCCTTTCTTAGAGGCCTGCAAAACATCATAGCTCTTATAACAAGAATACATCATTTTAATTCCCAGAAAGCCACCATAATGGAGATAGTTATGAGCAGTGCAAACCAATAATCAATCCTGTCATTGGAAACCAATTAAGAGTTGTAATTGTTCAATATTTTATATAGCATTTATCTCTAAGAATACAAAGATATGCTTATATTTACCCCTGCCCCTTACACTTATAATAATGACTCTGCTTTATCAAAAAAGGTTAAACTAAGACAATCTCAGAATATAACGGCCTACTTCATTCTTGGAAGTCTGTAAGCAGAACGTGGATGGCCACCTAGTACAGATGATGTAGAGAGGATTCTTGCTCAGGTATAGGTTAAATTAGATGCTAGATTCCCCACTACCCATTTTCTTTGTCCTCTCCTCCCCGAAAAGAATAACATAGTAAAGAACACTTGTTTGACCTATGTTTGAATCCTGCTTCTATCATTGACTAGCCATGTCACCTTTGGTAAATCACTTATAGTCTCTGGAGCTCAATTTCTTCATTCGTAAAAATGAGTAGGCGGGATTAGATTTCTTAGGTCCCTTCTGGCTAAATAACTCTGTGGCTCAGTGAATGACACCAGACCTTGCTTGAATCAGGAAGACTCGAGTTAAAGTCTCACCTCAAAGACTTGTTAGCTGTGTGAACCCTAGGCAAATCATTTACCTTCTATATGTCTCAGTTTCCTTATCTGTAAAATGGGTATAATAAGAGCACCTACCTCTTTTTTTGGGGGAGGGTGAGGATAAATGAGATGTTTGTAGTGTTTTAAAAACCTTAAAGAGCTACATAAATTCTAATTAGTCCATAACTAGTTCTAAATCTTTGATCTACCATCTACTATTGCCACTTTTTTAATTGAAAATATAAAATTATGCTTAGTATCTTATTTTTAAGTTCATGGAAGTGCAACATACATTATATATAACATGTAGTCTCTTCACTCAATCATTTTCCACCCTACCTTCAGGTATCATTACACCCTCAAAACTGAAAGTTCAGTGACCATTCTTGAGAAAACTAAATCATACAGTTTGATACTTCCTGGGATTGTTCAATCTCCTTTTTACCCCTATAGTTACTGTATGTAAGGTGGATTTTAGTGCAAGTAAGGTGGATTTCGTTATTCTTTTTTAGATAATATTTCTTAGGATCCATGGCCATAACAATCTCTATTTTCCAAGCTCATGACTTGTGAACATCTCTACCACCCTTGCGCAGTGTTACATGATGACAAATAATATAAACATTTGTGTTTAAAATTATGAATATCCACTGCAGCTGTGTAGTAAGATATAATGGTGAGATAAGGTAAACGCATGAGACTATTGTTGGCAAGACACCTTCTTTGTTGCCTTGTAAAGCAAATGGGCACTGGTCAGTGAGTGGGGAATCCATAGGGGAATATGACAATGTAATGCTGTGTGCCTCAACTGGCACCCATTGAATCTTGAGGGGATTTAAGGGAATGGGCAAGTTGGAATGCTGTGCTGGTCTCAACTGACCCCATTGAGATATAGGAGTATATGCCCCTCTTCTCGCCCACCAGTGTGAGAAGGGTGATTAAGAAATGCTGTAGGAGTTGGTGCTCTGATTATCAGCAAAGCTCCTGAGAAGAATAGACTAGAAGAAAGTAAGCTAGCTTATTTAACCCCCAATTGTGACTCCTCCCCTGTCTTCCTGTCTGCCCCGATCAAGAGTGAACCTGTGGTAGAAAGAGACTACAGAATACCTACTAACAGCCCTCCTAGTGTCTCCACCTGTCTTACAGGTACCTATCCCTCCCTGACAACGTCTTCCTCTTGATTTTGAGAATTTTAATTAAATTATTAACCCCTGGCCACTGTTCTCATAAACGTATGAATGCAAATGCCTTGAGAGTAGGAACTATTTTATTTTTGCATCTACATCACACAACGTTTGGAACATAGCAAGTTCTTACTAAATATTTTTCATTCATTTACTCTTTCATTCATTCTAAGATTTCCAATTTACGCTTGAGAGGAAAACAAAAGCAAGGTGGAGATCTTAAAAAGCAAACCCTCTGGTATTTGAAAAATTCAAGCTATTTCAAAATGAACTATTCCCTGAGACTAGATGGCCAAAGTTTTACTCTTCTGGATTACTGTCTTCACATTCCTTCAGATAATATAAAGGCTGGGGCAGGGGCTGGGGGTGAACAGATGTTCATATTTATCTACTCACCTAAAAACAAAACCAGCCAATCAAGACAACTGGTCTCTTCTAACCTCTGTCAACCTAAAAAGAAAAAAAAAACTTGCCTTAACAGACTGTGTAAAGACCTAGCGAATCTATGTTAAGTATCTGTCTCAGTATTTGATGTCTTTTGTCTCGATCTAAAAGAAATCTCAAAGAAGGAAATGTTGCTTTTGGATTGTTTCCTAGAACTATGCTGCCAAAAGCAGAACATAAGTCAGTTTACCATTTCTCTTTCCTCCCTCTCTTCCTCCTGTCTGCCTTTTTAAATGCTATGATGCCTTCAAGGCCTCATTCCTATCCTCCTTTCCCTTACTACTCCAGACTGCCTTCCTTCTCAAATTTCCCTTCTTTCTGGTAATATCTGTGAAGTATTTAGCACAATGCATAACAAATAGCAGCTACAATATAAGTGCTTTTTTATTCTTCCATTCCTCTATTCTTTCCACCTTCCTTCCTGCCTTAAATGCCTATTGAAAAATAACAGAATCCTTTTAATAACACAAGTAGGCCCTCCCAATTCTAAAATATCTTTTAAAATAAGTAATTTAAAGAAATGATTTTTTTAAACAAGAGATAAACCTTCTGAATTCCTCCTCCTTTTATCCCCAAAGGCAATTAGAAATCCCTACATTAATCACTCTGAGGTTTTGAGTCTTTGCAGCTTAATTTAAATTGTTTGAATGTTTATTTAGGCATATCCATAAACAAATACGTGCTGTCAGAAAATTTCTACGGTAAATATTTTATTAAATAAAAAATTAAAGTATTAAGTAAAAAATTAAAATTACATTCATCTTAATTCATGAAGGAGCACATTTTGGTTTATTACTAAGAGTCACAGAGGCATAACATCCTCTATATAATTGCCAGGTTTTTCCTCAGATGGCTTGTAAAGGAGGCTAAAATAAATGTCCTGAATGATCAACAATCAGGGATTTTCATGTGGCAACCAAACCTCTCTCCTATCAAATTCTGGTCTCAAAGGTGTTTGTCTTTGCCTTTTTCAAGTAAGTAAAAGTAATTTATCCTTCAAGCACTTGAACACCTTTCATGGGTTTTCTCAGATCCTATCAAAACAGCTGTCCTGTAATCAGCCATCTTGTTTGTTTTCTCTGACCATTTGCAGGAACAGAACATGGACCTTATCTACTATCTAATTCTATAAAGCATCATTTTTGTATGGTTAGCAAGTATACTACACATATTACTCTTGAAATCCATAATTTTTTTTTCAGGACTCAGTTAAAATGTTTCCTTTTGCAGGATTCTTTTCCTGATCCCCTCAGCTTCCTTCCTCACCACAGTTACCTTGTATTTGTTTTATGTATTTAGTATATACCTATATATGTGCCTATTTCCACTAATAGAACGTAAGCTCTTTAAGGGCATGAACTTTCCTCTGATTTTGAATCCCCTGTACCTATTACAGTGCTTGGCTTTGTAGAACTTAATGAATCTTTTATGATTGATTAATTGAGATGATATATTTACTTAAAAAATGTCTTACTGGTAAACTGAGTTTCTTTCAGGCCCAATGCTTGATGTCATTTAGACTGATCTCCCATTTGTCGGGAACCTTACCACATCAGCCAGTGTTCCCCTTTTGGCTGTGATTATTCCACCATGCCTTCTACACAATGGTATTTTCATAATTTATTTCAGATTTCATATTTTTACTTCACTCTGCCCATTTTTCTTCATTTTGGGTCTGAATTGATGTCACCCTCCATCTATTTTATTTTTGAAACTCACATGGGGATTTTATTTTCATCCACTCACTGCAGGTGTCTAGACCTTTAAAACACTACCTCTCTATCAATCAGGTCACTCCCAAGGTATCTCTGTGTTCTCTAATGATTCATATTTTAACTTGTCCTTCCCAATGTTCTATTGAGGCACTTACTTCATGCCTAAAGCTTGCTTTTTTATGTTCTACAAAACATGTAAGTGGATAAAAACTAATCTTTTGGATGAATGTGTAATTTTTCAGCTATTTCCTTGTCTATTATGTATTTTTCATGCTTTTGTAGACAACTCATTTTAAATAATGTTTCTTATCTTTATGGAGATTTTTTTTTCCTTTCTTTCAAAGGAGAATTATCTCATAAAAACACATGCACACACATTATGGGATAGTTGCCCAAGATGATTATATACACACATAAACATATATAAATAAAACTATATATGTATGAATTTCATGTATCTATAAGTACATATACATATGGGTACATATTTCACATATGTATGCACATTTGTGTATATATGTTTATACATATATTTATATATTTACTTTTAAACAAATAAAAACAACTTTGGTCTTTCTGAAATGAAATCATCAAAATGCCTCTAAAAATCAGTATCACTGATTCTGAAATATATTTTCAAGTTTTTTTTTACCCTTCTTTCATTTCTATTATCTTCCCTTTCTTTCTCTAAGAACACATGCACAGACATCATTTTATAAGTTATAACTTGTGTCATGTGTCTTTACTGGTCTTTTTTTTTCTTTCTTAAATTGTGCATTGTTAATTTCAAAATGTTTATGTTTCCCACCTACCTCCAATTCTGGAAAGAGATTGTAAGCGCCTTAAGGGCAAGACCTCTGTCTTATAATTCTAGGTATCCACGAGTATCTTCCTTAAGAAATATTGAATTATTTTACTTGAAAACAAGGGGCCATGCCGAGTTACAAAAATTTGTCATATAATCAGGAAAGGCTTCATGAATCAAACACATATAACTCAATTAGAATGCAGTTTCTTTGAAGGCAAGGGTTGTATCTTTCATGCTTTTCAATCTTCTCCCTGCCCCTACCCCCAGCACCTTGCACAATGCCTGGCACATGCTTATTGACTGATTTATTCCTGTTAAAAAAAGAAAATTAAATCAGGTCAAATAAATACCACTAGGTGAGACATTATAAGTAGGATGGCTCGATAAACAAAAGTACTTGAAGGTATTCAGTAATTTTAATAAGTATCAAATACTTGTGTTACTCTTTTAACAATAGTTAATGAGCTTTTTTAAAGTTTTCAATGCCTTCTGAAATCTCAATGTATGGGTGACCACTTTGCTTTTATTTAGGAATCTAATGAGATTGGAACTTTGTTTAACAAGTCAAAGTGAAATTGAGATTGCAACAGTTGGACAAAGCTGTTTCAATTTCATCAACTCCATATGATTTATCATAGGCTGAAGGATGCCAAGCCTCTATCACTAGCATCAACTGACCCTGACCACGCATGTTTTATTCCTAGTTTCCTGTAGGAAATTTCCTCCAGTGGCCCAATAACACCTCATACTCAATCTGTCTCCAAATTATTATCTTTCTCCTAAAAACTATAACTATTTCTATTCATGTCAACACTATTTTGCATCTACATGTCTCTTCCATATTATTAAATTGCAAGATCTTAAAAGCAGGACAGGGGCTACCATGTCAATGTCTCCAGATTGGGAAATAGCATGGCACTGTAGAAACAGAACTTCAGAGCAGGAAGACCTGTCTTCAAGCCCTGCTTCTGGCACATTCTGGCTATATAGCTACTGGGCAAGTCACTTAACCCCTCAATGATCTATTTAACTCTATAACAATATAAAAATCAGTTTAGTAATTTTTCAGTTATATCTGATTCTTCATGACCCCATTTGGAGTTTTTTTTTTCTTTTGACAAAAGCACTAGAGTGGTTTGCCATTTCCTTCTCTAGCTTTTTTTGCAGATGAGAAAACTGAGGGAAACAGGGTTAAGTGACTTCCCCAGGGTCACACAGCTAGCTGGTGTCTGAGGCCACATTTGAACTCAGGTCTTCCTGATTTGAGGCCCAGCACTCTATCCACTGTGCCACCTAGCTGCTGGTAAGTACCAGAAAAAGCATCAAACCTCATTGGTTCATGAAGTTTCCTTATTTGGGAGTTCCCTTTATGAATGAAATTATAGATTCAGTTCATATCTCCTATCTCTACATCCTTGGCACAATGTCATAAGCAAGGCAACATCTTAACAAATACTTCTAAATTAAATTGAATTGAATGGCTACTGAACCAATTAGACCAGCCAGTAGCTTTCAGGGCTGTAAATAAACCTGACTGATATCTACAGTGCTTGAATTAAATAATGCATTCAGCTCTTTTGGTTCAATTTGGCCACTGGGAACTTATCAGAGTGCAGATTCATCAGTGTTCTGTACAAGGTTCATATCATCAAAACCAGCATTGTGTTCATGCAAATATGTCAAGATTCTTATAGAAATACAAGTCTAGCATCTTAGTTTTATATTTATCACTGAATTCTGTGCATGTATTATGTAGGCAATCAGCCTTTTGTACCTGCTAAATGAACACAATGGCTTTAAAAATCACTATGCTCTTAGCAATAGAAATTTTCACTCTCTTCCTTGTGAGGACATAAACCCACAAACCTGCGTGACTCTAAATTCATGAAGTGAATTCAAACCACGCTGTAGGGCAGTAGACTAATTTCTGGCAGGCTTTGTTTTGACTTTAATCTTTTTGAACAAATCAATCTCAGTCACAGAACAAGAGCATACTATAGCTAAGGGAAGAAATGTGTCTTTGTACACTTCTGCTCCCCCTGCTTCTACCATGTCAGAATTTCCTGATGCTGTAATTTTCATATTTTATAATTCACTTTTCCTGAATGAAATTTTTCCAAAGATTAATAGTTCCTTCCTTATGGAAAAATTAACTAGATCTCACTTTCTTCTTTGTTAGAGAATTCAGCAGCTACTTTTGGATTACTGACATGGTTCAAAGTAGCTTTATTTCCCCATTATGACCACTATTACATTTTTATTCATTCTCTAAGGCCAGTTTAGGCAAGATACTTGCTCTTTGTTTTGTCACCTACTAGGGGACCCATTATTTGTGAATGCTTTTATTCTATGTTGCTGTGTCTGGTTTAGCCAAAGATTTAAATAAACCATATTTAAAGCATATTTAAAAATTCAAGATATGTAATAGCAAACTCCAATAGATACTTTTTTATTTGGGCTAGAGGGGGTGAAGTTTGACTGCTATTACTGTTCTTTTGTTTTGCCCTATAGATTATGAGTGACTGGTACAGAATATCCAATATGCCAACCCCCAACCCACTTCACTTCTATACATATCTTATTTCTTTTTTCTTACTCTGCCATCCAGGAGCTGAAGTTGGAAAAGGTGAGGTAGGAAGGAATGTAGCCAGCAATGGGGTGTAGGAGTAACTCCTCATTCCCTTCTTAGCTATTAGATGAAGCTCTCAAATAAGAGTAGAGAAACTTGGGTCTATGTTAGTTTACCAGAGGGAAGTATAAATCAAAGAATATTTTAAGATAAAGTCAGTCAATAAAATTTACTAAGCACCTGCTATGTGCTGGACACTGTGCTAAGTGCTGGGGATTAAAAAAAAGGCAAAATATATCACTGTTCTGGAGAAGCTCACAATCTAAAGGAAGACAAAATATGCAAATAACTATGTATAAATAAGTTATATACAAGATAAATAGGAAACAATCAATAGAGGAAATGTACTAGAATTGAAAGGGATTGAGAAATGCTTCCTGTAGAAAGTAGAATTTTCATCAGGTACTTGAAAGAAGTCAAGAAGCTGGAAAGTGGAGATGAGGAGGGGGAATTTTCTGAGCTTGTGAAATAGTCAGTAAAAATTCCGGGAGTCAAGAGATAGAGATTACTGCTCAAGGAAGAGTGATCCAGTGTCACCAAATCAAAGGGTACATGGAAGGGTGTAATGTGCAAGAGGACTGGAAAAGTGAGGAGGGAGCAAATTTTGAAGGATTTTAAATGCAAAATGAATGATTTTATGTTTTATCCAGAAATTATAGTAAACCAATGGAATTTATTGAGTTGAGGGAAAAAGTTGCATAGTTAGACCTGGATAAACAGAAGTAAGAAAAGACTTGAGGTAGGTAGACCAATCACCAGGCTATTTCAATAGTCTAGGTGTTAGAGTAATCTTCAGGCACAATGAGGGAAATCAGGGCTTTGAGAGCCTGCCATATAAATAGAGGTTATTTATTGTGGAGATGGTAGGATTAGGAAGACAGGAATGTATCTTCAAACATAGAAAGATATTTTTGTTGTTGTTTTGATTTGGTTTTGTTTTTGTCATATAAAGAGTGGTAAATGTAAGTTGCCAAGAGGCAAATTTAAGCTGAATAGAAGGAACAACTTCCTCATAACTAAGTATTCCAAATGTAAAGTGAGGCAACTTATAAGGTAGTGAGTTGCCTTTTTTGTAGGCCTTCATGCAGAGAATGAATTCTCTCACATTCTATATGTTGTAACAAGAATTCATTGTTGGGTAGGAATTAGACCAAATGGTACAGAGATTCCTACAAACTCTAAACTTTTGATTTTATTTTTTCTGTAATCAGTTTTTGTGTATTTGAAAAGTTTGTCTTCTTACAAAAAATATTCGGTTCTCCTCTAAGCTTATTTGCATTAAACAATGTCTTGTCTAACACCTATATGAGGGATAAGGGACCTCCATCAGATTATTCCCCATCTTAATTGTGTGTAGTCTTTAACATGGTATCACTGTGGTTGTTGATACTCCAAATCAGAGAATAATTTCTACCCTGATGATCTGTTTAGGATATTCCATCCAAAATAGAGCTTCTAAGTATTTAAGAATTAAAGCAGCTAAAGAATTTTCTAATGGTTAATCACATGAGAACACTAGACTCAGATAATTTGAGTTCTCTCTACAAATTTCTCCCTTTTGTACCTGTATGACTTTTAATGTCATTTAATCTCATTGTTCTTCCATGCTTTGATCTTTTAAATGAAAGTTGGTCATCTCAAAAACCCTTCTTTCTGTAAAGTTCTAACACACTTTGCATATGTTGAGTACATTTCCTCCATTATTCTTTTTTTTACTCCCAAATTACAGCTAATTGTTTATTAAAGAAAAACTATTACTTAGTCAATACATTACAAAGTATTTTCTTTAACACTAAAACATTTCATTACTGGAAATGACTAGTAATTATAAAATAATTACTTAAGTAAAAGCAAGATCAAGGAAAGAAATTATGAAGGATTTTATTACTAGCCACTATAATCCTGAATTAAATTTTCTATATATTCACTTGTACTACTAAAGAAGAGATAGTTTTAACAAGGGTTTCTTGATTTATCCAAAGTAACTAGAATATGAAAAGAATATGAGAAATGGTAAAATTTTATGCATTTTTAATTCATAATTAAGATTTTTTATATTTAGTTTACAACGCTCAGTTCCACATAATTTTGAGTTCCAGATTTTCTTCCCTCCCCTCTCCCCTCCCTCCCCAAAATGGCATGAAATCTGATATATCTTCTACATATAACTTCACATTAAACTTATTTACACAATAGCCAAATTATAAAGAACTATGACCAATGGAATGAATCACGAGAAAGAAGAAATAAAACTAAAAAAAAAAACCAAAAAAACAAAAACAAAAGAGAAAAAAAATGAAGGGCAAAAAAAGGAGAGCACAGTGTGCCTCAATCTGCATTCATACTTCATAGTTCTTTCTCTGGATGTAGATAGCTCTCTCCATCATGAGTCCTTTGGAGTTGTCTTTGCACCTTGTATTGCTTAGAAAAGCAAAGTCTATGAGGGTTAGCCATCATAGAATCCATATATCTGTGGTTGTGTATGATGTTCTCCCGGTTCTGCTCTGCTCATTCAGCACTATATTGTGTAGGTTTTTCCATGGGATTATGAAGTCTGTATCATCCCCATTTTTTTCCTTTTTATTCATTCATTCATTTATTTGTTTTTTTACTTATTTATTTATTTTTAGTTTACAGTACTTGGCTCCACATAATTTTGAGCTCCAGATTTTCTTCCCTCCCTCCCCACCTCCCTCCCAAGACAGCATGGAATCCCATATATCTTCCACGTCTAACTTCACAATGAATTAATTTACACATTAGTCAAGTTGTGGAGAAGAATTATGACTAATGGAATGAATCATGAGAAAGAAGAAACAGAACAAAAAAAAACCCCCAAAAACAAAAAGAGAGAAAAAAAGGGGGAAAAAAGCGAGCATAAAGTGTGCCTCAATCTGCATTCATACTTCATAGTTCTTTCTCTGGATGTAGATAGTATTCTCCATTGTGAGTCCTTTGGAGTTGTCTTTGCACCTTGTATTGCTAAGAAGAGCAAAGTCTGTCAAGGTTAGTCATCACAGAATCCATATATCTGTGATTGTGTATAATGTTCTCCTGGCTTTGCTCCACTCACTCAGCATTATGTCGTGTAGGTTTTTCCAGGTTGTTATGAAGTCCATATCATCCTCATTTCTTACAGCATAATAGTATTCCATTACCTTCATATGCCACAGCTTGTTTAGCCATTCTCCAATTGATGGGCATCCCCTTGATTTCCAATTCTTAGGTACCACAAAAAGAGCTGCTATAAATATTTTTGTACATATGGGTCCTTTTCCCACTTCTGTGATCTCTTTGAGATACAACCCTAGAAGTGGTATTGCTGGGTCAAAGGGTATGAACATTTTTATAGCCCTTTGGGCATGGTTCCAAATTGCTCTCCAGAATGCCTGGATCAATTCACAACTCCACCAGCAATGTAACAGTGTTCCAATTTTACCACATCCTATCCAGCTTTTTTCATTTGCCTGTTTTGTCATTTTAGCCAACCCGACAGGAGAGATGTGGTACCTAAGAGTTGTTTTGATTTGCATTTCTCTAATCAATAGTGATTTAGAGTATTTTTTCATATGCCTATAGATATCTTTAATTTCTTCCTCTGAAAACCTCCTGTTCATATCTTTTGACCATTTCTCAATTGGGGAATGACTTGTATTCCTTTAAATTTGACTCACTTCCCTGTATATTTTAGAGATGAGGCCTTTATCAGGGACACTGGTTGTAAATATTTTCTCCCAATTTTTTTGCTTCCCTCCTAATCTTTGTTGCATTGGCTTTTTTTTATACAAAACATTTCAATTTAACATAATCAAAATTATCCATTTTGCATTTTGAAATGTTCTCTATCTCTTGTTGGATTGTGAATTCTTTTCTTTTCCATAAATCTGGTAGGTAAACTATTCCTTGCTCTCCCAAATTGTTTATAGTATCAGACTTTATTCCTAAATCATGAACCTATTTTGACTTTATTTTGGTATACGATGTAATATATTGGTCTATGCCCAGTATCTGCCCTAACGATTTCCAATTTTCCCAGCAGTTTTTGTGAAATAGTGAATTCTTAGTCAAGAAGCTGGGTTCTTTGGGTTTGTCAAAGAGTAGACTGCTGTAGTCATTGACTGCTGTGTTGTGTGTACCTATCCTATTCCACTGATCTACCACTCTGTTTCTTAGCCAGTACCAGGTAGTTTTGATGACTGCTGCTTTATAGTATAGATTAATATCTGGTATGGCTAGGCCACCTTCCCTAGCATTTCTTTTCATTAACGCCTAAGATATTCTAGACCTCTTGTTCTTCCCGATGAATTTTGTTATTACTTTATCTAGCTCTGTTTAATAATTTTTTGGTGGTTCGATTGGTATGGCACCAAGCAAATAAATTAATTTAGGTAAAATCTTCATTTTTATTATATTAGCTTGGCCTAACCATGAGCAACTGATATTTTTCCATTTGTTAAATCTGACTTTATTTGCGTGAAAAGTGTTTCAAATTATGTTCATATAAGCTCTGAGTTTGTCTTGGCAGATAGACTCCCAAATATTTTATAGTGTCTACAGTAACTTCGAATGGAATTTCTTTTTCTATCTCTTGCTGTTGGGCTTTGTTAGTAATGTATAGGAATGGCAAGGATTTGTGTGGGTTTATTTTATATCCTGCAGCTTTGCTAACATTTATTATTTCAAGTAGTTTTTTTTTTACTTCGTTCTCTAGGATTCACTAAGTAAATCATCATGTTGTCTGCAAAAAATGATAATTTAGCTTCTTCTTTGCCTATTCTAATTCCTTCAGTTTCTTTTTCTTCATTATTGCTACAGCTAACATTTCTAGTACCAAATTGAATAGTAGGAGTGATAATGGACATCCTCATTTCACCCCTGATCTTATTGGGAATGCATCTAGCTTATCCCCATTACAAATAATGCGTGTTGATAGTTTTAGGTAGATGCTATTTATAATTTTAAGGAAGGCTCTATTTATTCCTATGCTCTCTAGTGTTTTTAATAGTAATGGGTGTTGTATTTTGTCAAAGGCTTTTTCTGCATCTATTGAGAAGAACATATGGTTTCTGCGAGTTTTGTTGTTGATATGATCAATTATGCTGATAGTTTTCCTAATATTGAACAAGACTTGCATTCCTGGAATAAATCCTACCTGGTCATAGTGTACTATTCTTGTGATGAGTTGCTCCACTCTTTTTGCTAATATTTTATTTTATTTAAAATTTTTGCATCAATATTCATTGTGCTTCAGCTAAAGTAAAAAAAAAATGGCAGGAGTAGCAAGCCTAATCTCAGATAAAGCAAAAGCAAAGATAGATCTAATTAAAAGAGATAAGGAATGACACTCCAACCTGCTAAGAGGCACTATAAACAATGAAGAAATATCATTCTTTAACACATATGCACCAAGTGGTTTGGCAGGCAAATTCTTAGCAGAGAGGTTAAGGGAGTTACAGGAAGAAATAGACAGCAAAACCATAATAATGGGAGACCTCAACCTTCCCCTCTCTGAAATTGTAAAATGTAACCTCAAAATAAACAAGAAAGAAGTTAAGGAGGTGAACAGAAAAGGCAGATATGATAGACCTCTGGAGAAAACTGAATGGGGATAAAAAGGAATATACTTTCTTCTCAGTGGTTTGTGGCACATACTCAAAAATTGACCATGTACTAGGGCACAAAAAACTCACCATCCACTGCAGAAGGGCAGAAGTAGTCAAAGCATACTTTTCAGATCATGATGCAATAAAAATTATTTGTAACAAAGAACCAGGGAAAATAAGCTAAAAATTAATTGGAAACTAAACAATCTAATTCTAAAGAATGAGTGGGCCAAAGAACAAATTATGGAAACAATTAATAACTTCATTCAAGAGAATGACAATAATGAGACAACATACCAACACTTATGGGATGCAGCAAAAGGAGCTCCTAGGGGAAGTTTTATGTCTTTAAATGTTTACATGAATAAAATAGAGAAAAAAGAGATCAATGAATTGGGCATGCAACTGAAAAAGCTAGAAAAAGAACAAATTGAAAATCCCCAATTAAATACCAAATTAGAAATACTGAAAATCAAAGGAGAGATTAATAATATTGAAATGAAGAAAACTATTGGATTAATAGATAAAATCAAGAGCTGGTTTTGTGAAAAAACCAATAAAATGATAAACCTTTGGTCAATTTGATTAAAAAAAAAACAACAAGAAAATCAAGTTACCAGTATCAAAAATGAAAGAGGGGAATTCACCTTCAATGAAGAGGAAATTAAAACAATATTTGGAAATTACTTTGCCCAATTGTATGCCCATAAGTTTGACAACCTTAGGGATAGGGATGAATATCTACAAAAATGTAAATTGCCTAGGTTAACAGAAGAGGAAGTAAAATTCCTAAATAACCCCATCTCAGTCAAAGAAATTGAGCAAGCCATCAATGAACTCCCTAGGAAAAAATCTTCAGGGCCAGATAGTTTTACATGTGATTTTTATGAAACATTTAAAGAATAATTAATTCCTATACTTTATAGACTATTTGGGAAAATAGGTGAAGAAGGAATCCTACCATTCTTTTTATGACACAAATATGGTACTAATACCAAACCAGGAAGATTCAAAACAGAGAAAGAAAATTATAGACCAATTTCCCTCTGTGTTATTCTTTATTTACATTAACATCATTCATTTTCTTGATGTAACCTTGAGAGATATTTCGGTACACCCTGTACTTTTTTCCTGGTTATGTCTTTCAATCATGCTGTTTTTTTTAAATTTCTACTTTAACTTCTTTTTTTTTTCTTAGTATCTTTATAACTACTGATATTCCTTTCTTTATTTCTCTGTACAGTCCTCCAAGGTTAACTCAAAAAGGAAGCGTATTGAGAAGAGTTATTCAATATTGTTTATACATGCACATATATACGTACACATATATACATACATACAGGCAGACAGATACAAATACAGGATCTCCAGATGGACTATGTTCTGAGCTCAAAATTCAATGGAAGCAAGAGAGTAGGCTGCATAGCATTTTTGAAATTACAAAGCATTTTCAATGATCCTGAGCTGCTCCTTGACACAAAAGTAAATCTTTTTTAACATCAGTATTCTGTCAGTGATGTTTTTTTTTGGTTGAAAATCATGTAGTCTACTGATCTCAGAATCAAAACTTGAAAAGACGATGGAAAGACACATGGTAGATGTGAACAGACCACAGCATATTACTAACAATGAATTAACTATGAGAAGTGGTATCATCAAGAAATGAATTACTGGAAAAGGAGTTAGGATAATCATGTATAGAGAGTAAATAATCAGTTTTGTACTAAGAGCCTCCAAGTGATAAAAAGGTACAAAGAATACAGGTTAAAATATAGAAACTTAGATCTATGGGACTGTCAGGATAAATCTGAACCAGAGACAATCAAATATGTCTAGCATTTTACAGACAAATGGAAATAAGATTTCAAGAGGACTCCATATTGAAGAGACCTACAAGGAAACCTGTAAAGCAGTTAGGCAGAAATTAAGTTTAGATTTGCAACTTATATCTTATGCTCCTGAGTTATTTGAATGAAATAAAATGCAATTCATTTCATAAGAAAAAATAACACAAAATGAAAAGAGGCATGATTGACAACAATGAATGTGTAAAAGAGGAGTAGAAAAATTCTTAACCAAAATTGGATCAGTATTATTATATATAGTAATAAATACATAATTTCAACTACATTTTTTGTTGTTCTTGCACAAATAAATTTAGTGCAGATGGAATAAGAGGTATGGCTCATGAGATCACCAGGGTACTTTCCTGCTCCCAGGATTGGAAAAGTGATCCTAGAGGTTGGTTCCTACTGAACAATCCTTTGGAACTCCAGGTTGCATAGCTGTGACTGTTTTTACCCTGTTCCTGAGTCTGAGTCTGGCCCCTACAGAGCTCTTACCAAAAAGTTCTTATTCATGCTTGGGAATTTAACCTGATAGAGTTGTTTCTCTCAGCCTGCCTCATCCAGGTTTAGCCTGGATGCTGAAATGATCAGCTCTGAGAGAGGATCCCTTCACCTGAAACTCAATTGGTGGGGTGTTTGACTTGTAGAGGACCAGCACCTGTGGTGTGAAGGCTTGCCTGTCATTTTCAGGGCTGCTCATTTACCTTCGTTGCCAGTCACCCAACTCTCACCTATGGCTCCAAGAAGCTGTAGCATGCCCTCTGGCAACAGCCCAATAAAGCTGTCTCAGCGCACAGGTTAATTAGATGGGATGATAGGCTGGAATATATCTGGAAATTACTGATGTAAAATTAAAATCAATAATAAAACATATTTTAAAAGTGAAATAAGATATAGTTATTTGTATATGGTGGGGGGCGGGTGAAGAAAACAGAAAAGGATTGGAGGTAGGCCTCTATTTCATTTACCAGGCAAGCTATTTCTCTTTTGTATTTCACTTTTTTGTTTGTGTCCCCAGAACCAAGCTTAGTACCTGATACATAGTAGGCATTTAAAATGGTAGTTCATTCACTTCTTAATTAACTTGGTGCATTTTGTAAAGGACTTATTTATGCCTTTCTCAAGCAGATAAAGTACTGCCGTGGTTGCCATTCTATTGAGATCACAGATCTATTTAAGCATTTAAGATATTCAATAAAGTTTCTGTCCCCTGACTTCTATTTTAAAAGCAGGTGTATTAAATGTTTTACATTATATTTTTGAGGAAGAAAATCTATATGAAATTGCTGTCTTTAATATGTCCCTTGGATTTTTGTTTTCCTATGGGACAATGGTCCTAAAAATAATGTTTCCTGTTCTTGGTGTATAACTTGGATTTTATTTTTTAATGTTAGTAATCCACATTTATATTGCACATTTGAGAGAAATTAATTCTAAAACCTCAGAGAATGATTTTAAAGTGTTCATTCTATAATCATTAACTTACTATGAAAGTGCTTCACAATATTTCCGCCTCTGATTAATAGAGAAACTTAACTTTGGTTAGAGTCTCTGGGGAAATTGTTTCACTATTCTTGGTTTCAAAAAAAAAAAGACTTTTCTTTAGTGTAATTTCAATAAAGTAACTGTTCATTTTACATGTTCAAAACCATTTCAGGAGAGATGTGCAGGTGTACCCCCATGTAGCACCTGTATGTGGAATTGTGGCTACATAGGAGATGATCAATATGCATGTTGAGTGTTGGTAGAGGCACGTTTGAAAAAAAAACTTTCATAACGGAGGAGAAAGAGATTGGAGAATTTAGGAAACCTATGTTCTAATCTTATGTGTGCTAATAACTTGCTGTATGACATTGGCTAAATCTTATTCTCCCTTGACCTCACTTTCTATAGCTGTCAAATAAAGTACATAGTTGTGGTCCAAGATCTGAGCTCCAGCTCCAAAATTATTGGCTCAGCAACAGTGGTTGCTCTCAGTGGTAAAGTGGATAGAGTTCTGGGCCTAACGTCAGGGAAATTCAACTTCCTGAGGTCAAATCTGGCCTCAGACACTTACTAGTTGTATAACCCTGAGCAAGTCTCTTAACCCTGTTTGCCTCAGCTTCCTCATCTGTAAAATGAGCTGAAGAAGAAAATGACAAGCTACTCTAGTATCTTTGGCAAGAAAACCCTCAGTGGGATCATGAAGAGTTGGACATGACTGAAAATGACTGCATAACAACAAATGTATATAAGTCACTTAAATTCATTCAAAGTCAATTTCTTGATGTTTAAGGACAGAAGATAATTCTCTCGTGGGCTTCATAACAAAGTTGTAGAAATCCCATGAGATTTTATATACATGCCTCCCCAGTACCATACTGAGTACATAGCAGGAGTTTCATAATGATCTTTGGGGTAGAAGAACCAAACGAAAATGGTTAGTGGGAAGCCACTGCAAGTGAAGAAAAAGCAAGAGAATATCCTAGCTGCTTTAAGTGTCTTCATGTTATCAATTATGAATGAACAAGGGTTACTTTGAATAGGTTAGAACATATAATTATAGACCTGAAGGTAATCTCACAGGTCATTTAGTTTTCATTTTACACATGAAACAGAAAGATACAAAAGGAAGTTGAATGACTTGGCTCATGTCCCTTAGGTATAGAAAGAAAACTGTGGCTATGTGAATGAGCCTTGGAAAATCTTTCAGATATCAGGACTAAAATAAAATAAATTTTGTCTGGACTTTTAGAGAAAGGAAAAAGGTGGAATCATATCCTCTTCCATATCACCCCTTCCTAAAACTGTTAGTGAAACTTGACCCTAAGCTGAACTTTTCCCATTCTTTCCTTTTTTCCTCCTATAGCTTTACTTTCTTCCCTTGAACCTATATATCATTTCACCCACACACTATCCTCCACTTTTGATTCCCCTGTTTCATTTTTCCTATTGTCATTGATGCCCTGCAAATCCTTCAACCTGAAACAGCCCCTTCATTAGTCATTCCTATTCCCATTTCCATGATGAGAGAATGATTCTGGAAGAAACATGCAATAGTCCCAGCTTCTTCTTCTTGTTCAGTTGTTTTTCAGTCATGTTGGACTCTTTGTGACCTCTTTTGGGATTTTCTTGGTGGATATTGGAGTGGCTTGCCATTTCTTTCTCCAGCTCATTTTACAGATAAGGAAACAGGCAAACAGGGTTAAGTGACTTGCCAAGGGTCACAGAACTGGTAAGTGACTGAAGCTACATTTGAACCCAGGAAGAGGAGTCAGTTTCACTCTAGGTTGGTACTCCATCCACTGCGTTACCTACCTGCCCACAATTCTGACTAAATCAGTTACCTTGACCCTGTTGCTGAGTGGCAATTCTTTAGTTCTTGCTTGATTAAATTTTTCTTCATGCTCCCTGCAGTGCCTGCTCAAAACTCTCTCATCAAAAATCCAATATCACTCCAATCTTTTCTTTCTCAGCATATGACTCTGCCTAATACTGTACTCATTCATCATTAACTTCCTCATTTCTTTTATTCCATACTTGAATATTCTCCTCATTGTCAGCTGTCCTATCTTCTTCTATCTGAATTGCTGAGAAAGCAATGTTTATTGTCACTGTCAAAACTACCATTTTTACTTGTGCCCTAGATCTTATTTTGCAATGGATAGAGTGCTGGACCTGGAAGCAGGTAGACTTGAGTTGGTATCTTGCCACAGATACTTACTATCTATGTAACCCTAAGGAAATCAATTAATTCTTGTCAGTTTACTCAAAAGTAAAATGGCAATAATAATATGACCTATCTCCCAGAGTTGTGGCAAAGATCAAATGATATAGTATTTCTAAAACATAGCACAATAACCGTTACATGATTGATGCCTGTCATATAGTAGCACATAAATAACTATTTGTTTCTCCCTTTCTTCTTTCGTAGGATTTTTCTCTATGTATCGTTTCTTTTTTCTTACTTTAACTTTTCCCCTATCTATTTAATTGTTTTCTACTATTTAACATCATGCTTAGGTATCCTTCAATCATAATTACGTTAAGGGTAAGCAAAGTGGGACAATTTGCTTTTTTTTTCTTTTGGAGTTCTAGTTCTTCTCAGCACTAAGGCAATCAAGTGCTTTTGAGTCTTGCCTTGGATTGAATCAAGACTCTTTGATAACCTGCTTAAGTCACAAGAAAATCTAAGTCGCATGAGTTTGAGTCACATGAGCCTGGGTAACAAGGGTCGTGGTGCCCTCTGACCTGAAGGAGTGTATATATACTTTGAGGTTAGCATTTTGCTTGGGGGCTCACTCATGGGAAGGGTTTGTGTGATGTAGCCAGATGAGACTCTGGGTAGCCATTAAGGAACAGACCCTTTCACCCACCAGTTTGAAAACCCAGATGTTGGTGTTTCTGTCTCTGGTAACCATGTATGTATTGTCTTGGTCAGACAGAAGCCCTGTCTGTTGATTTGTGTTTATGTTCTCTGTTTGTAGTTTCTGCTTGCAATTTCAGTTTGTATTTTCTCTGAAGTTCTGGGTGCTGGTTTTTCCCCTGAACTAAGTGAATGATATATATTTAAGTAAAGTAAGATTATTAACTCCTTAAAGTTGCTTTCCTTTAGAACAGCAGATCAAAGAACCTGTGTTAGCAGCCCTCCTGTTTGCTGATGTTATTGGCCTTACACCTCTACACCACAGCAGCTGCAAATAACATTGTTGTTACAAGTTATAACAATAAAAACACCTTAACCTTAAAAGTCTCTCGAGATACTGTTCCATATCTCACTTCCTTTCCATCTCTATTATGACTACTAATCTAGGATATCTCCTGGCATTACCCACATTGTTTGCCTTTACTTATACTCACTTCTTAACTCCCTCCTCTCACAAAAGGTTATATTTGCTTAACTATGCACATCATTACGCTCCAGTATAATGACAGTACCTCAAAGAAAGTTCTTCATATTATTTTGTTGGTTTGTTTGGTTTTTGTATTTCTACCCTTAGTACCAAACACAGCACCATTTAACTTTTCATTATTGTTGTTGCTCAGTTGAATCCAATTCGTCATGACAAGATTTGGAGTTTTCTCAGCAGAGATACTAGAATGGTTTGACATTTCCTTCTCCAGCTCACTTTACAGATGAGGTACTGAGGCAAACAGCGTTAAGTGACTGGCCCAGGGTCACACAGCTAGTAAGTGTCTGAGGCCAGATTTGAACTCAGGAAGATGAGTCTTCCTGACGCTAGGGCCAGAACTTTATCCACTGCAATACCTAGATGTCCTTGACATTTAAATGTTTAAAAAATACTTGTTGAATTGAACTGTATTCTTTGGAATATAAGCCAGTGAATTTGATTTTGATACTTTTAGAAAGCTCGACAAGCCATTTTATGTCTCAGTACCCCAGGGAAGTCTCCAAGTATATAAGGTATTGAGAAGGTATTCATCTGTTTTGGTCAAAGGAGTTTCCTCATGAAAAATTCCCTATGTCAGTGATATGACATATCCATTTTCTATCTCTATCTCCTACAAGATCCAATAATCAGAGAAATTTATAATGTATATTATATGCTGTGGGTATACTATAAGTGATAGTAT
>CM053623.1:105745426-105788108 GCA_028646595.1 Phalanger gymnotis
CCATGTTGAATTGCTTGACTTCTTAGGGAGGGTGGATGGGAAGGGAAGAGGGGAAAAAAAGTTGTTTTTTTTTTATGCAACTAGAAAATAAGATGCACAGGCAATGGGGCACAGAGATTTATCTTGCCCTACGAGAAAGGAAGGGAAAGGGGGATGGGAGGGGAATGGGGTGACGGAGGGGAGGGCAGACTGGGGAACAGGGCAACCAGAGTGTATGCCATCTTGGAGTGGGGGGGGGGGAAGAAATGGGGAGAAAATTGGTAATTCAAACGCCTGTGAAAATCAATGCTGAAAACCAAACATGTCAAAAATAAATTTAAAAAATAAATAAATTAAAAAAAAGAAAGAACAGAAAAAAAGAAAAAAAAGTTTTGCTATAATAGGGTATATACATAAAAAAAAGAATAAAAATAAATAAGAAAAAAAAAGATTTGGAAATGAGAAAGAGTAGATGAGATTTCAACCAAAGCGACAGCTGAGTTTGCTTGGGTAGAGGACTCATTTCCTTGAAACATTCTTGCAATTAATCAGATGTGAGTTTGTCAAAGAGCTGCCTTTTAAGGGCTTGGCTCAGGGTTCCATCTTGGGATAGTCTGTCCCAGTTTTGTCAGGTTTTAGTTCATCACTGGACTTGGAAAGAGGAGCTAGATCTGTTGAGGATTCATCTCTTGCATCATATGAGTCATAAAATCATAGAATCTTGGCCTTGAAGGGGACCTTAGAGATCATTTCATCCAACCTGTACTTTAAGCATGAATACTATCATTCTTTGAATCTTCTATGTCTGTCTTGGGAAGCAATCGTATATCCATGGGGCAAAGGAAAGACTCTGCCACTACTTGGATAAATGTTTGGGTTCTCATTATTTGATTTATCTCACAATGCTGGAGTCTTTGGAATGGGGTATCTTATCTTTTACCCTGACCGTAGGCTTCTTTTAATGTTCATAAAACATGAGAACTGGTATAACAAAAATTCACTTTTCAGTAAAGACCAACCACATTTTCCTTCATTTCAGTTAATATGAAACAAAGGAAGGATTTTGGGACTGGGGGAAGATAATTATGGGAGGAATTCATGAGTGAAAGGATTTTTTTTTCAGAGCTTACCTGCAATGAGTCAAACACATGGGCATCCCTGTCTTTAGAGGCCACATTGCTTGCCCTTGACCTATTGACTCCAAGTCTTCTTGCAAATTGACATCTCAAGATTTCAAACGTTAAACTTGGCTTTAATTCTTACCTCAAGGTGCCTATCTCCATTTCAAATATTAGAAAAGTCTCTGATGTTCAAAGTTTCTTCTATCCAAATATAATTTTAAATCAATATTTCTTCTATCTAATCAGTTCCATAGTTACTCATCAGAGGAACTCAGGAATGAGGATCAAAAGATGTCTTGCAGATAATGAGATAAAACTCAATAAATACTCCAGTATGGTTAAAAAAGAAAAAAAAAGAAATATAATATCATAAAATGGATTTAGAATGGGCTAAATGATGAAATCTAAAGTGTCAGGATCAAATGGGAGGGAAATTCCTAGTGGAGACTAGATACTACGAACCTATACTTGTTTCATTAATATTTACCACTTAGACAAAGTTATACAAGAATAATTATCAAGTTTGTATATGACAAAGATCTTGAAAAGCTAACAAATAGGTTATAATTCATCGCTTCTTAATCTGTGAGTAGCAACCCCATATGGAGTCATCAAAAATTTGGCAATAGTAAAAGGTTGCTGAATGCTCAAAGACCAAAAACTAATTAAAATTGAATGGGTAACCAATATGAGGTGCTTATGGCAGTGCTTACACATATTGCATCATATAACTTCATGTCTGTCTTAGTTATGAACACAAAGCATGTGCACTTTGCCCTGTGTTTGCCTGCAGGCCATGCAACACCAATAAACACTGCCAAAATGGAAAAAAAGGGATTGTGAGTAGAAAAAGTATAAAAGGCCCTGGGTTAAATAACTAAAAATAGAATCCAAACTAAATGTGAAAAACAATGGGATGATTCTACTATAATGAATATAAATTAAAAAGTATAATATAAAGCCTGAAAGTACAAAAAATAATATACAAGATGGGAAATATATGTTTTTAATTTACTTTATATGAAAAAGGTTTTTAATATTGACAAAATATGATTAACTGATATAAAATGAATACTTCAGACTCCCAAAAGTAACAAATATGACAACAAAAACAAATGGAATTTTAGAATATGTGGATAAAGGCATGTTTTAAAAAAGAGGTGATTTTTTAAAATTTAGGCTGTGTTATATCCTAGTCATATTACTTAAAAGGAGTTATATTCTCCTCTAAATATCACATTTTAGCAAGGATAATTAGGAACTGGAGTGTAGAAAAGGAGATATAGTTGATATTTGTTTAAGGAAAAATTGCCTGACCAGCCTCAGGGGGTAATAAATTAACCATTACAAGAGGTCTTTATATGGAGATTGAGTGATCATTTCTTGTGAATATTGCAGAGTAATCAATCATTAAATATTTTTAAGGACGTACTATGTGTCAGACCCAATTCTAAATACTGGGGATACAAAAAGAGAGGAACTATAGTCCCTGCCCTCACATAGCTCACAATCTAATGGAAGAAGATAGCATATGTTTATGGACAAGATATATATGGAATAAGGAGGAGATGATTATTAAGAGAAAGAAGGCACTAGAATTAAGAGGGCTTGAGGAGAGGCAGGGCTAAGATGGTGGAGGGACTTGGCTGATCTTTCCCCTAAACCCTTCCAAATACTTTTAAATAATGCCTCCAAACAAACTTTAAAGTGGTAGAACCCACCAAAAGATTGAGTGAAACAATTTTAAGCCTGAGACGACTTAGAATGTCATCAGGAAAAGTCTGCTCAATGAGGGTGAGAGTGGAGCACAATGGCTGCAGTGGCAGTTTCCAGACCTTTTAGCCCACAGACAGTGGGAGGTGGGAGTGGGACAATTGATCAAAAGGAGATTACAAGGGTCCTTTTGCTGACACCAGGATCAAGTCTTTGTTTTACTGCCCTGACTAGGATCTGGGTGATAGTCCTGGGACTCAGTGCTAGGGTGATGAGGAGCACTAGCATACTAGAGCTTATGACCACAGGTGATCTGGAACCCACGTCTCAGTTCCAGGGTGGAAAAGAGTGCCTGTGGTACCTCACAGACCAATACACAGGCTAGGAGAGCGGTATACACACCTCTCTCTTGGTCGTACCACCTTGGAGAACCAAAAATCTTAGAAGTCCCCTGAATTATCTTAGAAAACAGCTACAAAAAATAACTTGAGGCTTGGAACAGTGCCACCTCCACTCCAGAAGCAGAGTCCCACTTTAGCATAGAGTTAAAAGTTAAGAAATAGTCAAGAAAATGGGCAAACAATAGAAAAAGATCCTGAGGGTGACTGGGAAGCTCAAAATACAAACTCAGAAGATGATAAAGTCAAAACTTCTAGATTCAAAGCCTCAAAGAAAAATCTGAATTGGCTCTATGCCGTGGAAAAACTCAAAAACGATTTTTAAAATTAAATAAGATGGATAGAGGAAAAAATCAGGAAGAAAAATGAGAATGATGCTAGAAAATAATGAAATAAAGATTCAACAGTTTGGTAAAGGAGGCACAAAAATGCTGAAGAAAACACCATCTTAAAAAAACACATAACAGGCCAAATGATAAAAGAGGAACACAACTCTAATAAAGAGAAGAATCCCTTGAAAAGTAGAACTGGGGTGGGGCAGAGCCAAGATGGAGGCTGGAAAGCAAGGACTTGCTTAAGCTCCCCCCGCCCAGGTCCCTCCAAATACCTATAAAAATGGCTCTGAACAAATTCTAGAGCTGCAGAACCCACAAAATAGCAGAGGGAAGCAGGGCTCCAGGCCAAGACAGCCTGGGAAGGGTGTATTGCACGTATCTGGCAACAGAGCAGATTAGAACCCAGCGTGGGCCGCGCCAGGACCAACCAGACCAGGAGCCAGGCAGAAGAGGCGTAGTGCCCGGAATCAGTGAGCTGTGGCAGTTACCAGACTTCTCAACCCAAAAATGCCAAAGACAACATAGAAGGTTAGTGGGAAAAGCATCTGGGATGGAGTGAAAGGAGTTCATGATTGGCCACCGCCTGGGGGCAGTGGAGGTGATGAAGCTCTGAGGTTGCTTCCAGAGCTACAGCTGCAGTTGCTTCTGGCCCAAGGCCCACCTGGTGGGAGGAATTAAGTGGCAGATCAGAGCAGGAGTGCAAAGCCTTCTTTGCCCTGCCTGGATCTGGGCTGCAATCCTGGTTGGTGGTTCTTGGGGGAGAAGGAGAGCTGCTGTGGCAGAGCTTTCTGTATAGAAGAAGCTCTGAAAATAGCAGTGCAGCCTCTCAAGCTTGGGACAAAGTACTCTCTACAAGTGGTCGTACCCTGAAAAAAAGCTCAAGGGACAAGTAGTTGTCTGGGAACATGAACAGGCAGCAAAATGGTCTCAGATTCAGACTCAGACACTGGAATCTTTTTTTGGTGACAAGGGAGACCAAAACATACAGCCAGAAGAAGCCAACGGAGTCAAAGAGCCTCCATCAAAAGCCTGCAAGAAAAAATATGAATTGGCCTCAGGCCATGGAAGAGCTCAAAAAGGATTTGGAAAAGCAAGTAAGAGAAGTAGAGAAAAAATTGGGAAGAGAAATGAGAAGCATGTGAGAAAACAATGAAAAAACAAGTCAATGACTTGCTAAAGGAGTCCCGAAAATACTGAAGAAAATAACACCTTAAAAATAGACTAACTGAAATGGCAAAATAGCTCCAAAAAGCCGATGAGGAGAAGAATGCCTTGAAAGGCAGAATTACCCAAATGGAAAGGGAGGTCCAAAAGACCACTGAAGAAAATACTAGCTTAAAAATTAGATTGGAGCAAGTGGAAACTAGTGATTTTATGAGAAATCAAGATATTATAAAATAAAACCAAAGCAATGAAAAAATGGAAGACAATATAAAATATCTCATTGGAAAAACCACTGACCTGGAGAATAGATGCAGGAGAGATAATATAAAAATTATTGGACTACCTGAAAGCCATGATCAAAATAAGAGCCTAGATATCATCTTTCAAGAAATCATCAAGGAGAACTGCCCTGATATTCTAGAGCCAGAGGGTAAAATAGAAATTGAAAGAATCTCTCAATCACCTCCTGTAAAAGATACCAAAAAGAAAACTCCTAGGAATATTGTCACCAAATTCAGAGCTCCCAGATCAAGAAGAAAATACTTCAAGCAGCCAGAAAGAAACAATTTGAGTATTATGGAAACACAATCAGGATAACACAAGATCTAGCAGCTTCTACATTAAGGGATCGAAGGGCTTGGAATATGATATTCCGGAGGTCAGTGGAACAAGAATCACCTACCCAGCAAAACTGAGTATAATGCTCCAAGGCAAAATATGGATTTTCAATAAAACAGAAGACTTCCAAGCTTTCTCAGTGAAAAAGACCAGAGCTGAATAGAAAGTTTGACTTTCAAACACAAGAATCAAGAGAAGAATGAAAAGGTAAACGAGAGAGAAATCATAAGGGACTTAATAAATTTGAACTGTTTTGTTTACATTCCTACATGGAAAAATGATGTTTGTAATTCATGAGACCTCAGTATTAGGGTACCTGAAGGGAATATACATATATACATACATACATACATACATACATACATACATACATACATACATACATATGTATATACATATACATACACACACAAAGGGCACAGGGTGAGTTGAATATGGAGGGATGATATCTAAAAAAATAAAATAAAATTTAGGGATGAGAGTGGAATCTATTGAGAGAGGGAGAAAGGGAGAGATAGAATTGGGTAAATTATCTCACATAAAAGTGGCAAGAAAAAGCAGTTCATTGGAAGGGAAGAGGGGGCAGGCGAGGGGGAATGAGTAGATCTTGCTCTCATCGGATTTGACTTGAGGAGGGAATAACATACACACTCAATTGGGTATCTTACCCCACAGGAAAGAAGGGAGAAAGGGATAAAAGTGGGTAAAATAGAAGGGAGGGCAGATACGGGGAGGAGGTAATCAAAATCATTCAAGGGAGAAAATTGAATAAATGGGGACAGGATAGGTGGGCGCAAAATATAGTTAGTCTTTCACAACATGGGTATTGTGGAAGTGTTTTATGTAACGATACGTGTGTGGCCTACGTTGAATTGCTTGCCTTCTTATGGATGGAAGAGGGGAGAGAATTTGGAACCCAAAGTTTTAAAAGCAGATGTTCAAAGAAAAAGAAGGCATTTTTGCATGCAACTTGGAAATAACATATACAGGCAGTGAGGCATAGAAATCTATCATGCCCTACAAGAAAGTAAGGGAAAAGGGGATGGCGGGGGTGGGGGGAATAGGGTGACAGAAAAGAAAGCTGATTGGAGAATGGGCCAATCAGAATATATGCCATCTTGGAGTGGGGGGTAGGGTAGAAATGGGGAGAAAATTTGTAATTCAAAATCTTGTGGAAATCAATGCTGAAAACTAAAAATATTAAATAAAAAAAAAGAAAAGCAGAACTGGCCAAATGGGAAAAGAGGTACAGAAATCTATTGGAAAAAGAGCTCCTTAAAAAGTAGAATAGGGCAAATGGAAACAGGAAGTATAAAAGCTCACTGAAGAAAATAATTCCTTAAAAATTAGAATTGAGTAATTCAACCAAAATTAGAAGGAAAGCAGACATCTTTGAAACTATTTTTACAGAACATATTTCAGATAAAGGCCTTTCTTAAATATATATAGAGAACTGATTAAAATTTATTAGAATATAAGCCATTCCTCAATTGATAATTGGTCAAAGGATATGAAGAGGCAGTTTTCAGATGAAGAAATTAAAGCTATCTATAGTCATATGAAAAAATGCTCTAAATCACTATTGAAAAGAGAAATGCAAATAAAAGAAACTGTGAGGTACTACCTCATACCTTGGTAATATGACAAAAAAAGAAAATGATACATGTTGGAGAAGTGGGAAAATTGGCACAGTAATGCATTTTTGGTGGTGTTGTGAATTGATTTAACCATTCTGTAGAGCAATTTGGAACTATGCCTAAAGGGCAATCAAATTGTATATACCCTTTGATCCAGCAATATACATCTACTACATCTGTATCTGAAAGAGATCATGAAAAAGGGGAAAGGACACACATGTTAAAAATATCTATAGCAGCTCTTTTTGTGGTAGCAAAGAATTAGAAATTGAATGAATGTCCATCATTTGTGAATGCCTGAACAAGTTGTGGTATGTCAATATAATGGAATACTATTGGGCTCTAAGATATAATGAGCAGGCAGATTAAACAAAAATAACTAGAAAGATTTACATGTACTGATGCAGAGAGAAGTGAGCAGAACCAGGAGAATATTGTGTATGATGATCACCTACGACTGACTTAGCTCTTCTCTGCAATACAATAATCTAAGACAATTCCAAAAGAATTATGATGGAAAATGCTATGCACATCCAGACAAAAACTATGGAGTCTGAATTGAAATTGAAGCATACTATTTTCACTTTTTTGCATGGTTTTTCCCTTTTGTTTGGTTTCTTCTTTCAAACCATGACTAATGCAGAAATATGTTTAACTTTGTTGTATATGGATAACCTATATCATATTGTTTGCTGTCTTGGGTAGTGGGGAGAGAAGGAAGGGAGAGAGAAAAATTTGGAACTCAAAATCTTATAAAAAATGAATGTTTAAAACTCTCATTATATATAATTGGGAAAAATACAATGCTACTTACTAAAAAGATAAATTTGGGCAAATGGAAGCTAACAACTTTATGAGATATCAAGATATAATAAAACAAAATCAAAAGAATGAAAAAAATGAAAGAAAATGTGAAATATTTCATTGTAAAAACAACTGACATGGAAAATAGTACTCAGAGAGAGAATGTAAGAATTATTAGACTACCAGGAAGCCTTTCTCAGAAAAAGAACCTAGACATTTTCTTTCAAGAAATTATCAAGGAAAATCACCCCAATGTTCTAGAACCAGAGGGTAAAATAGAAATGGAAAGAATCTACTCATCACTTCCTGATAGAGATCCCAAAATGAAAACACCCAGGCAAATTCAAGAGCTCCCAGGTCAAGCAGAAAATATTACAAGCAATCAAAAAGAAACAATTCAAATAACAGAGCCACAGTCAGGATAACACAGGATTTAGCAGGTTCTACACTAAAACATAGAAGGGCTATGGATATGGTATTCCAGAGGCCAAAAGAACTAGGATTACAGCCAATAATCACCTACCCAGCAAAACTGTATAATCCTTCAGGAGCAAAAAATGGATATTCAATGAAATAAAAGACTTTCAGACCTTTCTGATGAAAAGACTAGGGAGAACAGAAAATTTTACTTTCAAAGACAAGACTCAAAGGAAGCATAAAAAGGTAAAAAAGAAAGATAAATCATAAGGGATTCCATAAGGTTAGAGTGTTTGCATTCCTAAATGGAAAATGATACTTCTAACTACTAAAAACTTTCTAACCTTTAGGGCAGTTAGAAGTAGTATATATAGAGTGCACAGGTATGAGTTGAATGTGATGGTATGATAATATAAAATATTAAAGAGTGAGAAAGAATAATGCACTGAGAGAAGGGGAGAGGGAGAGTTACAATGGGGCAAATTAGCTAACATAAAAGAGGCCTGAAAGGGATTTTACAGTGGAGTGGGAAGATGAAGAATGTGGGAGATAGAGCAAACATACCATACTCTCACCAGAATTGGCCCAAAGAGTGAATAACATATACACTCAATTAGGAATAGAAATCTATCTTACCATGCAGTAAAGTAGGAGGAGAATGAAGGGGGAAGATGATAGAAGGCAAATTGGGCAAGGTAAAAATCAAAAGCAAAATGCTTTTGAGAATGCACGGGGTGAAAGAAGAGAGAGAATAGGATAAATGGGGGGAAATAGGATGGAGGAAAGTACATAATTGGTAATTATTACTGTGGAAAAAAATATTACAGCAAGTTTCTCTGATAAAGACCTTGTTTCTCAAATATATAGAAAACTGAGTCAAATTTATAGAAATAAAAGCCATTACTCAATTAATAAATGCTCAAAGGATATGAACAGGCACTTTTTTCTTGGTCATAGAAAATTGTTCTAAATGACTATTGATTAGAGAAATGCAAATTAAAACAATTCTGAGCTACCACCACACACTTGTCAGATTTCCCAATATTACAGGAAAGGGAAATGACATATGTTGGAAGGGATGTGGGAAAATCAGAACACTAATGCACTTTTGTTGAATTTGTATACTGATTCAATCATTCTGGAGAATAATTTGGAACTATGGCCAAGGGGCTATAAAACCTTGCAGACATTTTGACCAAGCAATACCACCACTAGGTCTGTTTCACAAAGAGATAAAAACCAAAAAGGAAAAGGACCTATATTTACAAAAAATATTGATAGCAGCTCTTTTATTTGTGGCAAAGAACTGGAAACTGAGGTATGCCCATCAATTGAGGAATGGCTGAACAAGTTGTTGTATATGATTGTGAAGGAATGCTATTGTGCTATAAGATAGGATGAACAGGATGCTTTCAGAAACACCTGGAAAGACTTGCATGAACTGACACAAAGTAAAATGAGCAGAACTAGAACAATGTACACAGTAACAGCAATATTGTATGACCATCCACTGTGAATAACTTTGGGTATTATCAGCAATACAATGATTCAAGACAAGATTTACGATGAAAGGTGCTGTCCATCTCCAGAGAAGGGACTGGCAGAGCCTGAACGTAGACTGAAGATACATTTTCTTTTTTTTTTCTGAAGTCATCATAGAAGATGAGATTTTAGTTGATTTTAAAAGAAGCCTGGGAATCCAGAAGTCAGAAATGAGGTAGAAAATTTTTAGGCATAGCCACAGAAGCCACAAGTAATGTTGTTGTTACAGGTAGTTGAAGGGAATATATATTATAGACATGAGGGCACAGGGTGAGTTGAATATGAAGGGATGATATCTAAAAAGTAAAATTAAGGGGTGATAGATGAATCTATTGAAAGAAGGAGAAAGGGAGAAATAGAATGGGGTAAATCATCTCATATAAAAGAGGCAAAAAAGCTGTTGCAATGGAAGGGGAGAGGTGGCAAGTGAAAGGGAATGAGAGGACCTTATTCTCATCAGATTTAGCTTAAGTAGGGAATAACATACACATTCAATTGGATATCTTACCCTACAGGAAAGTAGAGGGGAAGGGGATAAGAGGGGGGAGATGATAGAAGGGAGGGAAGATTGGGGGAGGGAGTAGTCAGAAGCAAACACTTTCGAGAAGAGACAGGGTCGAAGGAGAAAATAGAATAAACGGGGGCAGGATAGAATGGAGAGAAATATTATCTTTTACAACATGACTATTATGGAAGTGTTTTGCGTAACTACACATATATAACCTATATTGAATTGCTTGCCTTCTCAATGAGGGTGGGTGGGGAGGGAAGAAGGGAGAGGATTTAGAAATCAAAATTTTAAAAACAAATGTTAAAAATTGTTTTTGTATGCAACTAGGAAATAAGATATACAGGTAATGGAGTAAAGAAATCTATTTTGCCCTACAAGAAAACAACAGTGCAGGAGATAAGGCGGGGGGGGGCAGTGATAGAAGGGAGGGCAGAGTGGGGGAAGGGTAATCAGAATGCATGCCATCTTGGGGTGGGGGGAGGGGAGAGATGGGGAAAATATGTAACTCAAAATCTTGTGGAAATGAATGTTGAAAACAAACAAAAATAATATATTTTTTAAAAAAAGTGTAAACTTGATCCTTCAGGAACCCCCTTAGAAATGGTTCTCCTGATAGCTGCAATAGATCTTTGTAAATGGAACATGGACACATGGATTAACTCTGAAAAAAAATAAAGCAATGAGATACTGATAGAACACTATAGCCTGCTTTCCACATATTCCATTGGTAACTTACCATGGAGACAGGAACTCTTATTTCATGAAATAGTGGATAAAAGTGCCAGCAAAACAGATTTGTTGTCCACAGTAGAAGCTTTATAATAATTAGAATAATTGTGAGGTAATGAGTTCGTCCTCACAGCCAGTGGTTAAATAGAAACTAGATTGTCTCTATCAGAGATGTCATAGGGAATTTTACTGAACAGGTGGTGATTTTGGACTAAATGATCTTCAGAATCCTCATGGATTATGACTTTCTTTGGTGCTATGATCCTACTATAACATTCATTGTGTAAAATTTTAACTCTTCATGATGACTTTGTGTTACATTAAATACTCTGTTAGTTTATAGAATGCTATAAAAGTCCATTATAAAATATGCTTTGATACAAAGCCAGCATTGGAATTTGTCTTGGTGATTATAGTCATCATATTAACAAGGATAAATACTGTTGTGGTTCCTTAAGGATCATTTTTGTGCCAATAGAAGGTACTAGTATTACTAGAATTTAATACAATTTCAGGATTTGCCACCTATATATCATATAGAATTAGTTGCTAAAAACCACTTCCCACAGAGACTGGGCAGTTTTAATTAATCTGCTAATTAATAGATTTTCTCATTCTTAGGAATAAGCTCTTTATTGGATTTTCCCTTTCAGCTGTGCCATCCACATGTTGAAGTGGTAATAAGATATTTCATATGTGAATTGGGACTCTGAATGCAAAGGATCCTTCCACATTAGATTCACATTGTCCTGGTGAAAAACTCCTTTATTCAAATAATTGTAGTGAATGCTGAGAGATGCTCTAGGAAAAGGTTGTGTAGCTTCACTTTTCAACTGAATCAATTCTCTTTTGTTGCTGATTATTCCAAAAGAAAAGATCTCATCACAATGTACTATTTGAAACTAAGTAAGATATTCTGTTCACAGAAAGAACTTTAATATAATATTTATTTTAGTAAGAACAAAAAATCAACCAATATAGTTACTTCCACGTGACACTCAAGAACTTTTTTTGAAGGAAATAAAGAAGAATCATTAATTCCTTAGTAAATAAGACCCCTGAGGTGATGGATGTTCTCATCTCATATGATAGATTCTCACCTCATAAGATTAATGAATTCAAGACCATGAACATGTGTGAATGGTTTGGAATCAGGAACTATAAGAAACTCTCTAGGTGGAAGGCAGAGGAAGTAAAACATTTATTTAGACACAAGAAAATCCAATTCCAGGACCAGTAATTCCAATTCCTTAGAGTAGCAATAATATTCCAAAGCCAGTAATCCCACCTCAATGTACCAACAAGGAAATTGTAACACAATATTATAGCAAAGAGCCAAGTCATCTTGTAACCTTCTCCCCTGCTAAGGCCTTCCTGTAAACAGTCACTCAGGAATCCTAACTTTCTGCTTAGCATTCTCTTCTGCAGCTCTGTAGACTGAGTTCCTGCTCCTTCTCCTTGGGCTGAATTCTGATTCTTGTAGCTCTCACGGCCTCAATGTCCTCTTGATGTCTGTTTCTGAATCTCCTGTTGCTCTTAGTTCTGATGCTTTGCTACTCTCAGTTTTGTTCCCCTTCAATTATGCTTCTCTCACACTCTGGGCTTTCCTTTTACACAGTCCTAGCCAACATCTGATTGACTAGAACTCAGTGCACATACCATTGGCTCTGGTCTTAGCAACTCCCCTTATGGTCCAGCTTACCTAGCAAAAAAGAAAAAGTGTGGGCCTACGTCTCATCAGACCTCCCTTTGTTGGTCTCATCTGAGGCCTATTCAATAGGCAGGAAAGATCTTTCACTTACTGATTGGCCTTACACCTCACTACCCCACAAAACAAAGCATTAAAATCCCACAGCAAAACATACTATTTTTTTTTTCCAGTTTCCTCCTATTCAGGGTCGCTGGTATGTAATCTCAATGACTGGTGACTGGATCCAGACATCTTAGCCTCAGTTTGAACACCTAAGCTATAGTAATCACCCAGAAATGTTCAAACTTAGGAGATCCAACCAAATTCCCCAAGAAGCAGTACCTAAAGTAAGTTATGCTAGGTTGAGCATTCTACTTAAGCACACTCTGATATATTGCAATTTGATAGCCCTGTGGTTGTACCTCCAAGTGTATTTCTGTAAAAACAGAGGAATCCAGGTGGAATCATTATAATAGTGTTGGCTTGCCAAGGCCATGCTGAACAAAGGCTCCTTTGTTGAAGGAATCAAGACTATGCTTTAGAAGGATATTGTATTTGAGAATTCTCTATTCGAGTATATCTTAATTTAGAGGTTCTTGATGGACAACCCAAAAACCATAGTGCTGAAACCAATCTAGATAGAAAGAGTCTTGAAGGGCTAAGAACTAAATACTTTCAAAAGGGCTAATCGAAAAATATGTTTATGAAGAATTCTGTAAAAATATGACCTATTTGTTGTTCTTCAGTTATTTAGCTGTGTCCCATCGTTCCTGACCCTGTGGTCCATACAGTCCATGAGTCTTCTTGGCAAAGATACTAGAGTAGTTTGCCATTTTCTTCACCAGTGGGTTAAGATAAGCAGAGGTTAAGTGACTTGCCCAGGATCATACAGCTAGTAAGTGTCTGAGACCAGATTTAAACTCAGGTCTTCTTGACTCTAGGCCCAATGCTTTGTCTCTTTTACTATACTGAACTGTAAATACAAATGTCAGAACTCCATGATTGGAAACCACTGACTATATTTCATTGCAATGCATAGTCTGGTCAACCATTACAAAGGTTTTATTGAAAAAAAATATATTTTGAGGTTACTATCTACTCAGGCACCAGAAAACCTAGTTTTAACTAAAAAGGGTACTACAACATTATTTCTTTTTTTTCAAGTTACATGTTCTTCTAATAATAAAAATAACTTGGCTTCATGTTTTAATATATTGATCCTAATTATTTGAAAGATTTAGGTATCATCTACAATAATTTCTTCATACTAGAACTAATTTAGATCTTCCCATGTGCTTATTAATCATTTAAATGAGAAAAGTGATGAAAAACACATTAACTATGCAATTTTTAAAACTTATTGCTTAACCAGTTATTTATCTATAACTTCCATATTTCTAATGCTAAGGTACAGCCCTATATATTACAAAATCAACCTGACTATAATGGTAAATGTTTAGGCTGAATAGCAATTTTCACATATCATAAAACTTCATGCTAAATTAAGATATTAGTAAACTCTGCAGAAATATTCACAATGATGTTAAAATTTTCTTCTGAAGGATTATCCCACTTAATTAACTTAAATCCACTGGGGAAAATAAAAATTCTCAAAAACCAAAAAAAAAAATGGAAAAGCTAAAAGGGAAGACGTGAATAATGATAATACATTTATTAATCATGTTGATATATGTACATATATATTTAAAACTGTATTCCTATGAATACTTATATTCCTTGAGGTAAAACTGGCTAAAATGGCTGGATATTACTTTTTATCTCTTTTTTTGTTTCAGAGACCAAAAGTTGCTTGAAACAGCTTTTACTTATCTATTGCATAGAACCTTGAAAACATTTGATTAAGCACAGAGGTTTGAGATGCCCTCAGACACATTTTGTGGTAAAGTTTATATGGACATTTTGGTTGTACTTCTGATTTCATCCACTTAGGGAACTCCCAGTACTGAAATTCCCTCTGACAATGCTAATTAGCAGAACGTCTAGAATTTCAGAGAATTACTTGGAGTAACAATGACTTGCCTATGTAACATAGCTAATATATTAGAATCAGGTCTTGAACTCAGAACTTCTTTCTTGTCCTTTCAGTATCTGTTACCTCTCTTGGAAATGGCTGAGTTTAGCAAAACAAAGGATGAGGCACGCAGAATCAAGTCTAACATTTCTCCGTAATCATCACTTTCAATATGCACTGTGTTTTAACAAAAGTTTATATTTGAAAATGAAATATATTTTAAAATAAGTCCATGTTTATTTATTTAACATTAAAATAATTCATCAGCTTCTACATTTATGTTGGTGCCTATAAACTACAAATTCCCAAACTCACAAATATAGACAATATTTTTTCAATGATCTTTTTTTTATGCGAAAATAGCAATTTCCAAAATCTACCTTTCTCTGTTGTCATTCATTAAAAGAAAAGGAACAACTGCAATGATTAAACACTCTCAATATCATATAGTTTAGGAGAAATATGTTATATTCCTTAAATACTGCTCAGAATCTGCACCATGTCAGTAAAGCTATTTTACATTGAAACAGTTCAAAAACAGCTAAGGCAAAAAAAACTTTCAAACTTTGTACAAATAAACATAGTAAGTTGTGAGTTAAGCAAGTATAGTTTGTAACCAGTTTGGTTGGATTCATCAATTTGTGTGTGTTTTCATATTAATTCCTTCTGTTTGACACATTTAACATTTTCAATTTAACAAGAGGCAGTTTTTTTCCCACTTAATAGTATTTTTTTTTTCAATTACATGTAAGGATAGTTTTTAACATTCACTTTGATAAGATTTTGAGTTCCAAGTATTTTTTCTCCTTCCTTCTACCCCTTCCCTTCTCCCCAAGATGGCAAGTAATCTTAAACATGTTTCCACATTAGTCATGTTATGAAAGAAGAATTAGAACAAATTGGAAAAAGCAAGAGAAAGAAAAACAAAAACAAAAAGAAAGAAAATAATATGCTTTGATCTGCATTCAGACTCCGCAGTTCTTTCTCTGCATGTGGATAGAATTTTCCATTATGAGTCTTTTTGAATTGTCTTAAATCATTGTATTGTTGAGAAGTCTATCAAAGTTGATCATTGCACAATGTTGCTGTTATTGTGTACAATATTCTCCTTGTTCTGTTCACTTTACTGTTCATCAGTTTATATAAGTCTTTCTGGATTTTTCTGAAATGCACCTGCTTTCTTATAGCATAATAGTATTCCATTACATTCATATACCACAGCTTGTTTGGCCAACCTTTCAATTTCAATTTCGGCATGCTTTCAATTTCTGATTTTTTTGCCACCAAAAAAAGAGCTGCTATAAATATTTTTGTACATGTGGGTCCTTTTCCATTTTTTATGATCTCTTCAGGAGCAAATTTAAAAAGAATTATGCTTCAATATGAAAAAGAAATAATATTTTCAGTAATATAATTTTATATAATACAATGTATATAGAATCATTTCTTTTTAAAATTCTCTTAGGTATTAGTTATATAAGAATAAGAACTATGGAATATTTAAATCTTCTATCTCCTCCAGCTATGTGCTTAAAAATAATAAGTACATGTTTAATAAATCTATGTTGAATCAAGTGATTTAGTTTTGAACATATAACTCATAAACTGTTCAATTTTAAAATATGTTGCACTGATTCTGCAGTTAAATTCTTTAGAATTGATCAACTAACCTTTCAAGACCACTTTAGCATAGCTCTGGGTAGCTAAGTCTTGATCCAATCATGATGTGGTTATAAATAGTGAAGGGATATATTTAGGCAAAGGTGAATTAAAAAGCATATTTCTCAAGATATGCTTTGAGTAATATTATGAGTCTATTCTGTACATTTTTTCTGCTTTAATTTGTCACAATGTTTGAAGTTCCCAGATTACCCATCTTGTGTGAAGTTGATTAATCTATTAAGCTGCAAATATATTATTGGAAGGGATAAGTTTTTGATATGAGAATTTATGTGCTACATTTCAGGAAGAAACCTGAGAAAACAAGAAGGTAGAGTAGGAAATGATTCCTGGATGGGAAGAGGCAAGAAAAAGAAAGAGGAAGTCTCTGAAAATTCACAGTGGCTTTTTTGTACTTTGGCCTAAGGTCAAGCTCTATTGGATATGAATAAAGATGGCACTTTTTAAAAAATCACAGAAACTTTACAGTGAATACTACAGGAAACCTGCCCATATTAATTAAAAGTGATGCACACACTTGTCCACTTCCATGGCTTTAGCCAGACCCATCTGTTGGGGTGGCATTAGGCCAAAAAAAAGAATTGTGCCAAATTCATAAGAGCATGGGTGCCAACCTAAAATGGGTTTTGAAGACTGCTCAGAAAAGACTGAAATTTAACAGGAAACAGTAGCAAAGTTGATTTTCCCTAAAGAATTCCACAGTGAGTTTTGCAAAACTTTATAAGCCCGTGGAAATATACAGAGCCTTGTTCTGCTCTCACATAATCACAACCTCTCAGGACTCATAGGATCCGCTAACAAGCTTTTAGCTGTCTCCTCTGTACCACATCATCTTTCAGAAGTCCTAATTTGTCAAATCTCTGGGCTCTCTACCATATACAATTATCTCTGTTTTATATCTCTTTTTTTTTTCTAACCTGCCTTAGTGCAGACTAAGAGCTATACATGTCTTTTGTTCCACAACAAGTAAAAATAGGAAAGCTGTTTTCTATAAATTTTTACTTCGTAAATTTCCAAGAGGATGTTCTGATAGCCCATTATTTACAAATTGTTATTTTTTTGAAAATTTCATTTATTTTGTTAAATATTTCCTGATTACATGCAACAAAAATTTTAACAATCATTTAAAAATATTTTTGAGTTCCAAATTCTGTCCTTCTCTCTCATGTCTTCCCCCTCCCTAAAAAGGCAAACAATTTAATTTCAATTAAACAGAGGGCATACAAAAATATTTCCAAATTAGTCATGTTTCAAAACAAAACACAAGTGAAATAAAACACAAAAAATAAAGCAATAAAAACAGTATTCTTCAATCTGCATTCGGGGTTCATCATTTCTCTCTCTGGAGGCATATAAAAAATTTTCATCATGGGCCCTTTGGAATTGTCTTGGATCATTGTCTTGATCAGACTAGCTAAGTTTTTCACAGTTGAACATCCATTACAACATTGCTGTTAACGTGTACAATTTGTTCTCCTGGTTCTGCACACTTCATTTTATATGAGTTCATGTAAATCTCCTGAAGGTGTTGTTGTTTTTTTTTTTCTGAGAGTATCCTGATCGTCATCTCTCAAAATAGTGTTCCATCACAATCATATAATACAACTTGTTCAGCCATTTGCTGATTAATAAGAACCCTCACAATTTTGAATTCCTCACCACCATAAAAAGAGCTGCTTTAAATATTTTTTTGTACAAATAGATACTTTTTCCTTTTCTTTGATCTGTTTGGGATACAAACATAGTAGTGGTTTCACTACTGGGTCAAAGAGTATGCCCAATTTTATAGTTCTTTTGTGATAGTTTCAAATTATTCTCCAGAAAGGTTGGACTAGTTGGTTCAGTGTATTATTCTCCCAAATTTTCCACGTCCCTTCCAGGATATATATTTTTCCCTTTCCCAATCTGATAGGTGCAAAGTGATATCTCAGAATTGTTTTAATTTGCAATTGTCCAATTTGTTGTGATTTAAAGCATTTTTATTCATATGACTATTGATATCTTTGATTTCTTCTTCTGAAAACTGTTTATCCAAATCCTTTGACCACTTGTCAACCAGAAAACTATTCTTATTTTTTATAAATTTTGCTCAATCCACTATATATTTGAAAAATGAGGTCTTTAGGTTCCTGCAGAATTTTCCTGTTTTCTGCATTGGTTTTGTTTTGCAAAAGCTTTTTAATTTCATTTCATCAAAATTATCTATTTTGCTTTCTATAATCCCCTTTATCTCTTATTCGGTCCTAAACTATTCCCTTACCCATATATCTGACAGATATATATATATATATATATATATATATATATATGTATATATATATTATATACATATATATATATACATATATGCATATATGTGTATATATATTTTTTTCTATACTCCTGTAATTTATTTATGTTGTTACCAATATCCACATCATTTATGCATTGTTAGTCTTTGCCTAGTTTATTCCAAACTGATTTAAAATTTAACCAGAATTTTTGGTTCAAATAGTCAGTTCCTCCCACAAAAGCTTGGATGTTTTGGTTTATAAAATACTAGATTATTATGGTCATTTGTTACTGTGTACTGTGCACCTAATCTATTCCACTGATCCATCATACTATTTCTTAGCCCATGCCAGATTGTTTTTATGATTACTGCTTTGTAAAATATTTCCAGATCTGGAACTGCTAGGGCACCTTCCTTCACATTTTTTTTTCACTGATTCCATTGATAGTCTTGCTCTTTTGTTCTTCCAGATGAATTTTGTTACAATTTGTTCTAGCTCCAAAAAATAATTCTTTGGTAGTATGATTGGTATGACACTAGGGAAATATATGAACTTTGGTAGAATTGTCATTTTTGTTATATTGGCTAAGAATGCCCATGAGCAATTCATATTTTTCTTCCAATTGTTTAGATCCAATTTTATTTGTATGAAATATGTTTTGTAATTGTGTTCATACAATCCATGGGTTTCTCTTATCAGGTAGAACCCAAATATTTTATATTGTCTCCAGTTATTTTGAGTGTAATATCTCCTTCTATCCCTTCCTGATTTGTTGGAACTACATGGAAATGCTAATTATTTATGTGGGCTTATTTTATATCCTGTAACTTTGATGAGGTTGTTAATTGTATAATTTTTTTTAGTTAATTCTCCAGGGTCCTTTAAATATTCCATCATATTATCTGCAAAGAGCAATAATTTTGTTTCCTCATAGCCTATTTTTTTTATTCTTCCAGTTTCTCTTTATTCTCTTATTATTATAGCTAGCATTATTAGTACAATGTTGAATAATAGTGATGATAATGGACATCTTTGTTTCACTCCTGATATTGTTGGCAAGACTTCAAATTGATCACCATTACAAATAATATTTGAATTTATTTTTAGATAGATACTGCTTATCATTTTGAGAAAGGTTCCTTTGCTTTCTAGTATATTTTAATAAGAATGGGTATTGCATTTTATCAAAGGCTTTATCTGCATCTATTGAGAAAATCATATGATTTTCCATTCCATTCCATTGGTTTTGCTATTGATATGGGCAATTGTATTCATGATTTTCCTAATACTGAACCATCTCTGCATCCAACTATAAACCCTACCTGGTCAAAGTGTATGATCTTTCTGACATATTGCTGTAATCCCCTTGTTAGTATTTTATTAACTTTTTTGCATCAATATTCATTAAGGAAATTGGTCTATCATTTTCTGTCTCTGTTTTTGCTCTCAGTGGTGTAGATATCAAAATCATATGTGTGTCATAAAAGAAATTTGGTTGAATCCTTTCTTTACTCATTTTCACCTATTTTATATATTATTTTTAAAATGGTTGATAGAATTCAATTGTGAGTCAGTATAGAACTAGCAATTTTTTTTTATGGAGATCCTTGACGGCTTGTTTAATTTTTTTTTCTAAGATAGGGCTATTTAAGTATTAAATTTCCTCTTTTTTGATCTAGGTACTTTATGATTTTTTTGAAAATATTCATCCATTTCACTTACATTGTCAGTTTTACTGGCATATATTTTGGTGAAATAGTTCCTAATAATTATGTTTTAATTCATCTTCATTGGTGGTACATTCTCCCTTTTCACTTTTGATACTACTAATTGGGTTTTCTGCTTTTAAATCAAATTAACCAATGGTTTATTTATTTTATTTTCTTTAATAAGACCAGCTCCTAGTTTTATTTATTATTTCAATGTTTTGTTTTGTTTTTTACTTTATGCTTTATTAATCTTTCCCTCGATTTTCAGGATTTCCATGTTGGTGTTTAACTGGAGATTTTTAATTTTTTTTTCTCTAGGTTTTTTTTTTAAGTTTCATACACAATTTAATAACTTGCTCTTTTCTCTCTTTTATTTATATGGACATTTAGAAATATAAATATTCCCTTAAGTGCTACTTTGGCAACATCCCACAAAATCTAGAATGTTTTCTCATTGTCATTCTCATAGTGAAATTATTTTTTTCTATGATTTGTTCTCTGACCCACTCCTTCTTTAGGAATACCTTAGTTTCCAATTAGCCTTTAATCTGTGCTTCCACAACTCTATATTAAATGTGATTTTAAAAATCATATTATGGTCTGAAAAGAGTTCATTTAACATTTCTCTTTTTCGTGTTTGTTTTTGAGGTTTTATGCACTAATACATGATCAAATTCTGTGAAGCTTCCATGTAGAGCTGAGAAAATGGTGTACTCTTTTCTACTCCCATTCCGTTTTCTCCAGAGGACTATCATATCTAAATTTTCTGAGGTTCTATTCATCTCCCTCATTACTGCTTTATTTATTTTATGGTTAGATTTATCCAACTCTTAGAGGGGAAGGTTGAGGACCCTCACTATAGTCTTAATTTCTACAGGGTATTCCTAAAGTCTGGACACAGGCAAAAATGCATATTTTCAAGAAATGAAATAAATGAAATTTTCAACAACATCTTATTTAATTGTAATATTAACAAATACTATCTTCAATATGGTTTCCATCATTTGTGATGCAAAGGTTAATGTGCTTTGAAAGATTCACATGAACTTGATACAATAACTCCCCATTGCCATCAATTTTAGAACATTCACTCTTTATGCGTTCATTGAAGTGTGTTGTATCTGCTTCTTTCATTGTGTACTCCATCTTTAGCATACTCCAGAAAAAGAAGTCAAGGGGTCTAAGGTCTGTTAATATTCCAAATATTTCAAAATATGCATTTTTGCCTATGTGTCCAGACTTTAGGGACATGCTGTATTTCCTCCTGTAATTAATCTGTCATTTCCTTTAAAAATTTGGAATCTATGCCATTTGGTGCATATATGCTTAGTGTTGAAGTTACTTCATTTTCTATGGTTCCTTTTGGCAAGGTGCAGTTCCTTCCTTATCCCTTTTAATTAGATCTGTTTTTGATTTTGCTTTGTCTGAAATGATGATAGCTATCCCTTCCTTTTTACTTTAGCTGAAGCATAATAAATTTCTGCTTCAGCCAGGAATTTTAACTTTGTGTCTCTTTTTCAAGTATGTTTCTTGTAAACATTGTATCATTAGATTCTTGTCTCTTATCCATTCTGCTATCTGCTTCTGTTTTGTGGATCACTTCATCTCATTCACATTAACAGTTATGATTACTAACTACATGTTCCTCTCCATCCTATTTGATTCTTATTTTCTTTCTCTTTTTATCTATCCCTCCTCTAAAGTCTGTTTTGCTTCTGACCTGCATTCTTTTATTTGCCCTCCCTTTTATATTTCTCTGATTCTTTCCCCTCCCACTTCAGCACACACACATACATGCATATGCCCCTTTCCCCTTTTTTGCATCAATTAAGACATGAGTGAGATGTAGAGTGAGGTTTGAGCTTTGCTCACCCACACTATTTTTTTTCCTTCACTGTAAAAGTGTTTCCTTGTGTGCCACTTTAACGTGAGATATTTTTGCCCATTCTTCCTCTCCCTTGTCCCTTCTTATATGGCATCCCTCTTTCTTGCCTATCCTTTTTTATACCATCCCAATATATTCAACTCACTCCTGTACCTTCTTTCTATTCAGAACTCTTCTAACTGCTCTAATAGTGATAAGATTCTTAAGAGGATACATGTGTCATCCTCACATATAGAAAAGTATACACTTTAATTTCATTGTTTTCCTTATGATTTTTCTTTCAAGTTTATCTTTTTTACTACTCTTAACTCTTGTTTTTATTTGTCAAATTTTCTATTCAGCTCTGGACTTTTTAGCAGGAATGCTTAAGTGTTCTCTACTTCATTAAATATCCATTTTTTCCCCTTGAAGGATTATACTCAATTTTGCTGAGTAGGTCATTCTTAGTTGCAATCCCAACATTTTGCCTTCTAGAATATCATATTCCAAGTTGTCTACTACTTTAATGTGGTAGCTGCTAAATCTTGTGTGATCCTGACTATGGCTCCACAGTACTGTAGTAAGTAATTTCTTTCTTGTTTCTTAAAGCATTTTCTCTTTGACCTGGGAGCTCTGGGATTTGGTGATAGTATTACTGGAAAGTTTTCATATTGAGATCTCTTTCAGGTGGTTACTTGTGGATTCTTTCAATTTCTATTTTACCCTCTGATTCTAGGATGTTGGGGGAGTTTTCTTTGATAATTACTTGAAATATGATGTCTAGGCTCTTTCTTTGTTCATGGCTTTCAGGTAATTCAGTAATTCTTAAATGACCTCTCTCTGATCTATTTTACAGGTCAGTTATTTTTCCAATAAGATATTTCACATTTTCTTTTTTTTAATTCTTTTGACTTTGTTTTATTGTTCTTTCCTATCTCATGGAGTGAGTTTTCCAATTCTAATTTCCAATTCAACAATGGAGTTACCAAACAGTTGCTTCTCAGGGCTTCCACTCCCTTTTGACTGAAAGTGCTCCTCTTTGCTCTTGAACCGTGATCCAAAGGTGGATATAGGCAACGGATATGCCAAACAGCATTTGGTCCCGTGTTCAGTGCTAGCTAGCACAGGGGTATCCTGTAATCACTTTATGACCAGTTCCCAGGCCCCCTTACTATCCCTGGCTTTAGAGCTTTTGAAGTTGCATCTGCTTCTGTCACCAGCCCCTAGTACTGGTATGTCATCTATGTTGGCTTTTGGTCACCCTCCTCCCCTATGTCACTGATCTTTCTTTCCAACTTTCTATGTTATCTTGGGATGGAAAAATGTCTCACTCTGACCTTTTGTTGGTTCTGCTACTCTAGAATTTGATTTGAGTCAGTTTTTAAAAATTATGTGGAGGAGAATGTTGGGAGAGCTCAGTTGAGTGCTTCTCTACTTCACCATCCTGATGTTGTTACTCTTTTAAAGAACCTAAAAATATCTATGGAAACCTATTTACAATTGTAATGCAAAATGTTTTCACAATGAACTTGGAAATTTAAAATAACTAGGTTTTTTCTATTTCCTGTAGACCCGTTGTATAACAAAGCAAAGTATTGTGTATCATGAATTAATATTATTTGCCATGTATTAAAATGGTAGATCATTATCTTTACTGTTTCTTAGGAAGTATTGAAACAAAAAAGTTTGATTTTTCAAGGTGGTATGATTTCAATAAATTAAGTACTTCTTCCACACTGATTTTAAAGCCTCTCTCCCTTAGGAATTTTTTTTGTGTGTGTGTGAGTTATGGTTAAAATGAAACAAATACTACCATATACAAAAAACCCAACAACAACAACAATAACAACAACAACAGCCAGACAAACAGAAAAACAAAATAAACTCCCAGTGATGAACCAATATAAACTCAGTTTGAATGATACTCAAATAATAGACATGCACACACAGGCTTTTACCAGATATAATGCATTCAAAGCTTTTCTGGTGAGATACAACCTTTTAGACTATGTACTCTGAGGGATACCTTCAGAACTCAGGGACAGGTCCATGCTACAATGAAGTGTGGAAGTAGAACTACACAAAAGGTAACTTTAAGTGACCTCTAGGTCACTTGAACACTTGAGTGCTTTTGATATTAGAAATAAAGGAATTTGCAACTCTTTGAAATCTTTTTGACCAGGAATTCTTACTTTCTTTTGCATCATGGACATTTTGGCACTTTGGACCACTTCTCAGAACATTTTTAAAGACACAAAATTAAATACACAGAATTACAAATCAAAACAATCATATTAAAATACATTTATTAAAAAAATAAAGCAAGTTCACGGGTTCTAGGTTAAGATCTCCTGACTTAGTCCTGAGTTAGAAAAAAAAGATAGTGAGATAACTACCTCATTTCCCTGACAAAGAGCAAATTTTAGTTTTACTGCAGTGACGTGGTGCAATGGATATAGTGTCGGGTCAAGAGTCAGAAAGACACAACCTCCTGAATTTAAACCTGGCCTTGGACACTTGCTAGCTGTGTGACCCTGGACAAGTTGCTTAACTCTTTTCCCCCTACTACAGGCTGCTCTTCTCTGATTCAATATCCAAGGATACCCTAAAGGGTAGTATAAAATCTTTAATGGAGAGAAACAGCAAACCTGGGTTGTTTTTCTCCTCTCTGCCCATTGCTCATTTAAATGAAAGTTTTTTTTTATCTTAACCACTGAACTCAAAAATGATCTTGATCTCATAAAAATAATACATGTAGTTGTCTGGCCTCCTAAGGGTCAGCCATTTTAATAAATGTGACATTTTAATGAATATGACAATGAACTCCAACAGAAACTGATGTATTTAACAGAAGCAGGTAAATTCAATAACAAGGAGAATGATATCCTAAGAAAAATTGCCCTGGGCAACTAACAGTGAACTTCTAGTTATTATTTACTTACCGATTTTGCATGCTTACTTATGCTGATGATAGGAAAATAAGGAAAGTCATTGTAAAAGATAAAAGCAGTAGATGGAATATTATTACTAGAAATATCCTGTTTATTATGCTTATCACATTTAGCATAGTTTATTAGAGATGCAGGAGAAGAGATTAATGCCCAGTCAGGAGATGTGACTTGCTCAGAGTCACACAGCTAGTAAAAGTGATAATGTTGAGATTCCAATACAGATCTCAAGCAAACTCCCAAGTTCATATTTAGCATATTTCAGCATTCTGGCTCTCAGTTTGAGAGAGGCTAAGCTATAGTTTGGTTATTTAAATAAATTCCATGGATGCAAGAATTTCATCAGATTTAATTAAATAGACTATTATGTTGGCACTTCTAGAAATCTGCTCCTTTTGGGTTCTATGGTAAGTTCTAATGAGTTTTTGTTGTTGCTGTTGTTTTTGTTTTTGGCAGGTCAATTGGGGTTAAGTGACTTGCCCAAGGTCACACAGCTAGTACACGTGTCAAGTGTCTGAAGCCAAACTTGAACTCAGGTCCTCCTGACTCCAGGGCCAGTGCTCTACTCTCTGCGCCACCTAGCTGCCTCTTCTAATGAGTTCATAAGTATTCTTTGGCAAGATTCTTAATAAAAACAATGTCAGCCTTGGCATCAGGAGAACCTGAATTCAAGTCTGGCCTCAGAGACTTGTTAGCTGTATAACTCCAGGATATTCCACATCCACGCTGCAAAAGAAAGTAAGAATACCTGGTCAAAAAATTTTCAGAGTTCTAAATTCATTTATTTCTAATAACAGAAATATTCAAGTGTGCGAATGATTCTAGAGGTCATTTAAAGTTACCTTTAGTGTAGTTCTACTTCCACACTTCATTGTAGCATAGTGGATAGTACTCCACTATCTTTGCCAAGAAAAGCCCAAATGGAGTCATGAAGAATTTGACGCAACAAATGACTAAATCACTACAACAAACAAAAATAAAAGAGTTTCATGTCGTTTCCTATTTATACTAACAACCCAACTGGTGCAGTGGATAGCATTCTAGACTTCAAGCCAGGAAGAGCTAGGTTCAGATTTAACCTCTGTGTGACAGTGCACAAACCATTTGACCTTAGTATACTTTAGTTTCCATATTGGAAGAATAAGGTAGACAGACTAGCTGAACTCTAAAGTCTTTTCCTGCTGTCATTTTTGATACTTTGTTGAAAGGCTCGTTGGGTATTATGCGTGCTACAAAACTTTGCCTTCTCACCAGTAAATTGGGTGAACTGTGTGCTGGAGCTAGTTTGAAGTGTTTCAAAAGAATCTATTGTTAAATATTTGGTGCGATGAGTTACACTTTAAAAATCAGCAAATGCTATAAACCATGGCTTGATTTATTGTTTTGTTCATTGCCTAGACTAACAAAAAATGATAGAGAAAGTGTTTATACTGCAGATTAAATTTTAAAATGGATGTGTGAACTTTTTCTTTTTTAATTTTTGAGCTCCAGATGTAAACATTGTACTTTTTACCCCTGGGCATGCTGCCTGTTTTGTTTTGTTTTTGTTTGTTTTACAGTGTGAGTATCAGCTACCTTACTGCTCCTCTATAACTTTTATGCTTAAAAGGATATCTGGATACTGACAGGTTGTGACTTTCTCATGGGAACACAGCAAATGTTAGAAGCAAGACTTGTTCCCAGGTCTTGACTCCCAAGGCCAGACCTGTATCCACTAAGACTAACTCTAAGTAAAATGAACACAGGTTGGGAATGGATTGTCAAATAAAACCTGGGGAAAAGCTACAGAGCTCAAGTTTCTGTTATTTCCATTCTAAAAAATGTCAGTGGCTCTCTTATTTCTAGAATCAAATGCAAACTGTTTTGCTTGGCATTTTAAACCATTCACAATCTGACTCCAACCTAACTTTTCAGATTAATTATTACATAGGACTCAATCCTCATACATTCTACCATCTACTTGGTATTCTTGCTGTTCCCCAGACACAATATTCTATCACCTATCTCCATGCTTTTGCAAAAGCTATCTGCCATAGGTATAATATACTCCCTCCTGACCTCCACCTCTTAGAATCTATAACTTCCACTAAAGTTCAACTCATGCATGATCTTCTACATGAGATACTTTCTGATTCTCCACTAGCTGCAAGTGTCTCATCCTCCCCCACAAAATTTTTCATCTATTTTATCTGAGTTTCCCAAAAATCTTAGTGTGGTTTTAAGCTTTCACAACTTCAAGCTGCGTGAAGATAGAGACTATTTTGTTTTTGTCTTTGAAACTACAATGCGTGTTATAGCACCTGGTACATTACTATGTAATAATTCATCATTAAACTCCTTTCAGAATTATCTACATAAATAAAAACTTGTTTATTTCAAAAATTGTATTTTTTTTTTCCTACCGGTTTCTATTTTTTGGTACTAGCTCACTGGTGCCACTCAAAAGTCAACAAAAGTCAAAAGCCCACTGAGGTTTGAATATTAACCCCTCAATTGATTATAATCAAATATTCTTCATGGCATAGTACTCTCTTTTTGCATGGGAAAAAATTCCCTTTTTTATACTTGATTAATGTCTGCACTCTTAGGAGTCCACCCTCACTTGCACCACTTACAAGGGAGGATAAAAATTGCCCTAAGCCCTGAGGCAAAAATTGAATTGTTTCTCAATAATCAGAGGTTGGAGTGGAATGGACATCCTTGAGATACTAGTCTCTCAGCAAGTCATCAGGATTTAGTAAGGGCTTACTATGTTCCAGAGTCTTGAGGACAGCTGAAAGGCAATGGGGAGAGAGTTCTTAGACACATTTGTAAAATTTGAAACAAACAGATGAAATAAGATTGCTGTTCTGCTAATTATAAGTCAGTTGATCAGAAAATTTAAGCCCTTTTCAAACCATTCAGCTTCACTTTGCTCTATCCTCATTGAATTTATTTTCCAATGCTAATTGAGCTGCCTGTTGCTAAGCAAGGAGCCCCAAATTGCCAGTCCTCAACCTCTTTGAAGCCTTGGTGAACCTAATCCATGAGATGTATGTCTCCTCTGGTTCTGTCACACTCATTTACATTTACCCAATGCCCTTCTAGAGATATCAGTCAGTGGCTTCTCCTGTCTGTCCATATGAGTGATTTAAAGCTATATGTTTTAACCTTTTTCCCCCTACTACAGGCTGCTCTCCTCTGATTCAGTTTGCCCTGATAGCCTTCTTTATCCCATAAGGGTAGTTTTCTTTTTTCATATCCATTGAGTTCTCTATTCCCATCTAGCGTTACTTTTTTCCCCCTTGACAACAGTTGCTAGGTAGGATGCAATTTCATCTCTCACTGCAAGAAGGGTCAGTGGCAAACCAATAATCTAAAAATAACTTGTAAAAGTAAAAATAAAAAGACAATAGAAGTATTTTTCTTTAAAATCTGGGAGAAGTGAAAGAAATTTTGGTGAAATTCTGCGCATTGCCAAACTAGTCAGTCAACTCAGTCAGTTCAGTCAAAAAAAACAAATCATTTGTTTGGCCTTTTTGAGATAGAAGGGTTGGTTAATTCATATTCAAATTTAGCAGCTTGTTTTTTTTACATGATATAGATGCATTCTATATCATAGAAATATATATATATATATATGTATATATTTTGCTTGAGTACAGCACCATTTATGACCTCATCACTGATCAGAAACATTTGAGAGTTAATTTAAAAAAAATCTCTCTTTCAAATTAACTCTCTTCTGACATGGAGCTGAAGATGGTTAACTCCAGAAACAACAGGAAACATGGTTTTCTTCAATAAACCCAGTTAGAACTTTTTCCTATCTTCACCAACTATATCAAATATTAAAAGAATCTCCCTTTCTCCCTCCTTTTATCCTCACCTTCTCCTTCTTGCTTCACTTGGATAATGGTGGACTTCATATATGTATACATATATATATATATATATGAGTGTGGGATGAATGATGTATGATAAAGGGGGCTTTTCGAACAAATGAAAATACGTACTGCTTACTTCTTGTCAGCTATGATAACTTTTAATTGATGGCCAAGTTAAAACCATGTTAAGAAATATGTATTCCTGCCCTTCAGGCTTCTCCTTATCACTAGCACTGAGTTATATAGAAGATTATCTTAGTTCTGTAGGGTGTGGATGTTCTTTCCCCCTAACTCTAACATGAAAGTAGTGCCTCATAGCCGCCTATGCAAGCTACAATGGACATGGGAAATGCTGGGTTTTTTTCCTGTATTTTCATACAGTTTTGTAAGATTTTGAAAGATGATTTGTGTCTTCTCCCCTTTTCCTATCTGCCGAGTAGCAGGATATTGGCTACAGAAATAGTTTCAGTGGAAAGAGTGAAAGCAAGAGTGAGAGCACTGAAAGAAAGAGTTCACTTGGTATTGATTGAGTTATACTTGGTAGAGGTAAAATGTAAAATAACTAGGAAGCCACTTTCACAACAAAAGATGTTAGCAAACAGCCCACTGAGGTTTGAATATTAACCCCTCAATTGATTATAATCAATCTAATATTCTTCATGGCATAGTACTCCCTTTTTGCATGGGAATAAAATTCCCTTTTTTATACCTGATTAATGTCTGCACTTTTGAGAGTACGCCCTCACTTGCACCACTTACAAAGGAGGATAAAAATTGCCTTATCCCTGAGACAAAAATTGAATTGTTTCTCAATAATCAGAGGTTGGGGTGGAATGGACATCCTTGAGATACTAGTCTCTCAGAAAGTCATCAGCATTTATTAAGGGCTTACTATGTTCCAGGCATTGTGTTAAGTACTAGAGAAAAAAATGAAAAGCAAAACAGTCCCTGCCCCGCAGGAGTTTACATTCTTTCTAATGAGGAAGACAACATGGGCCTGCATACAAGATATATACAGGGTAAATGAAGGCAATCTGAAGAGGAAGGCATTATTAGCAGCTGAACCTTAAGTGTTTCCAGGGAAATTAAGAGGTGGAACTGAAGAGGCAGATCTTCGTAGGCAATAGAGAGAACCAGTACAAACACATAGTGATTAGAGATAGGGGAAGTGAAAATTGGCTAGTATTTCTAGATTGTGCATGGAGGAGACAAATTATTTTTCAAAAACTAGCCAAGTAAGAAGCCTATGAAAAGCTATAAGTACTAGAAGATTTTACATTTATCCTGGGAAGTAATCAGATCTCACTGGAGTTTATTAAGTGGTTGGAGTGACATGGTCAAACTTGTGCTTTGGCAGCTGAGTAGAGAATGGTTTGGAGTGGGGAGAGACTTGAGGCAGTGAGAACAATCTACAGGCTATTGTAAGAGTCCAAGTGTAAAGTGATGAGGGTAAGCACCAAGGTGGTAGCAGTGTGAGTTGACATAATGGTATGCATATAAGAGATATTGGGAAGGCAGAAATGATAACAGATGGGTTATGGTAGGTTGGATGAGAGAGAAAAGTGAAATCTGACATAGGTTTGAAGCCTGTGTGACTAATGTCAAATGAGGAATTCTGGATGAAGTAGGTGTTATGGAGAAAGTTTAGTTTTGAACATTTCATCCTTATAACAACCCTGGTGAAGTTTTATTATTATGTCCATTATAAAGTTGAGGACGCTGAGGCAAATGGAGTTAAGTGACTTACCCAAGGCCACATAGCTAATAAGTGTCTAATATAAAATGTGAAAGTGAGTTTTATGCTTAGTGATTCAATGCACAGATATCTTACAGTGCCATCTAATATAATGAGCTAGTTTCTAATTCAATAAGTGTGTAAAAATCAAAATAGCCGCTGTATTCTTAAAACTTCATTTAATACTCATAACTCTGTGAACTAATTGTTATCATTTTGCCTACTTTACAAATGAGGAATCTGCTGTTGAAAGAGAGGTTAAGTTAGTTAGAAAGAGAGGTTAAGCCTTAGAGGTTAAAATTGACACAAGTAATAGATGCCTTAGTCAGTGTTTCAACTCATATTTTCTTGTCTCCAAGGCCAGCACTCTTTACGGTCTACCTTCCAAATACTACACCATCATTATCACCATCACCACCATAATCATCACCATCATTATATCACGTTTTGTTTCTATAATGCATTGAGCAAAATTACAAATGAAACAAATATATTAATCATCAATTATTTCTCTCTATTAGTACCCACATCAGAACCTTCGCTGAAGTTACCTTTTACTCTTCTGTAAAACTACAATGAAAATGTGTACTTCGGGGCAATAAGAACACATCCCCGCTGGACTCTTTTCATCTTTCCCCCAAAATAATCACTAACGTATGGGTGTTTAGGAATTCTCTGTCATAAAAAGTAAAAAAAAAAGAAAAATCCATGGTTTTAAGGGCTGTGGTGATATTGGCAAACTAACACACTGTGAATAGAATTGTGAACTGTGACACTGAAACATAATTTATAATTATGCAAGAAACATAGCTCATTTTCACAGCTATCCTTTGACACAGTGAACTTACTACAAGGGCATATTCCAAAGAAGTCCTAGTAGTAAAGAAGTCAAAGATAGAAAAGTACCATAATTATCAAAATACTTTGTAGCAAGACTTCTTCTGGTATAAAAGAACTAGAAATCAGAATTATGGTATATGATTATAATAGAATATTATTGTGAAATAAAACTGATGAATAGAAATTCAGAGAAAAAAAGCTTATATAAACTGATGTGGATTGAAACAAGTAGCACCAGAAAAACCAATCATGTAAATTTGAAAATAAAAACACTAGAACATTAAAGCCAAATGCTACATAATTAATAATGACCAACTTTAGTCTTAGAGGACAAATACTGGAACTTAGTCCCCTCTTTCTGCCAAGGAAGTAGAAGAGTACAATTCTAGACTATTCCAAACTCAGTCAGAGGTAGTCAATGTATTATTTGGTTATACTTAACATTTTTATTTGTTATAAGTGTGGGTTTCATTGCTTGGATTGGGGATATGGGGAGGATATTACCTGAAATGACCATGATAATAACAACAAAAGCCATGAATAAAACATTTTGTTTCAATTTTGAAACAAAGAAAAAAGTTGAATAGAGGACTAAATAAATGAAACAAAAATATACCTCTTGGCTGCTTAGCCTCTGCATACTAGTTCATTACAGTAAGGGGAAAAATGATAACTTTGCAGAACCAAAAAAGGGAATTCCAAAGTCCTCATATAGCAAATGTTCTGCCTCCTGTTTCACAAACTCAAGCCTGGCACTATTGGCAAGGGTTTCAGAGTTGCATAGGGAGATTAATGATTTCATAAGTAACCTAGCTGTTTCTAGATTAAACTCAACACCTTGAAATGCACTTGGAATGACAACACATTTGACAGACTGCAAGACACAGGTGTGGTATACTTCATGGATTTAATTTCCCCAGAAGGTGTGCTGTAACATTCTGCATTCACAAAAGAGAACATACTACTTACAAAAAAGAACCTAAATTTTTTTCTGGAACATTTTAAAATTACATCATCTCTGCAAAGATACTCTTGCTATGTCATTAGTATCTTATATTTATAAAGCTCTATGAATGTATATTCTATATCATAAAATAAGACTGTTAGGACTCCATGTTTAATTCAGTTTTCTGTATCATTACCCCAAGGAATTGAGCATCTTTCAAAAACTGGAAAGTACATTATGAACTTAGCTTTATTGCATGTGTAGCAACAACTATTCCCCAATGGAAGAAATGCAGCAACCTTGTTTAATTAGCTAACAGCCAAAAATTCTTCAAATATTCTAAATAGTAAACATGGTTTGTGTCAAAGTAAAGATAAGGTGATCAGTAGGATAGTTGTTTGTCCAAGAATATTCAAAAGTTTGTACAAATTCACTCATACTCTCCCCTCTGGCTTTCTTTATAACCAATGAAAATCCCTGAAAAACACCAGAATGGATTTAGAGAGATCATTGGTAGTTGTGGCAAAGGGTGTTTGTGCTTCTGTTCAAAGATATATAACCCCCAAACTTGCCACAAAGGGTGATAAAGAACCAAGAATTGGAATAAAGGAAGCTGAAGGTGTATTAAATAAAATGGAATTCTAAGCGGGGAAGTACAAAGGCAAAAATCCTCAACTAATAAATTGGCTTCCTCTTCTCTATAACATACTACTTTAGGTGGTCTCAAACAACCTGTTAGTGGAGAGAGAGATAAAATTGTTAAATTTAGTTGCCCAAAAGAAAATTTGCAGAAGGACATCTTTTCATTTGGTTAAATTGGAGAAGATTAGTTCCTATTCTTGCTATCATCAGTAACACAGGGACTACTTCAAGGGTAATCATGCCTTTGGAAAAGAAATGTGAAAAGAATAAATAAGATGGAGGCCAAGTATATACAACTCATATGGAAGTTCTGTTTATTTTCTTTTTTCCTCTCAAATAGGGGGTGGGGGAAAAGGAGAAAAATGAATATATGTTAGTTGAAAACCAAATAAATTGAAAAAATTATATATGTATAAACACATACACATATATGCCCACAGAATAAAATCACCTCTTGAACTAATGAGAAATTGGACTAGGGCCAGTCTATATTTGCAGGAAAAATGAAGGAAAGGAAATGAAGGGTTAAAATAGCTAAAAAATAATGAAACAAAGCTTCTGGGAAAGGTAGAATGAGAATCATACAAGCAAAAAATAAAAAAGTAACCAGATGAAGCTAAGCTCAATAAAATCAAAGGAAAAAAAAAACTTCATAAGTCCTTATATCAAGTCTCAAATTGCACAGAAACTTGCAAACATTCTGTTTAACAAAATCCTAGGAGAATAGGGCACATAAACTAATATAGTCCTAGCAAATGAGGCCCAAAGCTATTGGGTTATAGGTTCCAGACTGCTGGAGTTATAGAAGGGGACAAAGTCAACTGCCAGTAGGTTACCATGCAAGGAAATAGAGTTGGGGGAGTGGCCACCATACATAAAAGCCTTCTAGGAGGCAGAGGGAGAAACCAGAGATTGAGAAAGACGGCAAGGCTTAGTATCATTTCCCATTTCCAGGCCAAAGTTGTTGAAAAAAGGAGAGGGGAACTTAGTCCCTGCTATCTGCTCCAGAATAGTAACAGGATAATGACTTTAGCTTCTAGGATATAGGAAGATGGAATTTGGTCCTAACCACCAAGCAGTCTAATCATGGGTGATAAAGATGTGACTCCTAGAACTGTCTCCATTCAAGAATTGAAGCAACAGGCATGAGTAAAAGAAGTCTAATATAATAAACACTATCGGTTAGGAGAAAGAAAATAAACCAAAAAAGATAAGAATAATTGTACAATAAGTTCAAACAATGCCATGGGGTAAAGAAGGGATTGGTCAAAAGGCCTCCAAGAATACATGGAAATGGAGCAAGAGGGAAAATAAAGGAAATTATAATCCCTGAGGAAGACAATTTAAGGAAGCAGGAAAAATAATGTTATGCAAAAGTAAGCATTTTCAATAATATAATTTAGTTAATAGAATCCAATGATTGAGTAAGGTTATTGGAAATATTAGAAAAAATAAAAACAATATTAGAAGATAAGATGAAGTATACAACATAAAAAATTACTGGCCTGGAAATCAAGTATAGGAGACAGAATTTGAGAATCATCAGAGTCCCTGAAAATGATGAACGTAGAATATTTATATATATATATATACATATACCTACATATGTGTATATATACACACCCATACACACACATATATGTGTATATGTATACACATATATGTGTATACACACACACACACACACACACATATATATATATATATATGAATAATAAAACTGCTCAGAACTATTAAAGCCAAAGGGCAAAGTCAAAATATGAAGAATCATTGGACATCTGCTGAAAGAAATCCTAAACTGAAAATCCTCAGAAATGTTATAGCCAAAATATAGACTTTCTAGACCAAGAAAAAATAATTCAAGCAGCCTAAAAGAAAGAGTTCAAGTATCAAGTAACATTTAGAATCACCTAAGACTCTGCTCTATTATTTAAAAAAAAGACATACAACAAAAAATAACTTATCTTGCAAATATGAGTATAATCCTTTAAGGGACAGGACTTTAATAGAGTAGAAGATATTCAAGCATTTCTAATGAAAAAAAAAATGACAACGGGGGTGAAGCCAAGATGGTGCTGTGAAAGAAATGAGCTACTGGAGCTCTCCCAAAAATTCTGTCAGATACATTTTAAAAAGTGAATTTGAGCAGATTTGAGAGAGTTAGAAGCCACTAGTAGACTGAGAGGGGTAGGAGCACCAGGCACATTGAAGGACACCAGACCAAACCAACTTGGAACAGCAGATGAATACAGCCAGTGAGCCAGTCTGAGAGATTGCTGGGTGAGCAAAAAGCCAAAGCAGGAACAGGCCCAGGACAGAAATACTGGATACAGCCATGATCTGGCCACAGGCCTCTCAGCCTAGGACAAGAGTCTGTCAGAGCTACAGGAGACACCAATGCAGAGCCTACAGCTGTGGGAGCATGGTCTAAAGGTTTGAAATTCACCTTCTTGAATTTCCAGGAGTCATGATGGCCAGGTAAAATGGCTCTCATCCCACCCTTGAATAAACCCAGATAATACTGCCACAGGAGAAACAGAGGAGCCAGAAGTAGGCCTTCAGTAGTGAGAGAAGTTGGGGAAGGGGCCCTTCCTGTGGTGGCAGAAGGAGACTAGTACAGGAATAGAGGTGTCCCAGCAGCCATCACATCAGCAGAACAATGAGAGTAACTGAGCCCCAGGGGGTGGAGCTAACTAATGGCAATGCCAGGACCTCAGATTTGGCTTTGCACAGCCAGTGGAAGTGGCAGACACCAACACAGACAACAGCTGAGACCACTCATTCTGTAGAACTGTTCTGGGGGAGAGGAAATTGACCAAGCCATGAATGAACTCCCCACGAATGTCTCCAGGGCCAGATGGTTTTACATGTGAATTCTATCGAACGATTAAAGAACAATTAATTTCTACACTTTTTAGACTATTTGAGAAAATAGGTGAAGAAGGAGTACTACCAAATTCTTTTTATGACACAAATATGGTACTAATACCCAAACCAGGAAGAGTCAAAGCAGAGAAAGAAAATTATAGACCAATTTCCATAATGAATATTCATGCAAAAATTTTAAATAAAATATTAGCAAAAAAGATTACAGCAACTTATCATGAGAATAATACACTACAACCAGGTAGAAGTTATTGCAGGAATGCAAGGCTGGTTCAATATTAGGAAAACTATCAGCATAATTGATCATATCAACAACAAAACTAGCAGAAACCATATGATCATCTCAATAGATGCAGAAAAAGCCTTCAACAAAATACAACACGCATTCCTATTAAAAACACTATGAAGCATAGGAATAAATGGAGCCTTCCTTAAAATTGTGAATAGCATTTACCTAAAACCATCGACAACCATTATTTGTAATGCGGATAAGCTAGGTGCATTTCCCAACAAGATCAGTGGTGAAACAAGGATTTCGATTATCATTTCCATTATTCAATTTGGTACTAGAAATGTTAGCTGTAGCAATAAGAGAAGAAAAGGATATTGAAGGAATTAGAATAGGCAAAGAAGAAACTAAATTATCATTTTTGCAATCAATTTGATGATTTACTTAGTGAATCCTAGAGAATGAAGTAAAAACCTACTAGAAATAATAAACAACTTTAGCAAAGTTGCAGGATATAAAATAAACCCGCATAATCCTCAGCATTCTTATACATTACTAACAAAGCCCAACAGCAAGAGATAGAAAAAGAAATTCCATTTAAAGTTACTGTAGACACTATAAAATATTTGGAAGTCTACCTGCGAAGAGAAACCCAGGGCCTATATGAACATAATTATGGAACACTTTTCATGCAATTAAAGTCAGATCTAAATAATTGGAAAAATATCAGTTGCTCATGGTAGGCTGAGCTAATATAATAAAAATGACAATTTTACCTAAATTGATTTACTTATTCAGCATCATACCAATTGAACTATGAAAAAATTATTTTACAGAGCTTGATAAAATAATAACAAAATTCAATTGGAAGAACAAGAGGGCAGAATAACTAGAGAATTAATGAAAAGAAATGCTAGGGAAGGTGGCCAAGCCATAGAGATATTAAACTGTACTATAAAGTAGCACTCATCAAAACTATTTGGTATGAGCTAAGAAGCAGAGTGGTGGATCAGTGGGTTAGGTACACAAGACGAAGTAGTCAACGACTATAGCAATCTCCTTTTTTGATAAACCTGAAGAATCCAGCTTCTGGGCTAAGAACTCACTATTTCACTAAAACTACTGGGAAAAATTAGAAAATGGTAGGGCAGAAACTGGACATAGACCAATATCTTACACAACATACTAAAACAAAGTCAAAATGGGTACATGATTTAGGAATAAAGGCTGATACTATAAGCAATTTGGGAGAGCAAGGAATAGTTTACCTATCAGATTTATGAGAAAGGAAAGAATTCATGACATGACAAGAGGAAGCATTACAAAATGCAAAATGGATCATTTTGATTATGTTAAATTGAAAAGTTTTTGTATAAAAAAAGCCAATGCAACAAAGATTGGGAGGGAAGCAGAAAATTGGGAGAAAATCTTTACAACTAGTGTTTCTGATAAATACCTTACCTCTAAAATATACAGAGACTGAGCCAAATTTATAGGAATACAAGTCATTCCCCAATTGAGAAATGGTCAAAGGATATGAACAGGCAGTTTTCAGAGGAAGAAATTAAAGATACATATAGGCATATGAAAAAATGCTCTAAATCACTATTGATTAGAGAAATGCAAATCAAAACAACTCTTAGGTACCACCACATCTCTCCTGTCAGATTGGCTAAAATGACAAAACAGGAAAATGATAAATGCTGGAGAGGATGTGGGAAAATTAGAACAGTGTTACACTGCTGGTGGAGTTGTGAACTGATCCAGCCATTCTGGAGAGCAATTTGGAACTATGCCCAAAGGGCTATAAAAATGTTCATATCCTTTGACCCAGCAATACCACTTATAGGGCTGTATCCCAAAGAGATCACACAAGTGGGAAAGGGACCCATGTGTGCAAAAATACTTATAGCGACTCTTTTTGTAGTTGCAAAGAATTGAAAATCAAGGAGATGCTGATCAATTGGGGAATGGTTGAACAAGTTGTTGTATATGAATGTAATGGAATACTATTGTGCTATAAGAAATGGGGAAGGTAAGGACTTCATAATAACCTAGAAAAACCTACATGATATAATTCTGAGTGAGCAGAGCAGAACTAGGAGAACATTATACACGAGTACAGATATATGGATTCTGTGATGGCTAACCTTGATAGACTTTGCTCTTCTCAGCAATACAAGGTTTGTAGACCACTCCAAAAGGCTTATGATGGAGAGAGCTATCTACATTCAGAGAAAGAATTATGGAGTCTGAATGCAGATTGAGGCAAACTATTTGCTCTCCTCTTTTTTTCTGTTTGTTTTTGTTTTTTTGATTCTGTTTCTTCTTTCTCATGATTCATTCCGTTGGTCATAGTTCTTTTTTACAACTTGACTATTGTATAAATAAATTTGATGCAAAGTTATATGTAGAAGATATATTGGATTCCATGCTGTCTGGGGGAAGAAGGGAGGAGGGAGAGAAAGAAAATCAGAAACTCAAAATCATGCGGAAATGAGTGTTGTAAACTAAAAATAAAACAAATCTTAATTTCAAAAAAGAAAAAATAACAACAACACTACAACTGAATAGATTCTGTGAAATGCAAATACAGGAAAAAAGAGAATACTCAAATTTAAATATATTTGAGAAATTTTAAGAGGCCAAGTAAGAGTAGAAATAAGCATTTATAGTACATATAATGAGCCAGGTACTAAGTGTGTGTGTGTGTGTGTGTGTGTGTGTGTGTGTGTGTGTAAATAGGGATACACACACACACACACACACACACACACACATATATATATATATATTCCTATTTGGGCCTCACAAAAACTCTGTGACATAGGTGCTTTTATTGTCCACATTTTATAGTTGAAGAAACTAAGGCAGATTAAAAAATAAGTGACTTGCTCAGTGTCACATAGCAAGTAAGTGACTGAGGCTGGTTTTGAATCCATGTCCTCCTGATACCAACACTCTATGGGTTGTTCCAGGAGGAGAAAAGAGAATTGTCCTTTCAGAATCCCACTGTCTTCAAGGGGTATATAGGTTATTGAGGAAAATTAGTATTTCCGGTGTGTGGGCTTAGTGAGCCCTTTTCAGGGCTGCTCATCCACCTTGTGTATACAACTTTTACCCAACTCTCACCACAGGTGCAATGACCATGACCCATCAAACTGTCTTGGAAGATGGGCTAAACCTGGTTAAGGATAACAAACAGGTCACAAACCCATCAGTGAGTTAGGGGGATGTCTATTCCAAGCATTTTAAGACTTCCTCTAGTGGAATGAAGAGATGAAAACAATTTGTTCCAATAGCCATGAAGGCAGGTGAAGCAGGTGTTATGTAGTGGGTAGAGTTTTGTCAGGCTGCAAAGAAGCCAAGGTTATCCACTGCATCCTGGGTCATCGCCAATCATCTTGACTTTTGTCTTGTCACTGGACTTTGATGACTCAAGAAGAGAGTTCACATCTGTGCAACTCTGCCTCACTTAAATGTAACTCATATGCAAATCAGGTTATTGTCCACAACGTCTTCAGATCTCTTGAAAAACCAAGGGTGAATATTATCATCAATATGGTAAAAGAAAGAGTGTATGGGAATGGAAAAATGTTTTTAAGAGGGATGGTATATTTGAGAAGGGAATAGTCACAATAAAAAAAAAAACCTAGTGTGATAATCATAAAAAGGAATTAAAAGAAAAGAAAAAAGGGAAAGAACCAGGTGTCTCAGTCTAGTTTGAGTGAAAAAAAATGGATAAAGGAATAGGATTAAGCTACTAAATGTATATGGCAATGAAGTGATTCAGTGGACAGAATGCTGGGCCTAGAATCAGGAAGACTCATTTTCATGAGTTCAAATCTGGCCTCAGACACTTATTAGCTATGCCACACTGGGTAAGCTGTTTAATGTTTCTTGCCTCAGTTTCCTCATCTGTAAGATGAGCTGGAGAAGAAAGAGACAAATTAAACCCAGATTTGTTCACAATGAGTCAGACATGACTGAACAACAACAACTATAGATTACTAGTACTGTTCCCATTCTCTTTTTTTCCCCTCTATTTTTTTCTTTGAAAAATAAGTTGGGAAGTGGGGGAAAGAATGGAAAATTTTAATAAGATATATTGAAGGAAAAATATGATGATCAGAACTATGAATGTCAAAGATATTAATTGACCCTTAAAATGAAGAAATGTTGAAAAATAGATCATAAAGCAAAGCAGTATTCAAGAATATGACTTAAATGAACCATTACAAACTACATAAAATGAAAGGTAAGATAAAAATTAATTATGACATAAGTCTAGAAAGGTAGGGCAATCCAATATGATTGGCAATATTAAAAATACATGTGACTTTTAAAATATATTGAAAACCAACATTATTCTTAAAGACATCACAATGAAATGAAGCCTACACTAATATATGTATACATATATCTATGTTTACATTATATATGTATATTATACATATTTTCATTAATACATTATGTATGCATATGCATGCACACAATGTTTGTATGCACATAAGTATATATATATATATATACACATATATAATAGAAATATATAGAAATAATTTGTTGTGTATATATAGATAATAGATTCGCTAATGTATTCCCTACACAGAAAAGAGAGAGCAAAACTATTATATTTGGATACATCCATATGCATCTTTCAGAGATAAGTAAAGCTAATAAAAACATAATTAAGAAAGAAATAAATGACCTGAATATAAATTTTAACATAGATACTAAATTCTTTTGGCAATTAATGATTGGGAATTTAAAGGCATGGAAACACTCACACATATGTCTGTGTGCATGAGTGTATGTATGCATGTGTATGTATGATGACTCAACTTTTCTGTGCTAAGGCATAAAAACCCAAAAAACAAATGCAGACATTCAAAATATTAACCACATTCTTTACAGATAACAGTGTAAAACATATGAGCAATATGAGGCATTTGAAGTTATAATTCAAACTTATGTGGGTATTAAACACTTCAAATCTAAATATGTGTAGGGCAAAGGAAAAATAAAAAGAAGTGATGGAATTAAGAAAATTTTAACAATGGTTTGATAAATGAATCAATTAGTATTTTAAGTATATACGATATGCCAGGAACAGTGCTAGGTTCATGGGATAAAATTCTGAAGTCTTGGTGGTGGCAGAAGTTATATCTATAAACATTCTAATAAATAAAAAACAAAAATATATCAATTAATTTGGCATAAAGCTAAACAATCTAAAAGGGAAACAAGTAAAAATGCACATTCTGCCAATTAAAGGAGAGATAATTGAAAATAAAAATGTCATTGATTTTTTAAAACTGGGGAAACAAGGAAATAGAGAAAATTATTTAAAACTATTTGTCAAATTATATGCCAGCAAAATTTATACCTTAAGTAAAGTAGATGAATAGTGCAAGAATATAAAATACTAAACTTAAGTGTATAAAAACTATAGAAATTTTACAGTGCAATGTCAGAAAATTGAAAAATCATAAATAAACTCTTAAGGGGGATGGAGGGACATAACCAGATACACTTGTAAGTGGTTTTATCAAACATTCATAAAACACTGAACTCCAATATTAGATAAACTGTGTGCAGAATTATAGAAGTCATTGTGCTCAAGAGCTTCCATGAGACAAACGCAGTCCTGATACCCAAACTAAGGCAGGATAAAGCAAAGAAGGAAGACAATTGCCAACGTCAGTAATGAACATTGATGTAAAATATCAAATAAAATATGAGAAAGGAGGCTACAAAAATGTAATTAAAAGATTATACACTATGATGCAGTAAGGCTTATACAAGAAATTCAGGGATATTTCAGTTTTTATAAAATTACAAGCAAAGAAATATAGAATTGAATTTTTAGTTCACTGCTATAAGGAATTCCTTGCTTAAGAAACTCCTCCTACCACTGGATTTTAGCACTTTCTTTTCAATTTATAGTCTTAAAAATATCCTTATAACATTGAAAGTTTAAGTGACTTCCTCAGTGTCACATAGCCAGTGTGTCAGAGACAGAATTTGAACTCAGTCCTTTCTAGCTAGTAGGCTGACTCTTATCTACTATACAATACTAACTCTATGAACATAAATGTTGATGCTAATAAGAGAAGTAATAAAAATTCTTTGATTATATAAAGAAAAAAGCTTTTAAGATAATGTATTACGAGGGGCGGAGCCAAGATGGTGACTGGAAAGCAGTAACTGGCGTGAGCTCCCCACCAAGTCCCTCCAAAAACCTATAAAAAATGGCTCTGAACCAATTCTAGAACTGCAGAACCCACAAAGTGGCAGAGGGAAGCAGGGCTCCAGCCCAGGACAGCCTGGATGGTCTCGGGGTAAGGTCTGTCCCGCACGGAACTCCCAGC
>CM053623.1:105788608-105851913 GCA_028646595.1 Phalanger gymnotis
AGACTGGGGAACAGGGCAACCAGAGTGTATGCCATCTTGGAGTGGGGGGGGGTGGAAATGGGGAGAAAATCTGTAATTCAAACACATGTGAAAATCAATGCTGAAAACTAAACATATTAAAAATAAATTTTAAAAAAAAGAGGAAAAAAAAGATAATATATTACTCATTTACGTCAAAAGCACAAAAAGCATTTGAAGAAATGGCATTTCCCTTAATATGGTAGGCAGCATCTATGTAGACTGAAATCTGGCATTTTTTAGTTTGAGAAAATTTTATAAGCCTTTTCAATAAAATTAAGAGTTATATAAGGATTTATACTGCGCTTAATATTTTAATATTGTTTTAGGAATGTTGATTCTTGTGAAAAGACAAAATAAATAAGGTTGGTAACCATCAGTCAAGAAAAAATATTGCTTTATGAAGATGACATAATGATTTAATTAAAGCACCTTACAGATTAAAATACATTTAATGGATTTCTTTACTGGATTTATTGAATTTAATAAATTTATTTAATTTAATGGATTAATTACCATTATTAATCAGGTGAGTAAAATAAGTGAGAAAAAAGCATCAACTTTCTGTATATTTTTTAAAATAAAACCAGCAGGGAGAAATAGAAAAGTAAATTCTATTAATAAGTATATACACAAAATATTTAGGAATTCCCCCTAAACAAGAAACACTTAGGATGTATGTAAATATAACTAAATCTAGACATATAATAGAAATAATTTGAGAGAGCAATGCTTAATGAGTTGGTCTTGCTAACATGATAAAAATCATCTTACCCAAGTCAATTTCTGGAATTCACACTATGCCGACCAAACTACCAAGTGGTTACTTTACAGAGCTGGAGAAATCAAGTGAACATTCATCTGCAAGAAAAAAAAAGACCAAAAAATCTAAAGGTAAATTCCTAAAGGCAAATTATGGTAAAAAGTCAGAATGAAACAATACTACCAATATAATAACTCAGGTGTTAATATAAACCAGTAACAATGAAACTCAATTGGTATTTGTTTGAAAAAACATAAAAGTTGAACTAGGGAACAGAGTATGTGCACAAGACACAGAAGCAAACAATTATAATAATTTCATATTCAAAAACACAAAGAGGACTACTTATTGGCAAAAGGACTCACTATTCAAAAAAACAATGGCTAGGAAAACTGCAATGCAATGTAGTAGAAATGAGGTATAACATCTCATATCATGAATCACAATAATCTCTAGATTGGTTCTTTGTGTAAATATAAAAAGGTTACAAAAGGTTAAACAAATTAAAAAGAGGGGTTATTTGGTAGAATTAAAGAAAATTAAATGGAAATTCATCCACAAGAGAAAAAACAAAAGGACCAAGAATAAAAAGCTGAATTCCTAAATGCCCAGAGATTAACACCTCACCTGGCATAAGTTTTATGTATACTATTTTTTTAATTACATTTTTTACATAACAAAAATCCTTCTCTCCTTTCTATCTCTCCCTGCCCCATAATGGTAGACAAAGAAAATGAAACCCCTATTAAAAACATGCTTCATCAATTAAAACAAATCACTATAATGGTTATGTGCAAAAGCTGTCTCCATATACATATACGCAAGAGTCCATCTATTGTCTATCAAGATGTGAGGAACATGTTTCATCTCTAAAATTGTGGTTGATCATTTCAGCCTTCCAAGGCAATCCATAAGGAAGACTATTCTGTGTACAATTATTAATAATTTCAAAATAGATTCAATGTAATAGAGCTGCTCTTCAAAATGATTTTACATTATGTGAGAAAAATTATTTACCAAGACGACTTTTTTCTACATTATATTTTTAAACACAATTTATACATAGTGTACCTTAGTAGAATTCTTGTAAGTTTTTTTATACAATTGTCATATTTACATTTATAATTTTAAAGGGATAATTACTGTCTTTGATATTCAAAATATGTAAAGACAAGATTTTGAAAACTTATCTCTAAATGATTGCTACATTGAAGCTAAATCCAGTAATACTGTATTTATTTTGTTTTATTTTTATGTTGATACCTTTATAACATCATGATTCAAAATAATTTTGAAGCCTCTGACAGATGGGTTGCGTTTCAAGACATCTACTACACAAAGGAGTATATTTCTTTTGAAGAGACAAGCATTGCTATTGTCTATAATACTATATACATATATATGTATATATGCATATATATGTAATTCATAGAAGATAAGTAGCACAATTTATCTGATAGTAACAGTAACTTGAATTTATAAAGTGTCCTGAGGATTATAAAGCACTAGCCTCAAAACAAATCTATTTAGTGCACTATATAAATATTATATCAATTTTATATCAGAGAAAACTGATTTTCAAATATTTTAAGTGATTTGCCCAAGGTCATACAATTAATCTATAGTGTTAAATACACTGCAATTTGTTTAGCCATTCCCTAATTATTTAAGATGCATTTTTAAGCAACTAATTAGATTCTGGTTCTTTCCTTTTTTTTCTCCCTTTTTGTCCCCTCTTTAAGATCAAGAAGTTTATTTACTTGTAGAAACATTTCCTCCATCAAACATACCATTTCAAAAATGTGACTTGATATAGCATGATAAGATATATGTCTATAATTTTTATGTAGATTTTAAATAGTTAATATTTCAAGTATATGAAGCTTTAATTGAGAAAGTATATTATGAAGTTTCTAAAATTCCATCATAGGGTAGAAAATATGACAAAACTTGTTTAATGAATTTCTTGTCATAGTCTACTGACTCTTGTTACTACTCTGTATTCATGAAATGGCCTCTGCTAACAAGATATTACAGGACTCTTATGGTTTAGTACTGAATTCATGCCCATTTATATCAACTTATTTTCTTCTACTGTGCAAGTAACTGGCAGGACTCTATGTTTTCTATTTTTTTCCCTTCAGGAATCTAAATTTCATTAACATAGACTAAAATTTATGGAAAGAATATTTGTGTTTTTATAGGAAATCATTTAAAAAGTACTTCAAATGATTCAATTTAAGTGATATTTTATTACCAAGTTGGGGCTATTGATGATTTGGACACAGATGTTGTTTTTACCATTTCTACGTGATTATATCTCTGTATTCAATGTTACAATTAATGACAAAAAGATATGTGAACACTTCTAAATACTCATATTTCTTCATCTATATTCTTTGGATGATTTTTGTAGATAGGCAACTCTGATTTAATATGCCAAAACTACAGTATCACCCAAAGGCAATTAGTCATCTTAATGTAAAGCTATTCAAAGTGTTTCTGAAAGAGAATTAAGTCTTCTCACAAAAAAAAAAAAGAGTTAGAAGGTGTTTGCTAGGTTAAAACCATGATATTACAATACCAACCTCTATGTTTGTCTTCATTCAATCCATAGTGAGTGGAATTCCTAACAAAGAAATATAAGCCCCACAGCAAGAGTAGAAAGAGAAATTCCACTTAAAGATATTGTAGACACTATAAAATATTTGAGAGTTGACCTGCCTAGACAAACTCAGTAACTCTATGAACACAATTACAAAACACTTATCATACAAATAAAATCAGATCTACATAAGTGGAAAAACACATCAGTTGCTTACGGCTAGGCTGAGCTAATATAATAAAAATGATGATTTTACCTAAATTAATTTACTTATTTAATGCCGTACTAAGCAAACTACCAAAAATATTTTATAGAGTGAGATTAAATAATAACAAAATTCACCTGGAAGAACAAAAGGTCCAGAATATGAAATGAATTAATGAAAATAAATGCTGGAGAAGGTGGCCTAGCCATATCAGATATTAAGCTGTATTATAAAGCAGAAATCATCAAAACAACTTGATACTGGCTAAGAAATAAGAGTGGCAGATCAGTGGAATAGGTTAGGTTCACAAGATGCAGGTGTCAATGACTATAGCAATCTTCTGTTTGATAAACTCCAAGAATGTAGCTTCTGGGATAAGCACTCACTATTTAACAAAAAAAAAATGTTGGGAAAACTGGAAAATAATATGGCATAAACTGGACACTGTAGACCGAAGTAAAGTCAAAATGTGTTCACGATTTAGATATAAAGGCTGATATTATAAGCTATTTGGGAGAGCAGGGAATAGTTTACCTAATAAATTTATGGAGAAGGGAAGAATTTATGACAAAGCAAGAGATAGAAAGCATTACGTAATGGATAATTTTAATTATATTAAATTGAAAAGTTTTTGTACAAACAAAGCCAAAGCAACTAAGATTAGGAGAGAAGCAGAAAATTAGGGAAAAATTTTTATGACCAGTGTCTCTGATCAAAGGCTCATCTCTAAAATATATAGGGGACTGAGTCAAATTTATAAGAATACAAGTCATTCCCAATAGATAAATGGTCAAAGGACATGAACAGGCAGTTTTCAGAGGAAGATATTAAAGATATCTACAGTCATATGAAAAATAAATGCTCTAAATCACTATTGATTAGAGAAATGTAAATCAAAACAACTCTTAGGTGCCATATCTCTCCTGTCAGATTGACTAACATGACAAAACAGGAAAATTATAAATGCTGGAGCAGATATGGGAAAATTGGAACACTGTTGCATTGTCGATAGAATTGTGAACTGACCCAACCATTTCTGGAAAGCAATTTGGTACTTGTAATAGTAATTAAGGTAGGACTTTTTTTTAATTTTTTTTCTTTATTTTTGCTTTTCTTCTCTTAAGTGCCTTTAATGATTCTGGCCTTTGTTTGAATGGGGCAGATAAAGTAGGAAATTTTTGTTTGAGTTATTTCTCAACACAGAGACAATTGGGAGTCATTTGTACATGATGTACATGATGTGATACTGGGGATGGGGAACTATCCCACACCCAGCCTGGGTGAGGTCAGAGCCCTCAGGGCTTTGAACAGAATATAATTGAGGACAGCTTGGCTTTTGACTTTTGGAGCACACTCATGGAAGGAGTGTTGAGACTCTGGGCAAGCTGCAAACTGCTCCCCAGCTTTGCAACCCAGATGTTGGCACTGGTAACTGTGTATTGTGATTTGAATCAGACAAGGTCTGTCTGTTAATGTTTGTAATTTCTGTTTGTATTTTCCTTGAAGTTCAGGGGGCTGATCTTTTCCCCCTGAACTGTGAATGATATTTGTACATTTGATTAAACTGAGATTGTTAACCCCTTAAAGTTACTTTCCTTAGTAAAACAGATCAAAGAACCTGTGTTGGCAGCTTTCTGGGTGCTGGTTGTTGGTGGGTCTCACACCCCTACAGAAGCTCCTAGCAAGATTGTTACAACAGAACTATGCCCAAAGGGCTATAAAAATGTGCATACCCTTTGACCGAGCAGTACCACTGCTAGGGGGGTATCCCAAAGAGATCATACAAGTGGAAAAAGGACCTGTATGTACAAAAATATTTATAACAGTTCTTTTTGTGGTGGCAAAGAATTAGAAATCAAAGGGATGTCCACCAATTCAGGAGTGGCTAAACAAGTTGTGGTATATGACTGTAAAGGAATACGACTATGCTATAAGAAATGAGGAGCAAATAGACTTCATAATAAGCTGGAAAGACTTATGTGATCTGATGCCAAGTGAAGGGAGTAGAACCAGGAAGACATTATACATGACTACAGACATGCAGCATCTGTGATGACTAACTTTGATAGACTTGGCTCTTCTCAGAAATGCAAGGTTCTAAGACAACTCCAAAATACTCATGATGGAAAAATCAATCCACATCCAGAGAAAGAATTATGGAGGCTGAATGCAGATTGAAGCAAACTATTTGCTCTCTCTCTCTCTTTATCCCTTTTTTTTTTCTTTCTTGGGTTTTGTTTCTTCTTCATCATGGTTCATTCTATTGGTTATAATTCTTCTTTACAGCTTAACTGTTGTGAAAATAAGTTTAATGTGAATGTATATGTAGAACCTATATGAGATTACATGCCATCTTAGGGTAAGGAGAGGGAAGTAGAGGGAGGGGGAAAAATTTGGCACTCAAATACTTATGGAACTGAGTGTCGTAATAAAAATTTTAAAAAATATTAAAAAATATAGGCAAACTTATTTTCAGAAGCCTGAGTAAACAATTAGAAACCCAGTATATTGACTAAGTATTGTGGAGTAAAAGAAAGAAATGGAAAAACACAAAAGATAGTGTACAATACTAATATATATATATATGTATATCTATATATACATGCTCACATATATATATGTATATATATACATATATGTATGTATATATATACATATATATATATATATATACATATACACATATATATCCTCAGAAATTGTATTGGAATAATTGTAAGAAGCTCTAGAGTAGTTTAGTAGATCAATTAAAATAGCAACAGTGAAATAGTATGGAAATAATGTTATAAAATAGAATTCCCAAAGAAAAATTTAAAAAGGCAAATGAGATATGAGGTGCCTTATAGTGAACAATTAAGAATGTTTCCAATTCAACATGCAATCTGAAAAAAAAAGTCACAAAACGTGGAGCTCAAAATCTTGATTTGGTATCATTTTCCACACTAGAAAATGGAAGAATGATACAAGATATCATCTAAGATTCCTTACACATCTAAAGGTATGATTCTAAACACCCTCAAAAACAAAGGACAATAGGATTAGAGGGATACATGAGATCTGACAAAATAACTGATTTTGGAAACAGAATGTGGTGAAATAAGTTGAGAATTATTGGTATGCAAGTAAATAGAAATGACAGAAAACCTCATAATAACATAGATTCAGAAACCATGCCAAATAAAATAACCTAGAAGTTTAAGAAAATGACAAAATACAAATCAGTAGAATGTTCTGATCTTCAACACAGAGAACCCTAAAGTTCACCTTAAGTAGAAATACCATATTAGCGCTATACAATATCAATGCCTTATACCTATTATATTGGCTAACATGACAGAAAAGGAAAATGACAAATGCTGCATGGGAAGTAAGAAAATTGAGACAATAATGAATTGTCCTTGGAGTTATGAACATATGTATACACACACACACTCACATATATATACACAGACACACACTCACATATATATATACACACACATATCATATATATTTGTTTGTGTGTGTGTGTATTAAAAGAAAAGGAACTATGTGTATAAAATTTTTATAGAAGCTCTGTGTGAGGGTAAGGAATTAAAAATTCAGGGTATGCTCATCAATTGGGGAATGGCTGAATAAGCTGTGGCATATTGCTGGGACTGAGGACTATTTTGCTATAAGAAATGACAGGGTCGGGGTGGAGCCAAGATGGCAGCTTAAAAACAGGGACTCTTTCAAGCTCTCCCCCAAATCCCTCCAAACACCTGTAAAAAATGACTAAACAAATTCTAGAGCTACAGAACACACGAGATAACAGAGAGAAAAAAGTCTCCAGTCCAAGATGGCCTGGGTGATTGCTGGGAAGTGTCTATTACACTGTGCTAGGAGTGGAGCACAGCCCAATGTGGGCTGCTCCAGGACAGACCAAGAGCAAAGTAGACCAGGCAGAGCAGACCTCAAAACCCTGAATCGCTGAACTGTGGCAGTTACCAGACTTCTCAACCCACAAATGCCAAAGACAACAGAGTAGGCCAATGGGAAAACTTATGGATCTGGGTGGGGGAAGTGCACGGTCCTGCCACAGCCCCAGGGTGGTAGAGGTGGCTGAAGCAGCAGAGGCAGCAGCAACAGCAGCCATGGCAATGGCTGCTTCCGGCCCCAGGCCCACACAGTGGGAGGAATCAAGTGGCTGATCAGAGTGGGAGTTCAGAGATTGCCTTGCTGGCACTGAGGCAAAGTTCTCTTGTTTTGCCCTGCTTGGGTCTGTGTCATGGTCCTGGTTGGTTGTTCTGGGTTGGGTGGGGGGTAGTGCTGGTGTGGCAGAGCTTTGTGGTGTGTCATACCACCTTAGGTCTGAAAACAGCAGGGTAAAACCCCTGAAGCTTGGGACAAAGTACTGTCCACATTGAAAGTAATCATACCCTGACAAAAAGCTCAAAAGTAATTGCCTGGGAATATGAGTGAGTGGTAAAAAATGACTCAGACTACAGAATCTTTATTTGTTGACAATGCAGATCAAAACATACAGCCAGAAGAAGTCAACAAAGTCAAAGAGCCTACATGAAAAGCTCCCAAGAAAATGAGGAATTGGTCTCAGGCCGTGGAAGGGCTCAAAAAGGATTTGGAAAATCAAGTAAGAGGAGTAGAGGAAACATTGGGAAGGGAAATGAGAGTGATGCAAGAAAATCATGAAAAACAAGTCCACAACTTGCTAAAGGAGACCCAAAAAATACTGAAGAAAATAACACCTGAAAAAATAGACTAACCCAAATGGAAAAAGAGCTCCAAAAAGCCAATGAGGAGAAGAATGCCTTAAAAGGCAGAATTAGCCAAATGGAAAAGGAGGTCCAAAGACCACTGAAGAAAATAAAAATTAGAATGGAGCAAGTGGAATCTAGTGATTTTATGAGAAATCACAAAATTGTAAAATAGAACCAAAAGAATGAAAAAATGGAAGACAATGTGAAATACATCATTCGAAAAAGCACTGACCTGGAGAATTGATCCAGGAGAGAGAATTTAAAAATTGTTGAACTACCTGAAAGCCATGATCCAAAAAAGAACCTAGACATCATCTTTCAAGAAATCATCAAGGAAAACTGCCCTGATATTCCGGAGGCAGAGGGTAAAATAGAAGTTGAAAGTATCTACCAATCGCCTCTTGAAAAAGATCCCAAAAAGAAAACTCCTAGTAATATTGTCACCAAATTTCAGAGTTCTTAGGTCAAGAAGAAAATATTGCAGGCAGCCAGAAAGAAACAATTTGAGTATTGTGGAAACATAATCAGGATAATACAAGATCTAGTGGCTTCTAAATTAAAGGATCGAAGGGCTTAGCATATGATAATTCAGAGGTCAAAGAACTAGGATTAAACAGAGGGCACAGGATGAATTGAATATGAAAGGATGGTATCTGAAAAAAATAAAATTAAGGGGTGAGAGAGGAATATATTACGAGAAGGAGAAAGGCAGAGATAGAATGGGGTAAATTATCTCACATAAAAGTGGCAACAAAAAGCTGTTTTAATGAAAGGGAAGAGGGGGTAGGTGAAATGGAAGGAGTTAATCTTGCTCTCATCATATTTGTTTTAAGGAGAAAATAGCATACACACTCAATCGGGTATCTTACACTACAAAAAAATAGGAGGGGAAGGAGATAAGAGGGGGCTGATAGAAGTGAGGACAGATTGGGGGAGGAAGTAGTCAAAAGCAAACACTTTTGAAAAGGGACAGAGGCAAGGAGAAAATTGAATAAAGGGGGACAGGATAGATGATGGAGGGAAGTACAGTTAGTCTTTCACAACATGAGTATTATGGAAGTATTTTGCATAATGATACATATGTGGCCTATGTTGAATTGCTTGCCTTCCCAAGGAGGATAGGTGCAGAGGGAAGAAGGGAGAGAATTTGGAACTCAAAATTCTAAATATAAATGCTCAAAAAATTGCTTTTACATGCAACTGGGAAATAAGATATACAGGCAATGGAGTACAGAAATCTATCTTGTCCTACAAGAAAGGGGAATGGGAATGCGACGGGGGAGTGGGGTGATAGAAGAAAAGGCAGGGGAAAGGGGCAATCAGAATTTACTCCATCTTAGGATGGTGGGGGTAGAGATTGGGAGAAAATTTGTAACAAAATCATGTGGAAATCAATGGTCAAAACTAAAAATATTAAATTTTAATAAAGACACTAAAATTAAAAAATTACAGGGGAGTGTGGTTTCAGAAGAAAACATTGCAATACTTATATGAAATGATGCAAAGTAAAGTAAGAATCAAGAGACATTGTGCACAGTAATAGTAACATTGTAATAATTATCAAGATATGGCTACTCTGATCAATACATTGATGCAAGTCAATCACAAAGAACTCATGATGAAAAAACTCCTGTCCACATCCAAAGAGAGAACTGATGAACTCTGAGTACAACTGATGTATAATTTTCTTGCTTTTTTCATTTTTTGAGACATTGCTAATATGGAATATTTTTTGCAACGCTTCATATATACAATTGATATCACTCTTCATGACTTCTTAGTGGATAGAGAAGAATTGGAAAGGAGGGAGAGAAAGAACAGGATGTTAAAAACAAATAAATTTATTTTTAAAAAGTTATTAAATGAGTCTATGTCATCAAATAAGTAGCCTAAGTTCAAAGAACCTTACTTAGCAGCAAGTCGACTACAGGGTTATGATTTTTTTTTACCTCAAGAAGTCTCAAAGATCATTGAAAAAGCTATAGTTTGGTTATCATTTGTTGGTAAAAGAATTATCATTAATGATGAAGTTGCTAATTTCAAAGTACTAATTAATGCAAGCCAACTGCCAGATACTAACTACGATGGGGACTTACAGAGCCAGAGTAATGCTGAATGATATTAATGATTATTACTGATGATTATTTCTGAAGACAGGTAGAGGCAGAGGACTGGACTTGGAATGAGGAAGACTTGAGATGAATTCAAGCTTGAGACATTTATTAGCCATACACAAGTCACTTAATTTCTGTGTGCTTCAGTTTCTTCATCATAAAAACAGGGAAAATAATAGTACCTAGCATTCAGGGTTATTACAAAGATGTAATGAAACCATATTTGTAAAACATTTTGCGAAACTTATAGTAATTTATAGAAATGTTTATTGATTTCATTGCTACAGTTGTTATAGATTGAAGGCATAAAGACCTGAGGGTAAAAAAAGGTTTTTAAAGTTTCCAAATAAAATTTAGGATGTGGGATATAGAAAAGGAGAGGAAAGCAGTTCAGAGCTATATAGAACTAGGAATTTTAGCACCCCTGGGTCATTAAGTAGGTTTTTGTGGGTAGAGAAAACTTTAAGATAGGACAATTTTTGTATGTAGTTGATGAAAACTGGAGACAGAGTTGACATGATATGAGGAGGCTGAAGAACTGAGATATCAGTGTATTTGAAGGAAACAGGAATAGTGGGGAGAGAGGACTATAATCTAGGTAGTAAACTTATTGGGGAGGAGGGATGATGACATGAAGGTTCAGAATTGACCACAAGGGTCTCAGCAGGATAGAGTGAACTTTCAGTGAGGAGAAGCAGCTGCTGAGTAATGGTAACATAGAGAAGTTCTGAGAGTGTCAGTGGAAACAAGGCTCCCAAGAGTTAGGAGGGGAGCAACCACCCTTATTAGCCAGAAAATATCTTTAGGAATAAGACAGGTTTCAGTCAACACTGGAAAATGATTAGAACATGAAAAGAAGGGAAATAGAATGAAATGAATATTGTTAAAAATAGAAGGAAAAAAGCTCCAAGGGACACAGTATAAGAGAAATGAATCTTCCTTGATTTTGGTACTGAGGACATACTATATTCACTCCGTACTGGTTTCAGTTCAGCTGAGTGGGTCAGAAGGAATTATGGGCATTGAAAAAGAGAAGATAAAAAAGTTTGATGACAGAATGGATTGAAGGGGAAGAGTTGAGAGGAATTGAAGACAATTTCACCTCAGTAAGTGTAACTGGAGAATCATGGGAATTGATAACAGTCAAGAAACATACTTCCTAGAAATATTGTTTGTAAAGCCAGTTTGTAAATATTTACAAGTCACATTGGGCTCCATCTGGATGAAATCATATAAGTAAATATAAAATCATTATCATCTCCCTCCTGAAGCTGGGAGCTTAGAGCACAACAGCTAATAGTCATTATTCATTCTCAGACACAAAATTCAATGAAAGTATAGAAAACCCTTAACAGCTTGTCATAGGAATTTACATTTCCATTGTATGGATGGACAGGAACGAAAATGAAGAAGAGTATTTGTATCACATGGGTAGCAAAAAGATAAGCTGAGCTTAAAGGCACGTGAGAAAATGATACAGGAGAATCTGATATTAATGGATTACATTTAAGGAAAGAGAATTAGCACATTACTTTTCAGTTTCGCCATTTTATATTATACAAGCTCTTTACTACCTCCTTGATACATGTTCATTCCTAATTCACCATTACCTCCACAAAAACCCCTCCAAATTAGCTAAATAACTTGGTTTTGGTTTTTTAAAGCAACTACATGATGAAATTTTATAGGAATGCTTTCTGTAGCACTCCAGGTTGTTAAAAGTCATCAGATTTAAGAGTTAAAATATAAATAGTAATGTTTTACCAGTAAATGTTCCCAATTTTCAGTGATTATATGAAAATGACTAAAATTATTTCCCATCTTATTTCATCCAAGGAGAGATGGGAGAGCAGGATGCATTAGTACAAAATATGTTTTTTTTTTCTTTTTACGTAAATATCCTGAATAGTCCTATTTGTCCCTCATAATATCCAGGACAAAAACAAAGTCATTGCTCTGAAGCAGAACAGAAATGCCCAACAGTGACTGTCACTCCTCTTTCAGTCTTTGTTCATCGATGTCATGAAGAGTTCGACATGCAGACATTTTAAAAAATCCATTTTAAAAAGAAAGAGAAATGCTTACAAGTGCTAATATTGTGGCATTTTCAAATTTGGAGTTTTAAGGAACCTTAGAAACCATTTAACCCAACATTCTTTAGAATTGGGAAGAACTGAGACAGGAAGAGTTTTATCCAAGATCATATATAGTTAGCTAACTATAGAGTTCTAAGCTGCTTCTACTATATAGATTTATCTATACCAGGATTTTTCCTGGTCACCCTTTCCACACCACATGGTCAACACTATGGCCATTATCTTCATCTCTCACCTACAAAAAACATGGACCCTACCCCTGCAAGGTTGGTTTCTGAGAAATGAGTTTCACCTTATTTTTTTCCCAGAACAATGCACCTATGTGTAGTAGGAAGGCAGAATTTATGATCTCAAAAAGGATTGTATAAATATCTGAATGGTTCAAAATCGTTGGGTATACAGAATTCTCCAAGCAGAAGGCATCAAAAAATTTCTTCAGGGCCCAGAGCAACAAATTAGCGAAAAAACCTCCCCCTTCCAGTATTGTGAACACAAGCCTCCAGGCCCAGTAGGCCCACCTCACAAGAGTAGCCAGGAGGCCACAGAAAAATAAGATGGCATAAATCATATTCACCAGCCTCAAGACCTCGCTCGAACTCCTGGGTCCACACAGGGGTCGGCTCTGCTTCGGATTTTTTTCCAGCTGTAGTTTCTCGCCTCTCCTCGCAGCCAAGCCTCTGGGGTTCTCAAGTCCCACCTCAATGACTAGACACCAGAATCCAGAGACCCATTGGTTCTCGAATTGGCCCCTCTTAAGGCCTTAATCTACACCCACACAGGTTTCACACCTGATAGGGCTTTGGGCCTGGGGCTTAGCATTTAACAGGTGAAAGTACTTTCATGGTAAACAAAAGCCAAACTCCTCAAGGCACCCGTTAAACTAAGCCCATTTTGCCTTACTGGCACACTATGCTCCTTCCTTGTCACAAATATCAAACTGTTCTACGGAGTGGTACTCTATCCAGGCTTCTAGCTCCTTTTTTATATCTTCCCCCATTTGAATATAAGCTCCTCAAGGATAAGGATTATCTCACTTAATTATATTTTGCAAACTCAGTTCTTAGTACATTTTGAGAACTTTTAAAAATTCTCCATCTAGCTATCTATCCGCCTACCTATATACTCACCTACTTATAAACTGCTTTTTAAAAATAGGTTTTGAAGTATTTTGAAAGCTGGTAAATTTTTAACAAGACCTAAATCATAGCATTTACTGATTTCTGAGGTATAAATGCTCACAATGAAATTTTAACAATTAGCTATTCGAGAATGATACAAGCTGATTGTAGTGCATCCTGGCATCTAGCTCTACAACTATGATTATATGATCCTTCTCATTGTGTTTTCTTTGAGCAAGTAAACAGAATTCTGCTACTTATGAAGTCTAGTTTCACAGGTAGCATGTAAAAGACTCATTATCCTGAGTCACTACCTTGGTGTAAACTGAAAGTGATACTGTGTTCTTGACTGCCAGCAAGCTCTGGGAGATCTAAATCAGCAGAAAAGGTTACAAATGTTTCAAATACAGAATAGGTAATAGATTATATGTCTGTAAGAAGACCAACTTATCTAAATTCAATAAGGTTCATAACCAGGAGATTGGCCATAGGAACACGAAGATTGATTTGCGTTGTTAGAAGAAATATTGACATCACCAAAATCATGGACACAAAGTATTTAATCATATGTATAAAGTTAAAGTTCAGTTTTGTTTTATTTTAATGAAAAGACCTCTTTAATTAATGAAGATCAGAAATTTTATCCAAAGAGATGTGCTTCAGCCAATACAATTTTTACACTAAATAGCAAGTGGATGAGTTGAAAAAACATTTTCAGGTGGTCTCCTACATTTCACTATTTTAACAACAATTCAACAAATATTTAAGTAGTATCTACATACATATGCAGATGACTTTTTATTGAGCTTGGAGCTAAATTTGAATAACTGCCAAGCTCATTCACCTTCACACATGCTAAGTACAGTCAAACCACTTTTCTAACTATTCTTTATGATCAATACACAATCTTCTACCTCTATGACTTTGCATTGGCTACTCCCAATCCCTCCGGACTAAAATTCAATCCTTCAAGACCTTCATCTCTGAGAATCTACATTTTCTATGAAAATAGATGATGTGATTTTTTGCATGAAGCCTTTCCTGATTTCCATAGCTGTGCATCCTAGTATGTGCACTTCCTCCTTATCTCTCCCTCAAATAATTTCTCTATAACTTGATGAGGCAGCTCAAATATCACCTTCTCCACAAAGCCTTTCTTGATCTATTCAATCACTAGTGTCTTGCCATTCCTCAAAACTACCTTATGTTTATACATTTATTTTTGAAGTTTTTTAGCAGCATATTCTTTTTACAATTAATAGTATTTTTTTTCCAATTACATGTAAAGATAGTTTTAATATTCATTTTTTTTGTAAGATATTGAGTTCCAAATTTTCCTCACTTCCTCCCTTCTCTCTCCTGTCCCTAAGGGAGCAATCTGATGTAGGTTATAAATGTACAATCATGTTAAACATATTTTCACATTAGTTGTGTTGTAAAAGAAGAATCAGAACAAAAGGGAAAAAAGAAAGAAAAACAAAAAATGGGGGAAAAAGTGAAAATAGTATGCTTTGTTGTGGATTCAAACTCCCTAATTCTTTCCCTGGAGGTGGATAACATTTTCAGTCATTAGTCTTTTGGGATTATTTTTGGATCATTGCACTGCTGAGAAATGCTAAGTCTATCAGAGTTGATCATTGAACAATGTTACTGTTACTGTGTACAATGATCTCCTGGTACTACTCACTTCACTTAGCATTAGTTCATATAAGTCTTTCCAGACTTTTCTGATATCTACCTGCTGATCATTACTTATAGTACCACAGTATTCCATTAGATTCATATATCACAACTTGTTCAGCCATTCCCCAATTGATGGGCTCAATTTCCAATTCTTGGCTACCACAAAAAGAGCTATTATAAATATTTTTTTATGTATGTGGGTACTTTAAACCTTTGTTATGATATCTTTGGGATACAGACCTAGAAGTGGTATTGCTGGGTCAAAGGGTATGCACAGTTTGGTTGGCCTCTAGGCATAGTTTCCAATTGTTCTTCAGAATTGTTGGATCAGGTCACAACTCCACCAACAATGCATTAGCGTTCCGATTTTTCCACCTCTTCTCCAAAATTTATCATTTTCCTTTTCTGTCATATTAGTCAATCTGATAGGTGTGCAGTGATAAATACCTCAGAGTAATCAATAGTGATTTAGAACATTTGTTCACATGGCTATAGATAGCTTTAATTTCTTCATATGAAAAGTGCCTGTTCATATCCTTTGACCATTTGTCAACTGGGGAATTTTCTTTTTTTTCTTATTTTCTTTTAAATTTGTATCCATTCTCTATACATTTGAGAAATGAGGACTTTATCACAATCACTGGCTATAAAAATTGTTTCCCAGCTTTCTACTTTATTTCTAACCTTGGTTTCATTGATTTTGTTTGTGCAAAACTTTTCAATTTAATGTAATCAAAATTATCCATTTTAAATTTCATAATGTTCTCTCTCTTGATTGGGTATAAATTCTTTCCCTCCTCATATATCTGACAGGTAAATTATTCCTTGCTCTCCTAATTTACTTATGGTATCACCCTTTAAGTCTAAAACATGTACCCATTTCAACCTTATCTTGGTATGGGGTATTTTAACGAAAAGAACCTTTAATTAATGAAGATCAGAACTGATGAAATTTTATCCAAAGAGGTGTGCTTCAGCCAATACAATTTTTACAGTAAATAGCAAGTGGATGAATTGAAAAGCATTTTCAGGTGGTCTCCCACATTTCACTATTTTAACAATTCAACAGGTATTTAAGTAATATCCACATACATATGCAGATGACTTTTTGCAGAGCTTGGAGGTATTTAAATATTTTTCTTCTGTTAATCTGGGCAATGTATGTTTTTGTAAATATTCATCTATTTCACTTAGATTGTCAGATTTATTGGAATACAGCTGGGCAAAATAGCTCCCAATTATTGCTTTAATTTCCTCTTCATCGATGGTGAATTCACCCTTTTCATTTTTGATACTGGTCTTTTTTTCTGGAAGGAAAGTTCTGTAAAGCTGCTTATAGCACAATACTTTAAATTCCCTCATTCTCTCTAAAGTGTCATGGGTCATTGTGTCAGAAACTCTTTTAGATAGGAGGAGAGGTGTTGTTTCTAAGATACAGATGTGACAAAGTTGGGCCTGTGTCATCCTGGATAAGTCACTTAACTTATCAATGTCTGTAACAACAATGTTGCTAGCAGCTGCTGTGGAGGTTTAAGGCCAATAACACCAGCACACAGGAGGGCTGCTAGCATGGCATCTTTGAACTGCTTTTCTAAGGAAAGCAACTTTAAAGGGTTTACAATCTCACTTTAAACATATATATGTCATTCACTTAGTTCAGGAAAAAAGTCAGCACCCTGAACTTCAGAGAAAATACAAACAGAAATTACATATACAGAAAATATAAACAGAGCAAATAACACAAATCAACATACAGGCTTTTAGCTGTCTGACCAAAGGTATACATACATATTTACCAGAGAGAAAAGCACCCACATCTGGGTGTTCAAAGGCGGGGTGCTCCTTAACGGCTACCCAGAGTCTCTGCACCAACACACTTCTGATGAGTGAGCTCCCCCCAAAAAATGCTAACCTCAGAGTATGTATACCCTTTTTCAGGGTCAGAGTGCTTCACACCTCTTAAGGGTTTCACACCTCCTGTGAACTAACTACAAAAAGGGTGTGAGCCTTCCTAGAAACAAAGGCAAGACTCAATCAAAGGCACTTGATTGTCTTAGTGATGAGAAACACTCCAAAAGAAAAAACAAAAAGTCCCACTTTGCTTGCCATTGCAATTAACCAACGGTTTATCTATTTTATTGTTGTTGTTTTTTATATAAAACTAGCCCTTATATTTATTAGTTTAACAGTTTTTTTAATTTCAATTTCATTAGTCTCTCCTTTGGTTTTCAGTATTTCCAATTTGGTATTTAATTAGGGATTTTAAATTTGGTTTTTTTTCTGTTTTTTTTTAGTTTCATGCCCAATTCATTGATCTCCTCTTTCTCTATTTTATTCCTGTAAGTATTTAGATATATAAAATCACCCCTAAGAACTGCTTTCACTGAATCCCTTAAGATTAGGAATGTTTTGTCATTGTCTTTGATGAAATTAATAATTGTTTCTATGATTGTTGTTTGACCCACTCATTCTTTGGGACTAGACTATTTAGTTTCCAATTAATTTTTTAGTCTATCTTTCCATGGTCCTTTATTACACATATTTTATTTTATTTTTTTTGCATCATGACCTGAAAAGATTCATTTAATATTTCTGCCTTTCTGCTTTTGATTGGTTACATACATGGTCAATTTTTGTGCAGGTGCTATTTACCACTGAGAAAAAAGTATATTCCTTTCTATCCCCATTCAGTTCTCTCCAGAGGTCTATCATATCTAACTTTTCTAAAACTATTCACCTCCTTAATTTTTTCCTTGTTTATTTTATGGTTAGATATATGTAGTTCTGAGAGTGGAAGATTAAGGCCCCCACTAGTATAGTTTTGCTATCTATTTCTTCCTATAACTTATTTAACTTCTCTAACAATTTGGATGCTATACCGCTTGGTACATCAGCATTTAGTATTGATATTATTTCATTGTCTATAGGACCTTCTAGCAAGATATAGTTTTCTTCCTTAATCCTTTTAATTACATGTATTTTTGCTTTTGCTTTGTCTGAGATCAGGATTGCTACCATTGTGTTTTTACTTCAGCTGAAGCATAATATATTCTGCTCCATTCTTTTACCTTTACTCTGTATGTATCCTTGTTTCCAATGTGTTTCTTGTAAACAACAAATTGTAGGATTCTGGTTTTTAATCCACTCTACTATTAGCTTCTGTTTAATGGGAGGGTTCATCCCATTCACATTCAGAGTTATGACTACTAACTGTGTATTTCCCTCCACCCTATTTTTCAGTGTTTATACTTTTCTTTCTCCTTTCACCCTGTCCCTCCTCACCAGTGTTTTGCTTCTGACCACAACCTCCCTCAAGCTGCCTTTCCTTCTATCAGCTCCCCTCTTTCCCCTTCTATTTCTGCCCTTCCTTCTGCCCTCCCTTCTATCAGCACACCTCTTACCTTTTCTTTCCCCTTTCCCCTCCTACTTCCTGATACTGTAAGATAAATGTCTATACCCAATTGAGTGTGTATGTTATTTCCTCTTTGAGCCAAACTGATGAGAATAAGGTTCAAATGCTCAACCCCTCCCTTTATTCCCTCTACTGTAATAAGTCTTTTGTGACTTTTAATTTGATGTAATTTACCCTATTCTGCCTCCCCCTTTCATCCTCTCCCAGTACAATCCTTTTTTTTAACTCCTTAATTTTTTTTGATATCATCACATACAAGTCAGCTTACATTGACCAACTTACAGCCCCTGTCAATATATACTCTTTCTAACTGTCCTAATAGAGATACAATTCTCAGAATTACAAGTATCATTTTCCTGTGTAGGAATGTAAACAGAAAACTACCTTATTTTCAATGACTTTGTATATATTATATTTATAAATTTTATATTAATTTTGCATGTTTTACATACTAAAATCCTTCTTTAGAATGTAGATTCCTTAAGAGTAAGGATTACTCCTTTAAAGAAGTAAGGCATTCTTTGCTATAGAGCTGAGAAGGAAGTCCACTTCAGATACGGGACTAGAGATTGCTCGTACCAAGGGATCAGAAGGGAGAGGACATATTATATGTGAGGAAGAGCAATACCAATGTGGCTGTACCATAGAAGGCAGGGAAGGATGAATGAAGGCAATGAATGATTCTCTGACTGTGGATGTAGAAGTGCCTAGAGACTGGGCTGACTGTATACTGATCCGAGGTTGCAATAAAAAAAAATTATGCCGTTAATGTACAAAAAAAGAGTAGGGATTGCTTCATTCTTTTACTTGTATCCCCAGTGCTTAGCATGGTGCCTGGCATGTAGTTCTCAATGGATTGATGAATGGACAGATTATTCTTGATGCCTTTCTCCATCACACTTCAAATTTCTTAAAGATATTCCCAGATGAAAAAGGATTTATATTTATAACATTCACTTTGATGCACCATCCTAGAACATTTCATGATTCATCCTTAAGTTTATTCAAATTACATGTAGTCTGATTTTCTAAGAAAAAAAAATGGAAATGAAAATAATGATGTCATTGTATAGAAAGACTATCTCATAATGAGATCCTGTTACCCTCTACATAAAAAAGAAATTTCTTTCTCTTGTTTGCAGGAGTTTTACAGTATCTTTATTTAAAAGAACCATTTTTATAGGAATTACAAATGATGAAGATAACTTCTTACTTGGAAATTTAAATCTTTAGAAATCCCACTAAGATTTCATCTTCATCTGGATACAGTGACCAAAATATACCATACATTGGGTAATTATGAATTCAAGGAAAGAAAGCCACCATATTCATGGTAATTGTGCTAATAATTCTAAGTTTGTCATAGTGTTGCACTCAACCCAGTCCATTTATAGCCAAAATAGAGCTCCTGTTTAAGAAATGTTTCCACAAGTAAGTTCATGGAACATTAAGTCTTACTGCAAACCTCATTGGAATTGCCCTAGCAACATAAACCTGTTTACAGAGAGGAATTGGGGTCAAGTTTCCTTTTCATTAAGGGATTAGGAGACTCTCTAATGACAAGTCAATTGTTCTCATTCCAGATGAGTAGAAATGTTCAGAAGAAAGAATGATCATTGCACATGTGGCCCCAGTTTTGAATTTATATTAGCCATTCAGTGAAGGTATCATACATTTCCTCTCACATACTGCCAATCATTAGATAAATGTGACTAGTATTTCTGATACATTTTCATTTAGAAAACACTTCTTTTTTTCTTCTTTAAAAAAGATATTTATATTTATGGCTTCATAAAGAATAGGCCATGCCAAACCCAGCACAAAACAAACATTTCTGTTTTTTATACAAGCAGCAGAGCGAATTCTGTAGAAATTGAGACCTAGATTTCAGAAAAATATTTAATCAAGCTTCTTCTGCTCTCTGTTTAGACAAGAGGGGAGTTGTAACCTATTTGCATGTACATTTGTTGGCCTCAGATCACATCGAATATTCAGGTTTAAGGAGTAGTCATTATTGGTTTGATGTCAAGTTAAAAGGAGATCTTTATTGTAGTAGATTAGAGACAGAATCTGGATTGAAATTGATCGCCACATGCTAGAATAGTTGGCTGAATCTATTAAGATGCCAATTAAAAGATTTAAATTTAAAGTACTACATAGAATTCAAAGAGTAAAATAAAGGAATTCTAGTTAAATATCATTTGATGATGACAACAATAACAATGACCACAATAAAGTTTGCAAAATGATATACATGTTATCCCATTTTAGTCTCAGAACAACCCTGTGAGATAGGGGATATTATTCCCACTTTATAGATGAGGCAACTGAGGCTGAGAGAGGTTAAGTGATTTTCTCAATATCACATAGTAAGTGCCTGTCTTGCAACAATTCATCTAGCAGCTGCTATGGGGGTGAAAGACCAACATAAGCCCAACAACAAGAATGCTGCCAGAACAGCTTCTTTTCATCTGCTTTACTAAGGAAAGCAATGTTAAGGGGTTAACAATCTTATTTCAATCCAACATACAAATATCACTCACTTAGTTCAGGGGAAAAAGCCAGCACCCTGAACTTCAGAGCAAATATAAACAAATTACAAACAAACATTATAAAGGGACCAAATACAATTTATAGTTACCAAGAATGCATCAACCTCTGGGTTCACAAGCTGGAGGAGTCTTAACTACAGCTGCCCAGAGTCTCCACATGAACACTCCTCCAATAGTGACAGCCCCCAGCAAATAGCTCTGTTCTCTTTTTATCCACTCTTTAGCCATCATCAAACATCATCTGAGACACCAGAACTTCGGTTCCTACTATTGGCTCTGGTTTTAGCAACTCCCCTTAGGACCCTGAGGGCTTCATGCCCACATAGGCTTAGCACCTAGTAATTAGGGGTTTGGGCCTGGGGTTTTGCACCTAGTAAAGCTCAATCAAGAGACTTAATTTATCATTCTAAAACAGTAAAAATGTCCCACCTTAGCTACCAATGCAGCCTGTGGTGAAATTTGCACTTATGTCTACCTGATTCCAAGTCTTTCTTTCTTACTTACTGTATCACATAGCTATCAAGCTTTATAGGATTGAAAAGTATAACACGGCAGTCACAGAACCTAATATTAACCAAACCAGAATTGAAAGACATAGTATTGATATGAGAGAATTAATGCTTCAAGCATTCTTTACCTTGGATGAACATCTGGAGACGGATGGTATTTGTTTCATTGTGCTGCATTTTGTATAGCTTATTAAAGATACTTTTCATGAGGATTCTCCAGAAGATTATATTTAGGTTGGGGAAGAAAAAGGAGACCATGCTGACATAAATTGTAACATTAGGCTAGAGAAGAAAAGGAGGACATGATAGCTGACTTCATGTATTTGAAAGACTGTTATGTGGAAGAGATTAGACTGGTTCTGTTCTACTCCAAAGTCAGAAAAAAAGAAACAATAAATAGACCTAAGAGCTGCAAAGAGTCAGATATGATCCAATGTTAGGAAAAACGTGGGTTGCCTTGGGTAGTACCCTCCATATACAGAGGTTTTTGAGTGAAGTTTGGACAGCTATTTGTCTAGGATGTTGCTTTAAGAATTACTCTTAAGATGAGGATTGGACTAGATAACCTCAGTGTACTTTTCCAACTCTGTAAACCATGGTGTCATTATCATCTGATCATCACCACTATCATTACCAACAGAAGCAGAACATCAGCATTCATGACTTTAATTTAGATTGTGCTTCAAGTTTTACAAAGCACTTTGCATACAGTGTCTCATTTCATAATGGTGATAGACCTTCAGGCAGGTAAAATGAGTTTCATTACCCCCATTTTATAAGGTAGGAAACAGATACTCAGAAATGTTGACTTCCTCATGATTACGTACTGATCATCTAAGTAGTAGTGGTTAAAATAATGCTCATAAGAACTAAGACATTGATGTGTACTGTAAAATGAAGTTGGGAATGTCAATAGTGTTAGGACCCAAACTAGGATCTATTGCCAATTTGAAGAATCATGGAATTATCAGTAAAGCACAACCTTATAGCTCATCTATTTCTATTCTTTCATTTTTTATGAGGAGCTTTAGACATGGAGAAGTAGCTAACTTGAAGACAGGCCTTTTCAGAATTAAAATTCAACTACTCCATTCAATTTATATTATTCTTCAAGCAAGCTTAGCATCACAAGTGAATAAGCAATATTGCACATTAGCACAGTTATGTAGTTTTGCCTCATTTTGTATCACAGAGTACCATACCAGGTAGCATAATGAACCATGTTACTGCTCTTTTTAAATTGACCAATGATTGCTTAAGTATCACTTTTAATATCTCTTGAGATTTTATAATTTACTTTTCATAAGGTAGGACATGAGCTGAATTCATTTTGCTTTCATGATACCTAATGCATAATATTTTCCCACAAAATTTGAAATAAAAATAATAACCATCATAATAATGACATAGTGATCTCAATAATTTACAAAGCCTTAGCTGTAGCAACATTAATATGCATTCCCAAGGGAATACGAAAAGGAAAGCAGGTGTTATTTTTGCAAACACTATTGTTTTTATTGGACTCCATCTTAGGGTAGAAAGAGATTTAAATGCATAGGAAAAATCTGGGATATCTGTGGAAGGTGAGGAAAAATCCAATTAGTGACAGAGCTTCACAGTGTTAGCAAAATAGGTTAGGATTTAAAGTAAGGTATCTGTAGTATTTTCATTTTTTTCTTTCAGATGACTAGTGATGGCAGTGGTGGTTGGTGAAGTATTCCACAAATATTGGAAACTCTCAATGTTGAATTACAAATTACAATGTTTTGTGAATGTAGACTAGAGTTCCTTTATACAATCCATTAGCCTGTAAGTAATCTTGATTATGGAAATTATAAAATCAATTACAAATGTCAAATTACTCTTGTGAAGTACCCACACATTGTACTAGGCTTGAAAATGTACAGAAACATATATTCCCAACTAAACATAGTCCCTTTCTGCTAATAGTTTATAAACTATATGAAATACAATATCATGCAGAAACTCATTTATTTCAAAAGCATAATAACCTAGTGGAGGTAGCCGGTCTTGTGGTTTTATTCTGATTTAGCTTTTAAAGTTTGGTTTATTTGCTGTGAAATATTGCTTATATTCTTTTGGTTTTATTTTATTTTATCTTTGGTTTGTCTGTTTTGGTAAAGATACAAGGCTGATTATGTGAATTCTTCTAGGAAGAGAAAAGACAATGAAATTTCTTAAAGGGGAAATATCTTGTTTGCTTTTGTATGTCCACTAATACCTGGTATTGTTCTAGGCATATAGTGAGTATCTAGTGAATATAAGTCATGCTAAATGAGTGGATGAATTCATTAGTGAGGATATATTTGGGAAACCAAGAGGAAGGAAATAGAGATAAGAATTCAAGTTATGCCTTGATACTCCTGTGAAAATCCAACTTGCTCAAAAATGGCAATGGGCTTTCTGAATATGGTTGGTCAGGGTTAGGAGGTCCAGTGAAATTTCCATTCTCTCTTCTTCCTCTATCAATTTATGGGAAATGCAATTCCACCTCTCTGGCTATCCTCTTTCACTCTTTTATGAGTGTCTCTAAAATGTATAGAGGCTCCAGCTAAGTATAAAGAAGCGTTCTGGTTTACAGATTTCTTTTAAACACAAGCCCTGAGAATATCTTTCCTGTTGACTTTAGATTACTTGATAACTAAGATATAATTCAGTTACATGATGATAGAACTACAGTTAGAATCTCAGAAATCACCTGTCATTTTACTGATGAGGGATCCAAAGACTTTTCTAAGAGCCCTTACAGTCCAAACCCAATGTCTCTTTCACTGTCATTGCTGATAGTGGAAAAGAGAAAAAAAAAATTGTCTCTTCTCATCAGCTATTACTGAATTTGTACCGTACTAATAGTCACATTCTCCTCTAGTTTCTTGCCCTTACCAGAAGTTCTCTGTCTCTTTTATCATGGTTATTAGGTTTTCTCATCCCTTCCAGTGCTGAAGCCAAAGTACTATCTGCTAAGGGCTTTCTGTAAATCCAGATTCTGCTCTGAGATTGGCAAGTGATAAGATTTTCATGTGCTTGCACCTGCAGTGCTGAATCATAGCAAAAACCCTTTCAACTCAGTTTTAAAGTCCTGACCAAACATTAGGAGTCATAACCTCCTTAGACAATAGCTATTCCTGTTTTGTACTTCCATTCTCTGCTACATTTCTCTCAATAGAATAAAAGACTAGGAGAAAGATCATGGAATATTATGAACAAAAAGACTATTCCATTTCAAAAAATGATCCACAAGGAGATGTCTTCCCTGGAAAGAAAATAAATTTATTTTTCCTTTAAGCCAATGGCTTGGGAACCTCCAGGATGAAAATCTCATCTGGTACTCTGTAAGTGCCAGTTAAGACTGGTCAGCACTGAATAAATGAGGTAGTTGGTTACAAAAAGCAAATGGATCCAAGTCTTGAGTGAATCAAGCATAATGTTTCTGCAGTAATATTCCACAGAACCAAACCTGATTGATATCATTGAATTTCTCATGTTTCTGGGACTTGGGTTTTATTGATATACCTGTTCTAATTCTTTTTTTCCATTGATATTTCCTGCCCCATTTCCATGTTCACTAAATCCATGGTTAAAAATTGGTCGTGATTCTACTTCTTCCTGTTCCTTGTTGGCCACGCAGGGATTGCATCCCTAGATGTGTTTTGGACTTTATTTCATACCTGGTCCCTTATTCAGTGAGTCAGGCAGGTCTAGATCATGACAACCATATTTTTATTTCATTTATCCTAAAGGCTACTAACCAACGGCAATACTGTTAATTACAACCTAGAGTAGCAAAAATGCAACACATATTTAAAAGTTTTTAGCAGCATTCTTCCTATTATATATTAAACGTCTGTCATATAGAAATAGTGCTGAGATGAAAATATATTTCCCCTGCTGATTGCTATTCTTCTCCATTCCTCTGTCCTTCATTCTTTGTATTATTTCCCAAAGCCCCTCTTCTACTTCATTTTCAATCTCTTCCCTTTACACTCCTTCCATCTGATTATAAATGGAATATTCTTGAAGTCCCCAAACATCCTTTCCAATATGAGTCACTCTTTTACTCATGCCCTGTCCAGTTTTAAACCAATAGAATCTGGAAGAAGAAATCACAAAATTCCTGTCCGACCACTCCCACTAGCACTTCCAAACTATTGCTTTGCTAACATCACATGGGTCTCTTCCTTAGAAAATGATGAAATTAAATTGTGTGACCTCTACCAGATCATATTGGCTGTCATCCACTGACCTCCAGGATGTTCTCCTTTTCTGAGTGACTTCAATAACTAAATTACTATTTTTCATTCTACCCTAACCCCTGCCATTAGTGGACAAACTTTATACCTTATCAAACGAACACAACAACCTTCAGACGCAGAAAAGTGTAATATGGAGATAAACATTTTAGAGAAAACATGCTTCCAGCCCTCAATATACCTTGTAACAGATAGGTATAATACATATATACATGCATATACATTTATTTGTGTGTATATATATATGTCTGTGCATATACATGTATTACCTAATAAGTACATTAAAGAGATTTTTAAAAAATAATCACCAAATCTGAATTAGAAGGGACTTCGGAGACCATCTAGTCCAACCCATCATCATATTCAGTGGAGAGATCATCCAATTTCCACTGCAATACCTATAGTTTTAGATAACCCACTACCTTTTGAGTCAGTGTATTACATTTTAAATAACTTATTTTTAGGAAATTTTTTTTATATTTATCTTAAATCTTCAATCTTATGCTACTGGCTCTTTTTTTATTTTGTCTATAAACATGGTCATATCCTTGAATTTTAATACAAAAGAAACTGAAAATAATTCCCTTAATATTACTATCCTGTAAAGATACTCTCCTGTATTTTCTTCCCCTACAGTGCTAAATTTAAAATCTTCCTCAGACACTTACTAGTGGTATGAGCAAGTCATTTACTTTCTGTCAACTCAGTTTCTCATGAGTAAAATGTGTAAAATATATGTATCTATCTATATAATATCTATAATTCTCAGTTTCCTCATCTGTAAGATAAAAGTAATAATAGGAACTACCACACAAGGATTTTGTAAGTATCTAATGAAATCATATATGTAAAGCTCTTTGGAAAACTTAACATGCTATATACATGTTAGCTACCTATGTTAATATTATTTTTAAACTAACACCAGCATTTTCCAAAACTCAAAGTCCTAGAATCATGTCTTCCATTTTCATAACCCCCTACAGTTACTTATTTGCAATGTCCTATCAGTTCTTCACTACGACTCCCACACCTGTACCTTTTTTTGTTCTTGATATTCCCAACTCCCCATTCTAGGCCCTTATTATCTTTTTCATAGACTATCACAATTACCTTCTAATTTGCCCCCTTACCTATAATCTCTTCTCTCTCCATTCCACCCTTTCCACATATGCAAAGTACACTTCTTAATTCATATTTTTAGCCAAGTGGCTCTAAAGTGTAAAAGAAAAACATGACAACAAACCATCCAGTGGCCCTCTACTGCCTTTTCTAATGTCCTATATTTATTGCAATCTATTCCTATTCAAGCACTATATTCCAACCAAAATGAACTGTTTTTCTCCAATCTTGTGCTCTCACATAATTCCATACATGTATGCAAACCGTTGCCCAGGCTCAAAATGCATTTGTACCTCCTCTACAACTCTGTCTATTGAAATCTTTCTCTTCCATCAAGCTCCATCTTAGGTGCTACTTTCTCCATGTAGGCTTCCCTGATTCTCCACATAAATTAAATAATTTTTTTCTACCTAATTTTTGATGGGAACTTACTTTGTCCTTTCCACTTTTCATCTGCTGCCCTGCTAGTTTCAGCTCCACTGAATAAGATGCCCCTCCTAAGATAAGCTCATCACTTCTAAATTCCCCACTACTAACTCTAGCCTTAGAGAAACCACCTCCCTCAGCCTTCTCTGTCCTCTGATTGGAAAGGTAGAAAGGAGAGCACCAAACTCCTTCCAGTGTTTTCCTTTAGAAAACTGGACTGTCAGATCACACCACTTTGTTGCTGTTGTGCCTGGTTTCAATTCCACGGAACAAGACGATCCCATATTGGGTACTACTTGGTGAACCTTCCTCACTTTGCTTTCTTGCTTCCTTTTGTATTTGTCCCTTTAGACTTTAAGCTTGCTGAGAGCAGGGACCATCTTTCTTCCTTAGTGCTTAGCAGAGGGCCTAGCACATAGGCATTAAATGTTTATTTGAATGCATTGGACTATTGCAGAACCAAAGAATCTAAGACTTGGAAGGAACTTCAGAGGCTACGTGGTCCAATCCATACCTAATAAAGATGTAAATATTGTACATGATGATCCAACCTCTGTTTTAACACACCCAATTAGAGAGAATGCAGTTTCTCCTGGGCAGCCCTTTTGGCTTTTATATATTTGCAATTGTTTGAAATATTTTCTCAGTATCTACCTTATATAAATCTGCATCTGTAGTTTTCATCCTCAGGAACCAAGGAAAAGTAAATCTAATTTCACTCCAGTGTGAGATCTCTTCAAAGACTTGAAGACTATTAGTATGTGGTATCTAGGAAAAATAACCCCATGTCCTTTAACCAGTACTCATTTAGCATGCTCTCTAACCATCTTTCCCTCCTGGTCACCCTTTTCTCAAAGCTTGTCTTTCTCAAATGTGAAATTGTGAATTAAATAGAGTGGTCCAGATGGAATTTCACAAAGAATTTTAAATCCACAAAGGTGATGTGACTTGTCTAAGGTGACCTAAGTAATAAGCAAAACTAGGGTTTAAACTCAGGACCAATTGCTAAAGCTACCCTCTTTGCATTGAACCTCCAATTTGTTAACTACTCCTCTTGTCTTCAAATCATCTCATAATTTCATAACAATATCTTCTATACCTTCATCTGAATCATGCGTAAAATGTAGCAAACATTATACTAGGGACTAGGGCAGATTCCTAGACTACTCCATATTAACACTCCTGAAAGATAGTGTTTACCCCTTATTATTCTTTGCATGTAGGCATTAAATTAGTTCTGAAGGTAACAGTGCTCTCATTCAGCTTATATTTCCCATATTTGCCACAAGGATAATGTTAGATATTCTGTCAAAATTTTTGCTGAAATTTAGATGCATAATATCTATAGCATTTTCTATATTAATGAAGTTACTATGTAAAACAGAATACATTATTTTGGAATGTCCTGTTATTGATGAACATATGCTTGCTTGTAATGATCATTTCTTCACTAAGTACTCATAAACCATGTTTTTAAAATGTGCTCTGTTTGTCAAAAATAAAATTTAAGTGCATTCTAATTGTAGCTTATATCTTATCTTCTTAAAAAAGGAAACAAAACAATTTTACCCTTTACTAGTCCCAGAACAACTAACTTATTCTCCAGAATCTGTCAAAGATGCCTGACACAGGATTGTGATCACATTTCTCCCATTTTTAACTGACAAAGCATAGAGATCCTTTATTCCTAGTAACTTTAATTTTCAGGAACACCACAACTGTGTTTTATAATGTCATTTATCTTGGGATTCACTTTCCTTATAACCGTTTCTTATTGTATCTATCCTAGTTCAAATATTCTTTTCTCTGGATGACAACAAAATCAAAAGATTCAAAAGAAGAGATGATGAATTGATCCACTGTCAGTGTCCCATCAGTATTCAACAGTGATGCTTTGAGGAGGCAGAGCCAAGATTTTGGAGTACAGAAGCAAATACTGGAGCTTTCCTAAATTTCTCTCCAAACAACTCTCAAAATTCAAATACCTGAATTCTAGAGCGACAGAACAAAAAAAAAGGATGGATGAAACAATTTTCTAACCCAAGATAACTTAGGTCAGCAAGAAAGGTATGTCTCATTGGGGTGGTGGTAAGGACAGCAAGGCCACACCATGGTGCCAGCAGCTAGCCTTAGAGGTTAGCAGCAGAAGAAGCTTCTGGAGCTCTCAGCCCACAGACAGTGCAGGAGGAGGGGGTGGTGGTCGTACAACTGGTCTAAAGGAGATTGCTTGAGACCTTTCCCTTATACTTGATTTAGGATGTGCTGCATTGAACATACACAGTTCCAAGTCACAGGCCCAGAGGCAAAAGGAGCAATAGCACTTATGGCCATAGGGAAGCAGGGACCCTGGTCATGGTTCCAGGGCAGAGAGGAACTCCTGTGATTGCTCACAGGCGAGTAGAGACCCTACTCAATTCCAAGAAAGAGGGGAGCATTAGCAATGGCAGCTACAGGAGAGTGGAGCACCTGTTCACAGTCTCAGGTCCAGGAAGGATGGCACTAGTGGGTACAGGGGGAAAAAACCCTTTCTTGGTAAACAAAACAACAACAACAACAAAACAGAGCATGGGCCAAGAGAGCAGAGACCGTACATTCCTTAAATCCTATCACCTTGTAATCACCAAAAACTTAGAGACCACTAGAGCTAGTTCTGAAAACAATGACAAAAAGGCCTGATGCTTGGAAAAATGTCCCCTCCAATCTTTAACATAAATTAAAATAATAGGCTGGAAAATGAGCAAACAACAACAAAAATAAACTGACCATAGCAAGTTACTATGGTGACAGGGGAGATTAAGACACAAACTCAAAAGAAGACAACATGAAAACAGCTGTAAACTAACACTCAAAGAATGTGAATTGGATGCAAACCCAGCAAGAATTCCTGGAAGAGCTAAAAAGTGATTAAAAAATCAAATAAGAGAGGTAGAGGTAAAATTGGGAAAAGCCTGGAACTGAAACCAAGAACTACACCCTCCTGTAAGTGCCCAAAGCCAGGGGCATCTCTGCCCCACTACTTCTGCACTCACCAAGAATGTGTTGGTTCCTTCTTGTTAAAGTCCCTGGTCTCAGCAGTACAGTTGGGTCTGGTGTTCCTTATCATAGAGGCTCCCTTAATCTTCCCCATGTCAGTTGTGAACTCACTGGGAGGTGAAAGTTCCTATGGCTGAGGCACAGGCTACCTTCCAACCCAGCTACAAATTCAATTCAACCACAGGGCCTACTGCTAGCTGTTTTAGCAGAATTAGCCTGGAGGTGTTTACCCTTCATAGGGACCAGATCTTAGTCCTGGTATTTTTCTTTGGATCTTTTCCATTGTCCCAGGAGGACCACTGTTCTGCCCCAACTCTTTTTTTAACCACTCTACTTTTAACCTGAGGAATTATTTTGTCTTCATTGTGGGGGAATACTAGAAAGCTTGGAATTTTCTGGCCTACTCTGCCAACTTCCCATAATTCTCTCTAGGTCTTAGAACACTATATATCAAAGAGCAAAAGAAATGGAGTTGCAGATGAAAATATTGTACAATACCCGGTGAGGCTAAGTGTAATCCTGAATGAAAACAAATAGATATTTAATGAATTGTCAGACTTTCAGGATTTTGTTAAAACAAAAACCCTGAAATTAACAAAGAATTTGACAAATAAGGTCTAAGAGAAATATGAAGTACCTATCAAAGACTAATTACAAGGGACTCAATAAGGACAAACTGTATACTTTTAGTATGAGGAAATATAAAATCTATGTCTAAGATTGTTATTAGTAATTGTGTAGTTCAAAAGAAAGATTGCGGTAGACCTGAGTATGATAGGATTCTAAAAAGTAAAACCATTTAGGAAAAGGTTAAAAAAAAGTAATTGTCCTATACAAATGAGGTGTGAGAGGACACAGAGGAATTAGGTGGGGGAAGAAGATGGGTAGCTCTTGAACTTTTCTTTCAGTGGGGATGGGTTTAAGAGGGAAATATATACACACAAATAGCTATTTAGTAGAGTATAAAAGTCTTCTAAATTCAGAAAGAAAAAAAAGGTAAGTGAATATGGAGGGGGGAGACATTAAGACAGGGATTTTTTGAGGGGAAGATGAGGGAATACAACAAGGGGAGGTATAGAAGGATATTTAGATTAATGGGAATGGAAGGATAAGGGAGAGATCCTTGAACGGGGGCAGGTTAAGTAATAGTAGGGCAAGTAGGTAGAAGTAAAGTAGAGGAGTCAAGAGGGATAGGAAATAAGAGATGCACAAACATGAAATAAAGATAAGGAGTAGAATTTATAAGGGAAAAAAAAGCAGGAGTATTAATCATGATCTGAGACAAAGTAGCTTAAATAGATTTAATCAAAAAATAGGGAAACTATACTATATGTCAGCCATATTAATCAATATTGTTTTAGATGATTTAAAATAACTAGACAGTATAAGATTGAAATATTGCTGTGATGTAGGAAATGACACATTGATGACCTTAGAAAAATCTTGAACTTATGAAGAAAGAGGTTATCTATCCTCAGAGAAACAAAGGACAAATAAAATGTAGTACAGTTTTACATAGGTGCAGATGATTGTACATGTCTATGTATGAGTATGATTATAGAAATATAAATATATGTGTGTGTATATAAGTGTATGTGTGTATGTGTATGTATTTATATAATCTTTTTGTGTATATATATATATATGTATGCTTGTATATGTATATGTATATGAATGTGTGTGTATGCATCCATGCTTAATTTTAGTCTTCTTGGGGGAGGTGAGGAGTAACGGGGGAAAAAAAAACAAAGTAATAAGTGCATAGCAGAGAGCAAAAGAAAACTTACAAGGAAGCAAAGATGGACAGCTCTGAAGACAATGTGTAATATTTATTATATAGGTTTTCTTGAAATGGAAATTTACTGTTGTATATTTTGAATCCTCTCTCATGCTCTGCTGTGCACATGCCAATGCTTTTTTTCTATTCTTGTTTTGCATATAAGTTTTAATATTTATTTATAATGGTTTTTCTTATTGTATATTTAAGTTTTAGTATTAAAGTTTAAAATAAGATATAAATTTTAAAAAAGCAGCATTGGCCAAATGGTGAAAAGAGGCACAAAAGTGCTGAAGAGAAGAATTCCTTAAAAAGGATTAGCCAAATGGGAAGAGATACAAAAGCTCATTGAAGAAAATAACCCCTTAAAATGTTAGAACTGATCAAGTGAAAGCTAATAACTCCATGAGACACCAAGACACAATTAAAAAATTAAAAGAATAAAAAATGAGGGAGTATTTACTGGAAAAACAACTGTCCTGGAAAATAGATTGAGATACAATTTGATAATTACAGCCCTTCATGAAAGCCACAATAAAAAAAAAAGAACCTAGATATTATATTTCAGGAAAATAGCTCTGATATCCTAGAACCAGAGAGTAAAATAGAAATTGACAGAGTCCACCAATAATCTCCCGAAAAAGATCTCAAAATGAAAACTCTAAGAAATATTATGCCAAATTCCCGAATTCCCAGATCAAAGAGAAAATATTGTGGGCAGTCAAAAAGAAGTGATAAAAATACCATGGGGCCACATTCAGATTCACAGAAGATTTAGTAGCTTCCACATTAAAGGACCAGTGGGCTAGGAATGGAATATCCTGGAAGGCAAAGGAGCTAGGATTACAACCAAGAATAACCTATCCAGGTTTCTGAGATGGCAGAGTAAGAAGTAAATCACTCTCATCCTCCCTTATTGACCTCTCAAAGCCCAGAAAACATACTCCCAGGATAAACCCTGAAACAGCTGAGCCAGCAGAAAGACAGGATGCAGCAGTCTTGTAGCCCAGGAAGCTCAGTGGATTAACAGGAGAGGCCCTCTTGCTCTGGGGGAGGGGTAGCAGTACATGATGGGAGGAGTCCCAGCAGGACAGCATCAAGCCCCACCTCAGCAAAACAGAGGAAGATCTTGAGCCCCACAGTGGTGGAGGAGACAAATGACAACACCAGGACACCCCAGTGCCTCAGTACAAGTAGGGCAACTGGTAGACACCAGCTCGGGAAATCACCACATGCTCAGGCATTCTCAAGCAGCCAAATCTCTAGTGCTTCCAGCACACCTCCAGGAAACACAACTCCAGAAAGCACAACTCCAGGAGGCACAGCTCCAGGAGGCACAGCTCCAGGCTGGTAGACATCCTCCAGCAGCTAAACATTCAAATGTTTTAAAGAAGCCCAGGTAAGCACGCATCCCCCAGTGACCAGAGCTCCAGTATTGCTGACCCCAGCTCTGTACCAGGTAAATTGCCAGAACCCTCCAGCCTCCAGCCCCAGAATAGAAAGCCAGTGATCAGTTCCCGGCCTCCCAGCACTCTAGCAGGAAAGCTTAACTTTAAAAGCCAGGAAACAGGCAAACACCATGAGCAAAAAGCAGAAATGAACAATGACCATAGATTCTTATTATGGAGACAGGGAAGATCAAGGCAAAAATTCAAAAGAGGACAACATTGTCAATATACCCACACTGAAACCTCAAAGGGGAATGTGAGCTAGTATCAAGCCCAAAAAGCCTTCTTGGAAGAGCTCAAGAAGGATTTTAGAAGTCAAATAAGAGAAGTAGAAGAAAGATTAGAAAAAGAAATGAGAGGCATGCAAGAGAGAGTGAATAGTTTGAAAAAAGAAGAACAAAAATTGAATGTAGAAAACAACTCCTTAAACCCCCCCCCCAAAAAAAAACAACCAAAAGTACACTGAAGAAAACAAGTCCTTAAAATATACGATTAGTCAAGTGGAAAAATAGTACACTTAAGAAAACAACTCCTTAAAAAGTAGAATTGGCCAAATAGAAAACGAGGCACAAAAACTCACTGAAGAGAAGAACTCCTTAAAAAGTAAAATGGGCCAAATGGAAAAAGAGGTGCAAAATTTAATAGAAGAAAACTATTTGTTGAAAATTAGAATGGGTCAAGTGGAAGATAATGACTCTATGAGCTATCACAAATCAGTCAAACAGAAACAAAAGAATGTAAAAAGTAGAAGAAAATGTAAAATGCCTCATTGGTAAAAATAACTAACCCAGAAAACAGATGCAGGAGAGGCAATTTAAAAATTATTAATGTACCTGAATATCATGATTGAAAAAAAAAACAGAGCTGGACAGCATCTTTCAGGAAATCATCAAGTAAAACTGCACTGAGTTCGAAGAACCAGAAGGTAAAATAGTCATTGAAAGAATCCACCAATGTCCTCTTGAAAGAGATCCCAAATTGAAAATGCTGAGGAATATTGCAGCAAAATTCTAAAATTACCAGGTCAAAGAGACAATACTGCAAGCAGCCAGAAAGAAACAATTTAAATATCATGGATCCACAGTGATGAGTATGCAGGACTTTTTAGCTTCTACATTAAAAAATCAGAGGGTGTGGAATGTGATATTCTCTAAGGCAAAGGAGCTTGGATTACAACCCAGGGTCAACTACCCAGTAAAATTGAGCATAATCTTTCAGGAGAGGAGATGGACATTCAACAAAATAAGGGACTTCCAAACCACTGCGATGAAAAGACCAGAGCTCAACAGACATTTTCTTCATGAAAGACTCAAGAGAGGCATAAAAAGGTAAACAGGAAAAAAAAAAACCAACATGTTATTAATAAAGGCAAACCATTTACATCCCTACAAGGGAAGATGGCACTTGTAACTCTTGAGAACTATATCATTATTATGGCATTTAACAAGGGTATACATAGACAGAGGGTGTGGGTATAAGTTGACTTTTATGTGATATAAAAAAATCTAATTAAGTCATGAAAAGGAATTATATTGGGAGAACGGGAAAGGAGGAGACAGACAAGGGCAAATTACATCATATGAACAGGAATAAAAACCTATTACAGTAGAGGGAAAGAAGGGAGGGAGATGAACGTTGTTTTAACCTTACTCTCATTACATTTGCCTCAAATAGGGAATAACACAATCAGTTAGGTATAGACATCTAACTTACACTATAGGAAGTAGGAGGAGAAAGGGGAAAGAAAAGAGAGGGAGTAGATAGAAGAGAGGGAAGAAGTAGTAAGGGTAAAGGGGAAGAAAAAGAAGGGTGCTGATAGAAGGGAGAATATATAGACTGAGGGGAAAAAAGGGAAAAGGACCAACATGCACAAAAATATTTATAGCAGCTCTTTTTATGATGAAAAAGAAATGGAAATTGAGGGGATGCCCATCAATTGGGGAATATCTGAACAAGTTATAGTATATGAATGTAATGGAACACTATTGTGCTATGAGAAACAATGATCAGGTGGAGTTCAGAAAAACCTGGAAAGACTTATATGAACTGATGCTGAGTGAAAAGAGCAGAACCAGGAGAACATTGTATACAGTAACAGCGACATTGTGGGATAACTGACTTTGACAGACTTAGCTCTTATCAGCAATGCAAAGGTTTAAGACAACTCTAAAAGACTAATATGGAAAATGCTACCCACATCCAAAGAAAGAACTTTGGAGTCTGAATGCAGATTAAAGTATACAATTTGCTTTCTTTTTCTTTTGTTGTTTTGTTTTGTTTCGTCTTTATCCTGGTTCTACCCATTAGTTCTAATTCTTCTTTATAGCATGATTAATGTGGAAATATGTTTAATATGAATATATAAATAGAGCCTGTATCAGATTACATTCTATTTTGAGGAGAGGGAGAAAATCTAAAACTCAAAATCTTATGGAAGTGAATATTGAAAACTAAAAATAAATAAATGAATTTTTTTAAAAAAGGAATGACCTCTCTAGCAAAACTGAGAATAACGCTTCTGGCAAAAAAGGCGGGGTATTTAGTGAAATAGAGTTCTTTCAAGCATTCCTGATGAAAAGACCAGAGCTGTATAGAAAGTTTGACTTTCAAATACAAGACTGAAGAGAAGCATAAAAAGGTAAACATGGGAGAGAAATCATAAAATAATCAATAGGTCAAAATGTTTATATATTTATATGGGAAGATGATCATTGTAACTTCTAAGAATTTTGTTATAATTATGGCAGTCAGACATAGAGGGCATGGGGGTAAGTTGACTATGAGGGGGTGATTTCAAAAAAGTAAAATTAAAGCATGAGAAAGAGGTATGTGCTGGGAAAAGGAGTAAAGGAAATGGAGAACAGGGAAATTTCTCTGGCATAAAAGATACATTAAGTGAAGAGTTTTTAAAATGAAGGGTAAGAGTGGCAGGGAGCATTGGCATCAACCTTACTACCATTGTGATTGCTCTAAGAGGGAAAACATGCACACTTGATTGGGTATCAAAGTCTACCTTATAATACAGGGAAGTAGATAGGGCTAGATGATTAAAGTGAAGAAAGGCTGATAGAGAGTAGATTAAGGGTGCTAGAGGTCAGAAGCAAAACAGACTTCTGAAGAGGACCTGATAAAATAGAGAAGGATAAAGAAGAAAAATAGGATGCAGGGAAATACATTTAATAATCATAATTGGGAATTTGAATTGGACTAACCCATAAGATAGAAGAGCAGAATAGAACAGATTAAAAATCAGAATCCAACAATATGTTGTTTACAAGAAACAAAAGTCATTGAGATATGCAGAGATAAAGGGTGGGGCAGAATCTTATGCTTAGCTGTGGTTATAAAAATTGCATATATATGCTCAGACAAAGCAAAAGCACTATTGATCAAAGAAATGCAAATGAACTAATTAAATTAAACAAATGAAATTAAAACGAATTAAACGAACTCTGAGGTACCACCTCACACCTCTCAAATTGATGGATGTGAAAGAAATCAAAAATGAATAATGTTGGAGGAGATATGGACAAGGAAATACACTAAAATATTGCTGGTGAAGTTGTGAACTAATCTAACTATTCTAGAGAGCAATTTGGAACTTTGTTCAAAAACTATAAGACTACATGAACCATTGACTCAGCAATCTCACCACTAGGTCTATACTCCAAAGAGATTGAAGGAAATGGATCTACATACACAAAAATATTTCTAGAGGCTCTTTTTGTGGTGGTAGAGAATTAGATATTGTGGGGGTGCCCTTTATTGGGAAATGGCTGAACAAGTTGTGATATATGATTGTGATGAAATACTATTGTTCTATAAGGGATGATGAGCAAGATGGTTTCAGAAAAGAAAAAAACCTGGGAAGACTTGAACAGAGTCAATGTGTAATGGGTAGAACCAGAGGAATATTATGCACTGTAACAGCAAAACTGTATAATTTGATATAATTATCAACTGTGAATTATTTAACTATTGTCAGCAATGCAATGATCCAGGAGAATTCTGAAAGACTTATGATGAAAAAAACCATCTACATCCACAAAACAGAACTGGTAGAATCTGAGTGCAGATTGAAGTATACTTTTTTATTATTTTTTTAGTTTGCATTTTCTTTTGCAGTATGCAAATGTTTTATATGACTTTACAGGTATAATCTATATCAAATTGCTTGCCTTCTCAAGGAGTGAGGGGAGGGAGAGAATCTAGAACTTGATTTCTTTAAATGAATGGTAAACATTTTTGAAAAAGTAAATGTTAAAAAACAATATAGCTAGAATTTCTTTGAACTCTCTGTTTCCCCCAACAACAACCAAAGGCTTTTCATTACCATTACCAGCCTTAAGGTATTTCAGGTTTTAGCATTCATAACACTATTCTTAGAGAATCTTGCTATACTTTCCCATGTACCTTGGTTATTTCCTCTATTTTTTATCATCTGTTAGTCAACAAGTATTTATTAATTGCTACTATATGCTAGGCATTTTTCTAAGCATGGGAATACCAAAAAAAGGCAAATAACCACCACTACCCTCCAAAGAGTTCACATTCTAATGAGAGAAACAACTTGTAAACAACTGTGTAGAAACACTATTTGTGTATGCGTGTACACATGAGAGAAAAAAAAGAAAAAGAGAAAGGAAAAAGTAGGTAGGAAAAGGGAGGGAGAGGAAGAGAGGGGGAGAAAGAAGGGAGAGGGGAAGAAATAAGGAGGGGGAGACAGAGGCAGATGGAAAGAGAGAAGGGAAGAGAGGCAGAAGAGAGGGGTGAGAGAGGGAAGAACAGAAGAGAGCAAGGGAAAAGAAGAGATAGATGGAGGGAAGGAGGGAAAAAGAAGGAGATGGAAGGTAAGAGAAGGAAGGAGGTGAAGGAGGAAAGGGGAGAGAGAAAATAAGCTATCGAGATTCTCTCTTCTTATTTGTATACATGTTTGAGACTAGCTATTTGACTATAAGGTCTCCGAGGACAAGGCCTCTTCTGATTTTCATCTTTGAATCTGCAGTGTTGTGCAGTAGGTTTCACATGTTCATTCATAACTGGACCTGTATTTTCATTGGTCTATAAAGAAATCCACAGCCACTATGTATCAGGAAGTGTTCAAATCATCCTGCCTCTGAGGCCAACTCTCTATCTACCATGCCAGACTGTCTTTGTAGAGCTTACAGTTAGTCAGTCAAAAAACATTTATTAAGCATCTGCTATGTGCCAAGCACTGCACTAAGTACTGGGGATACAAAGAAAGGCAAAAAACAGTCCTTGATCTCAAGGAAATCACAATACAATTAAACAAAGGAGATGCAAAGAGGAGATATTTAATAATTTTAGGTGAATTGAATGGCATAAAATTAAAGTCTTTCTGTAGATGTCTATGCTTTTTTGTTGCATTTTTGCTTCTATTATGCATTGCCATACTTTCTTTGCTTCTATTATGCATTGCCATACATTTCTTTTTTTCTTATTTTTATTCTTAAGCTTTTGACTTTCAGAATCTCTCTAGGTACACATATTTATAATGTATAAAAACATTCATTCACTTGTTCTTAAACTGTTTGAGACTGTTAGTCAACTGGGTTGGGAGTGGGTTTTGCTAGAAGAGATCTTCTGTGCTACCGATTCCACCTCTTTCTCATTTATAAGTGGGGAAAACATGACAACAAAATGAGTAGAGTTCATTCTGCACATACCGGTATATCTCATTCAGAGTCATCATATTTAAATCATCACCTCTTTTTAAATATAGATACCTAGATATTCCTAGAGAGGCAGAATAACAGTGAATAGATTGCTAGACTTGGAGTCAGAGATTTCAAGGTCAAAATATTGCCTTGGAAACTAACTAGTTATGTGAACAAGAACAAGTCACTTATCCACGACGAATCTCAGTTTCCTCATCTGAAAAATGGGGAGAATAATGTCCATGCTACCTATTCTATGCAGGTTCTGTGAAGGTCAAATAAGACAATTCTTGTAGAGCATTTTTCAAACTTTAGAGCCATTCATAAGTGTCAGTAATCATTTTATTATTGTGAATCTTCAAGGATCCCCCTGAAGGATCCTGAGGATTTGTTCAAAATTACTTTATCGAACTATCACAAGGATTGAAATCAATGAATTCTTTTACCCTAGAGAATGGCATGAAGCCTTTACAGCTAATTTACCTTAAATGGGAAAGATACGTAACCTTACAATCTTTGAGAAAAGAGGTAATAGGAACGAACAGACAGTCTGGTGGATGGCAGAGCTTCAGAGGCATTTGTTTTTATTTGTGTTGTGATATGTACCAGGTGAAATTTGTATTTGTGTTTAATCCCTCCAGCTACTGAAAGAAGACTCCAAATGTCCCTCTATAAATATTACATGAAATTAATAGAAAATTAGGTCAAGGGGGTTTCATCAAAACTCAAAGAATAGAATTGCCTCAGAGTTAGAATTCAAACTATCAGCAGACTCTGAGAAACCCTCTTTGTAGCAAGATGTACAAGGTACATTCTAAAATAAATAGAAATAAAAAAGCATAGGTAGGGGAAATAAGTAATAGCCAAGGGGGATTGGTAAAGAGAAGCAGAAAAGCTAGACACCAGCTACAACCTCTCTGTCGTGGCTAAAAGTTGCCTGATACATATGAAATACATGATTGATTCTCATTTTCTTGGAATAATTTTACTATACCCAAAGGGAGAACTAAAAGATTACTGCTCTTACCACAATCAAAACAGCAGGACTGAAAATTCCACTGGGAAAGCAAACATTTTAATAATCTCCTATATATCCACAACACTAACACTGCAATAAAATGTCATTGAAAACAGTGGTATTTCTACCTTTAATTTCAACATTACTGCATAGACTAGCATTCTAAATCAGGCTACCTAAGAATGACTGAGCCTTGTGTCATTAAGAACATCTTCTATTTCCTAAAACTACATTGCTATGCTTTTACTATTGTAAGTGTCCTACAGTCATAGTGTCCCATAACTGAGTTTGGATTTTATGGCTGCCTCCCTTTTCCCTATGGTTTTTGTAATAAAAGCCCCAGGGCACATCTACGTGGATTGAATTTCATGCATAATTCATAAATCTTAAGGGTCGTTATGGAAGCCCTGGCATGATTGTTATATAGGTCTGGGGAAGCTGAGCTATATTTCAATACTCTAGTGGAACTGTGATCTTATCAATGTAGTTACTTGCACTTATGATTCAGATCATGCCTGCCCATCCTGTGACACTCTTGGCCATGTCCTTCCATAAATCAACTGTAGTACATCTACCAATATACTGGAGGCTATCCTTTCATTTTCTCATGGATACCAATGGAGCACATCAATTTTTCATCTTATTCTTTGTTCTTGAAATAATGGTTGCCTCACCCCTTTTTTCTTGGTCTTATTTTAGGTAATATTGAATATTGTACTTTTCCTTGTAATGACTCTCTTGTAAGTAACTCATATGTGCCATTCGTGATTCAGTTTCCTCATTAACACAAAAAGAAGAAATTGAAGAGATGGGCTTCAGGAGAATAATATAGATAAATTTCTAAAAATATTGTAAAGTGTAAATGGGGTGTTATAATAATTTGATAATAAATCAAAGGGCATGTGTAAACAACAGCAGTAAAACAACATGTTCTATAAATCATAATCAGGAGTCACAGAGGCTTCCTTATCATCTGCTTTATTATACATACTTGCATTGTTCATTACATAGTACCCCACAGCCCCTTGCTTTACTAAGTCAAGGTCAAAGCCTAGCTCCACTTTCTCATATAAATATTGCAACACAGTCAAGCTATACCTTTTGCACAAAGGAAAGACTACTGGAGCAAACACGCATGCTTCATGCCAAGCAATTAGATTAAGCTGACACAGGCAGGCAGCTGACTAGAGTCTTTTGGAACTGCTTTTCTGGTTGCTGAAGCTTTATGGAAATGAACCAGAGTGTGAAATGCACAACCCTTAGCCAGGCCATTTCCATAGCAAGGATGCAGAAATAGAAGGGCAGAAGTTTGTATATGTATGCTGGAGCCAATACCATTGAGTATCCTTTATGCTTGAATGAAGCAGCAAATTGCTCACTGGTCACCTAAGTCTATTTTGGCTCCTTTTCCCATAAGCTGACACTCACTTGTACCTGGAAACAGTCATCAGTTCCACATTGAAATACTCTTCTCTGCCTTGCAACAAAGATGGAATAGCAACTAATGTTCAAGTCTAGAATAGGAGCAGGTACAGCTGTTCTACTCAAACTTGTTTGCAAGAAAATAAAAAGGTGCTGCACATACAGGAACAGGCAGGAAATCAAAGACATGATTTCTCTGTCACCCTCAAGAAATGTAGATCTATTGCTCAGAACATATTACAGTATATTGTAATCCTTGGGAAATGGCCATATCAGGTTAGAGAAACTACTCAGCCACCAGCATTTCAAATTACCATCATAAAGGGGAAAAATTAAATTAAAATGGAAGAACTACAAAAAATACATTAAGGAGAGATAAACACTTCTCCAATGATGCTCCAGTCTTTTCTTCTCTAATGGATCCTTTTCCAGATACCCAAAAGTAAACTGGCATATGGCACCAGGTTTTGCAGATGGATCAACAATGAGACATCAGCATTCAGCTGAACCCAGAATGAGCTGGTTAGCCAATGGTCTAATGGTGGCATGAATCAACTGCTTCTTAGAAAGGAAGACTTATATATCTTACACAAGGAATAATTCCTCTACAATAGGACTCAATCCAAAAGATAGTAAATTTGACTTTTATATCTTCTTTTCTCTGAGTTTATATGATTTTCCATGTCTGGCAACTGGTAATGGAATTAAATATGCAGCAAAAAATAACTTATTTAGCTTTGTTGAAAGCAGAAAAACAACTTTATCTGTTAATTTAGTGGAGGAGGAAGAAGCAGATGACATTAAATGCCATAACAGATTGCTTCTTTAAAAGTAAAAAAACGAACTATCTGAAACCTAAGGTAAACAAAATACTACCTTTAGTGGTACATAGAATATTGATTCACTTTTTTGTTTCACTGTTCATTTGTTTTTCAATCATGTCCAGCTTTTTATGATCCCATTTAGGATTTTCTTGGCAAAAATACTGGAGAGAGTTAACATTTCCTTCTCCAGCTCACTTTACAGACAAGGAAACTGAGGCAAAGAGGATTAAGTGATTTGCCCAGGGTCACACCACTAGTAGGTTTCTGCGGCAGATTTGAACTCAGGAAGATTAATCTTCCTGACTCCTGGCCCAGAACTCTATCTACTGTGCCAAAAGGTCATTAATCTAGCATCTTCAGCCATTACTAACACAGAAAGATCCAGGAAAGAAAATTGTTTTCTGGAAGACCCAAATGGATGTCTCAGAATTCATGAACTCTACTCACTAGAAAGCTTTTCAGGTCTCACTCATTGTATGTATGAGGGTATATACATACATACACATATGTATGTATACACACATGCATACACATAAATACACATACACACATATATATTTCCTTAAAAACTCAAGTTATTTGTTTTCCAAACTCATAGAAGAATAGAAACAAAAAAATTAGAAGGTAGTAGAAGGAGTTGCTAATGACAATAGAAGGAAAAGCTACTAAAAGGGAGACTCAAAAGAATAGCTATCTAGTATCATTTAATGTATGGGAAAACAACTCTAAACTTTCCCATAGTAGATTATTGTATCACGGTGCAATAACTGGTATTCACAATGAGGACCACAAGAAATTAAAGGGGATGAAAAGATGAAAAATTATTTAAAAGATTATTACTAATATTTTCTGGGCACAGAAAACATGGAATTAGACATATAATTTTGCACATACATATGTGTAAGAATTAAAAAGCATGGAAATAAACCCAACCATATGAAAGTGGTGATTATTAGATCTTATGTGTTTTGGTATTGTATTGCAAAAAAAACCAAAAACATTATTAGCTTCATTATAGGCAGCCTTTAAATGATATGATGGAATTAATTTTGAATGTTGATAATAGAGAACACAAACATATCCTTTAAAGGCTAATTTGGTTTTATCACCTTTTTTTGTTTTGTTTTGTTTTTGATTCACGATATTCCTACCTTGCCCAGGCTGGAAGTGCAGTGGGATGAATTGATTGGCATGGAAGTCTTAACCTGCTCCATTTTTTTCAACCTGGACAAGTTTGTCCTTCCTTAAGCCTAGTGACCCCACTCTTGAGGGGGTACAATATCGGTGCCAGATGGCATTAGTCTTTCAGAAACTCCAAACTCATATTCCACTAGTCTCAGCTTTCCCTAGTATCAAAAATTGCAGGTGTGTGTCTTCATGCCTAGATTTTAATCAGTCATTTAATATGAGATGCTAAACAAAGTTAAATAAGGTCATTAAAATATGTTAGAAATGAATTATTATCATCCTCAATTCTTTGGAAAATTCTACAATTACTATCAAATGTTGATTTTTTTTCATGGCATGTAATGGCTTTTGCTTTAGGGATGCAATTCTCAAAGTATAGTCCATGGAACTCAGAGGGTCCCACAACCCTTTCATAGGTCATAAGGTTAAAATTATTTTCATAATAATACTAAGATATTATTTTTCTAGTGAAATAGTCCTCAATTTTTCCAACTATATATCTATGTGGGGCTGGATTTCTCCATATGTTTCAGTGAAAAAAAACATTGCAACAGATTGAATGTAGGTCCAGTTGTCTTCTATTAAGTTAAAAATTAAAGACATTTATAAAACTGTGTAAAATAAGACTACTCTTCTCAATAGCTTTTTTTTGTTTCAGAAAGCAATTATTTTTCATAAAATATATTGTGTTAAAATTTAATGAATTTAATATTGCTATTTTAGATTAGTTAAATATTTTTAGATTTTTTTCAGTTTTCTAATCTGGTAAGTATAAGTAGCTATAACATACATATATAAAAGTTCTGCTTGCAATTATAAATGAGTCCTGAGACCAAAAAGTTTGAACTTTTTCTAGAGAACTGCTGTTTTAGGTGAACTCTAATCTTCAAAATTGCATGCTTCCTACTACCTACAAAGTTCCACACTTGTTGTTGATCACAGTCAATGTGATCACCTAGTGAATTCTGATGGGAAAGTAGAAGGAACCCAGGGTCCTACCTCTGTCCTTCCTTTCTAAAGCCTTGCATGGTTTTAACTTATTACATACATGGCAAGTCACCCAAATTCCATTATTCCAAACATGTTTATAATGCAGGCAAACACTATACAAGACTTGATCAGGTGGAGAATTTCTACCCCCTAAAATGACTAACAGCTATCACTACAAACTTCTCTGAAGTAAAATAACCCAGCTCTGTGACTTTAGGACTAAATCTCATGTCTGCCTTTCCTGGCCCTGTCTCTTATTAGAAAAGGAAACTTCCAACAATCACAAGTCAATAGTTTGATCAGCATATAAATCAGCTAGCCTTACACACAAATTTTTTTTTCCCTATTCATAGGATTTAGTCATAATCCTAATCCTGCAAGATACATTACTGGTCACATAAGGTATCAATCAAGGAAGTAGATAATTGAAGGTAAACATTCTCCCTTTGAGACATCATTTCAAGATTTAGGTACCTTTGATGCAAGGAGAGAAGAAATGAAAAGTATCATTTTTTAAATAAAGGAAACATAAATTCAGGACTCATTGCAGGTGTTACCGATTCTATGAAGCTTTCTCTAACGCACACCAAACCTTTAAATGATGTCTTCTTTTCCAAATTATCATATCTTTATTCATACTTACACCTGTTATATGCTCAAGGGACGAGTCTGTTTGATATTTGTATATGTAACCATAACACCTTGAAAGCTGAAGGTGTTCAAGCCAAAATAAATTAATCAACAAACATTCATTAAGTGCCTACTATGTTCCAGGAATTACATCAAACATTGGGTATACAAAGGCCAAATAACAAACAAAAACATCTCCTTCTCTCAAGGAACTAATGTCTAACGTGAGAGTTAACATGCAAACCATTGTGTATAAACAAGATTTTATATACAAACACATATGTATATATACATGTATATGCATGCATACATATGTGGGTGTGAGGATATACATATACACACGTGCAAGATAAATTGGAAACAATGCCAGAGGGAAGACACTAGTATTAAAGAGGTTGGGAAAGGTTTCTTGCAGAAGGTGCAATTTTAGCTGAGACTTGAAGGGAATCAGTGAAGCCAAGAGATGCAGAAGAGGAGGAATACTATACCTGGTGAGGTGGGGACATAGAATTAAAATACCAGGATTTGGGACATGGACATGCCAAGGAGGCCACTATCACTGTATCACAGAATATGTGAATGGAAGTAAGGTAAAAGAATACTGGAAATATAAGAAGGGGGTAGGTTATAAAGGCCTTTAAAGGATGAACAGACATCTTTATATTTGACCCTGGAGGTATTAGGGAGCCACTGGAGTTTAGTGAACAGGGAAGTGACTTGGCCAGACATCGTGTTTATGAAAATCAACGTGACAGCTGAGGGGAGGACGGATTGGAGTACAGAGAGAGACAAGGTGTAGAGACTAACCAGAAGGCTATCACAACAATCCAGGCAAGTTTGTTGAATTCAATTAAATAGCTGTCATACTAGTAATGGTGCTTAAGAAGTGAATTATTCTCAATGTATGAAGCTATTGAACCATAAAGTTGACAATTTGGGGAGAAAGGGGAAGTTTTGAAATAACCATTAGTGTCCAGAACTCATTCCTGTGTTCCCAGCCACATTTTACATCATAATAATGTGATAATTTGTTTCAATGTTATTTCATGTTTTTCTTCCTCCTTTTCCCACCTTGTGCTTATGTTTAGATCACTGCTTATGGAGCAAACAGGATTGGTTGGGACTGTGTAAGTTTTTAGTCTTCATGAATTTTAGCTGGCCCTCTAAAATAGTGAATTATGAACAAATGAATAATTTGTGCTACTTCCATGTGTAGAAGTCAGATGGCAAGGCTGAAGAGAACAAGAACATGATAGACTGTGATGCATCTTTGCTATTTATTGAATATTTCATAATGTATGAGGGCATGTTCCACCTTCTTTAACCAGTCTGTTTCCTCTTGCTAGCTTTCACATTCTTAAAAAAGTCTTCAGAATCTGAAACAACTGAATGCTGTGTTGGGATTTGTGACTGTCATTCACCTGGTTAGAATTACTCATAGATCTTGCAAGTATAGCAGGAATGCATCCATTACAACTGACAGCCAGGATAGTCATTAAACACTTTCCGCTATTGAGGTTCCAGCACCATATGGCACCTTAGGAACACTAGACAAAGCACTCAAAGCAGCCCAGGATTTGTACTGTGCCCTGTTCACTTAGGTTCAGTAGATGAATAAAATAAGCAATAGTACCTGTGAGAGTGAAACTAATAACAGTTCTTTTCTAGCTCTAAGGTTTTTTGTTTTGCAAGCAGAGACAAATTACTGCTTACATTAAAAATGTGAATTACCAGTGGGGAAAACTGGTTAAGAAACTAAGGAGAGTATTTGACCTTGTATAGTTTATTGCATTGGAGACACTATTATTAGCAGCTCAGAGGCATAGAACTCAGTGTGGAACCTGTTGTTAGGAAGAGTTGAGATCAAAACCCATCTCAGACACTTACTAGCTATGTGACCCTGGGCAAATCAATTAACTTATGTCTTCCTCAGTTTCCTCAATAATAAAAGAGGATAATAATAGTACCTACTTCCCAAAGTGTTGTGTGGATAAAATAAGATATTCACTAAGTTCTTTGCAAACTTTAAAGTGCCATATAAAGTCTGGCTAGTATTAATTTTTTCTTCTGATTCTTGTGGCACATTTTTACAGGTGAAAAGACTTTTACATTTTGGGGACTTTAGTAATGAAATCCTTTGCAAAGGGATTGAAAAATGAATATCAGGTAGAATTTTGCTATACTCTGAAAAGGTCTATATGATAGTAAGGTACAGGGTTGAAAAGAACCTCTGAGGTCATCTGGTCTAACTCCATAATTTTAGAGATGATAAAGCAGACCCAAAGAAATTACTTGCCCCAGGTCATAGAAATAAGTATCAGAGCCAACATCTGAACTCAAAAGAATGAAAGCAAAAGGGATTAAAAGAAGCTTAATATTTCTAGAGATTTATTTCCACTCTCATGGAGAATGAAAAGGAAGATTTTAGTGCTAGAAAAGTCCAGAGCTGGTGGCAAATTAAGAATAGTTTACATTATCATGAAACAAAGTACTTAGTGCATTTTGTTGCTAAATTTTTGAATGATATTATTTATTGAAAATGTTTGGGGAAGTGATTGCTCTCTACTCATAAGTGTGTTTAAAAAGAAGTGTGCTATTCAGGTAATAGGAAAAATGAAGAATTTTAACATTCTGGGAAAAATTAATTGTTTTGTTAAGCTATAGTGGAAGGTGACAATAAATAGTCATGAACATATCAGGCTAAAAGAAATGAGAAATCATCAATTCCCCTCTGGGTAAGGTCACCTAAGATATCAATCTGGAAAACATTTCATTAAAATATAAAAGAATATAAGATGTTTAAGATTAAATGAAGAGGTAGAGCCAAGATGATGGGGAAAAGACAGGAAGCTGGCTGAGCTCTCACCAATTTCCCTCAAAACAATTTAAAAATTAAGCCTTAAAAATAAATTCTGGAGCAATAGAACCCACAAGAGGATGGGGTAAACAACTTTCCAGCCCAACACAACATAGAATGACTACAAGAAAGGTCTGTCTCACTTAGGTAACAAGAGAACATAGCTCACCACAGGTAGTGTCCAGGCAGGCTAGTGGGAAGTCCGTAATCCCAGTACAGATCAGCAACTGAATTTTTATAGTCCTGGCTAATGAGGCCAGCAGCACAATGGGCCAGTTGTGATACCTCCAGCTCTGGTGCAGCATGCTAGTGACTAGCCTTGGTGACCTAAGACCAGATACTACTAGGTCAGACAAACCCAGCATTGCAAGCTAGTTGCCAACCCCAGAGGTCCCCTCACAGCAAGCCAGTGCAAGAAGTTTGGGACTGTGCCCCAGAAGCAGAGCTCAACTTTAAAAGTCACAAAATATACAGGAAAATAAAAAAAGAAGAAAAAGCTCTGATCATACAAAGCTGCTGTGGTGACAGGGAATATTGAAACAGAGAAGAGAGAAACAATGTCAAAATGTCTACATGCAAAGCCTCAGAAATAAGAGTGGTCTGTCCCCAAAAATCCACTGGAAGAACTCAAAAAAGATTTTAAAAAATGAAATTAAAGATAGAAGAAAAATGGGAAAATAAATGAGAGCTACATAAGAGAATTATGAAAAAAAGAGTCAACAGCTTGGTAAAAGAGGCAAAAAAAATGGAAAAAAAAAAGATGCCAAAATTCTGAGGAAATAACATTTTTTATTTAATATTTTTAGTTTTCAACATTGATTTCCACAAGATTTTCAGTTACAAATTTTCTCCCCATTTCTACCCTCCCCCCACCCCAAGATGACATATATTCTGATTTCCCCTTTCCCCAGTCCGGCCTCCCTTCTATCACCCCACTTTCTCCCCCTTATCCCCTTTCCTCTTACTTTCTTGTGGGGTAAGATAGATTTCTACACCCCATTGCCTGTATATCTTATTTCTCAGTTGCATGTAAAAACAACTTTTTTTAAACTTTTGTTTTTAGAACTTTGAGTTCTGAATTTTCTCCCTTCTTCCCTGCTCACTCACCCTGCTTGAGAAGGCAAGCAATTCAACATAGACCACACACATGTATCATTATGCAAAACACTTCCATAATAGTCATGTTGTAAAAGACTAACTATATTTCCCTCCATCCTATCCTGTCCCCCTTTATTCATTTTTCTCCCTTGACCCTGTCCCTTTTCAAATGTGTTTGCTTTTGATTACCTCCTCTCCCAATCTTCTCTCCCTTCTATCACCCTCCTCCCTCTTATCCCCTTTCCCCCTACTTTCCCATAGGGTAAGATACCAAATTGAATGTATGTTATTCCCTCCTTAAGTCAAATCTGATGAGAGCAAGATTCACTCATTCCCTTTCACCTGCCCCCTCTTCCCTTCCATTGTAACTTCTTTTTCTTGCCACTTTTATTTGAGATAATTTACCCCATTCTATCTCTGCCTTTCTCCTTCTCCCAACATATTCCCCTTTCATTCCTTAATTTTGTTTTAATTTTTAGATATCATCCCTTCATACATAACTTACCCTGTGCCCTCTGTCTATATGTAAGTATATTCCCTTCAACTACCCTAGTACTGAGAAAGGTCTCATGAGTTACAAATATCATCTTTCCATGTAGGAATGTAAACACAATGTTTCAACTTTAGCAAGTCCCTTATGATTTCTCTTTACTGTTTACCTTTTCATGGTTCTCTTGACTCTTGTATTTGAAAGACAAATTTTATATTCAGCTCTGGTCTTTTCATGTAGAATGCTTGAAAGTCCATATTTTGCCCTGGAGGATTATACTCAGTTTTGCTGGGTAGGTGATTCTTGGTTTTAATTCTAGCTCCTTTGACCTCCAGAATATCATATTCCAATCCCTTCGATCCCTTAATGTAGAAGCTGGTAGATCTTGTGTTATCTTGATAGTGTTTCCACAGTACTTGAATTGTTTCTTTCTGGCTGTTCGCAATGTATTCTCCTTGACCTGGGAACTCTGGAATTTGGCGACAATATTCCTAGGAGTTTTCTTTTTGGGATCTTTTTCAACAGGTTATCGGTGGACTCTTTCAATTTCCATTTTACCCTCTGGATCTAGAATATCAGGACTGTTTTCCTAGATTATTTCTTGAAAGATGACGTCTAGGCTCTTCTTTTGATCATGGCTTTCAGGTAGTCCAATAATTTTTAAATTCTCTCTCCTGGATCTATTCTCTAGGTCAGTGGCTTTTCCAATGAGATATTTCACATTGTCTTCCATTTTTCATTCTTTTTGTTCTGCTTTCTAATTTCTTGATTTCTCATAAAGTCACTAGCTTCCACATGCTCCATTCCAATTTTTAAGGCAGTATTTTCTTCACTGTTCTTTTGGACCTCATTTTCCATTTATCTAACTCTGCCTTTTAAGGCATTGTTCTTCTTATTGGCTTTTTGAAGCTCTTTTGCCATTTGGGTTAGTCTATTTTTTAAGGTGTTATTTTCTTCAATATTTTTTTGGATCCCTTTAAGCAAGTCTTTTACTTGTTTTTCATGATTTTCTTGCATCTCTCTTATTTCCCTTCCAAATTTTTCCTCTACTTCTCTTACTTGACTTTCTAAATCCTTTTTGAGCTCTTCCTTGGCCTGAGACCAATTCATGTTTTTCTTAGAGGCTTTTGATGTAGGATCTTTAACTTTGTTGACTTCTTCTTTTGATCTTCTTTGTCACCAAATATTCTATAGTCTGAGTCATTTTATGCTGCTTGGTCATATTACCAGCCAATTAATTGATTTTTGAGCTTTTTGTCAGGTTATGACTGCTTTCAGGGTGGAGAGTGCTTTGTCTCAAGCTTCAAGGATGTGGTATGATGCTCCTCTTTCGGCCTGTGCTCTGGTCTGTGAGTGTTCTCAAGCACTCCTTTCTGCTGTGTAAACACCTGGAATACTCCCTCTCTACAGCCACCTCAAAGCTCTGTCACACCAGTGCTCCTCTTCCCCCAACAACCCTGCAACCAGGACTGTGACCCAGATCCAAGCAGGGCAGAGCAAGAGACCTTGCCTCAGCACCAGTAAAGCCATCTCTGCAATCCAGCTCTGATCAGCTGCTTGATTACTCCCACTGTGTGGGCATGGGCCAGAAATAGCTGCTATTGCAGCTACTGTTTCTGCTGCTGCTGCTGCCACTACTGCTGTAGCCACTTCCACTGCTACAGCAATCTCCACCACCCTGGGCTGTGGCCTGACCACATACTTCCCTCACCCAGATCTAGCAGTTTTTCCACTGACCTGCTCCATTGTCTTTGGCATTTGTGGGTTGAGAAGTCTGGTAACTGCCACAGTTCAGTAATTCAGGGTGCTGAGGTCTGCTCTGCCTGGTCTACTCTGGCCTGGTCTTTTCTGGTGGATCCCAAGGAGAGCTGTGCTCCACTCCCAGCACAGAGCTATAGACCCTTCCCAGAGACCATCCAGGCCATCTTGGGTTGAAGACTTCTTTCTCTCTGTTATTTTGTGGGATCTGTAGCTCTAGAATTTGTTTAGAATCATTTTTTACAGATGTTTGGAGGGATTTGGGGGAGAGCTTAAGCAAGTCACTATTTTCAAGCCTGTATCTTGGCCCTGCCCTGGAAAACAACTTCTTAAGTAAAATTGGTCAAATGGAAAAGCAAGTACAAAAGCTAACTGAAGAAAAGAACTCCTTAAAAAGTAGAATCTGGCAGGTGAAAACAAATTAATCCATGAGTCATCAAAAATCAATCAATCAAAATCAAAACTGAAAAAATAAAAGAAATGTAAAATACTTCATTGAAAAAGAACTGACCTGGAAAATACATCCAAGAGAGATAATTTAAGAATTATTGGACTACCTGAAAGTCATGATAAAAAAGAGCTTAGACAGCATTTTTCTTATTTAATATTTTCCCAATTACATGTAAAAAAATTTTTAACTTTTTTTTCCTAAATTTTAAGTTTCAGATTCTATCCACCTCATTCCCAGAACCCTGACAAAGCAAGCAATTTGACATAGATTATACATGTGAACTTATGTAAAACTTATCTCCATGTAAGTCATTCTGTGAATGAAAAAAGGAAGAAAAATAAAGAAAACATATATTTGATCTGTATTCAGGCTATATCAGTTATTTCTCTGCAGATGGAGAGCTCCTTTCATTGTAAGTCCTACATAAATTGTTGTATTTTTTGTAATAGCTAAGTTATTCATAGTAGATTATCATACAATTTTGCTGTTGTGGTGTACAATGTTTTCTTGGTTCCACTCATTTCACTTTGCATCAGTTCATGAAAGTCTTTCCAGGTTTTTCTGAGAGCATCCTGTTCATCATCTCTTAAAGTACAGTAGTATTCCAACACAATCATATACAACAACTTGTTCAGCCATTCCCCAATTGGACAGCCCCTTGATTTCCAATTCTATGCCACCACTAAAAGAGCTGCTATAAATATTTTTGTACACATAGGTCTTTGTTCCTTTTTCATCTCTTTGGGATTGGTCAAAGTGTGGGCATGGATTTGTAAGCCTTTAGGCATAGTTCCAAAATGCTTTGCAGAATACAGAGCATATACAACTTCACCCAAAATACATTAGTGTTTTAATTTTCCTACATCCTCTCCAACATTTGCTAGACAGCATCTTCCAAGAAATTAACAAGGAAAACTGCCCTGATATTCTATAGCCAGGGAGTAATATAGTAATTGAAAGAATCCACAGATCACATCCTAAAAGAGATCCCAAAATGAAATCTCCCAGGAATATTTTAGCCATATTCCAGAATCCCAAGTCAAAGAGAAAATGCTGCAAGAAGCCAGAAAAAAAAAACAAAACAATTTGAAATATCAAGGAGTCACAGTCAGGACTACATTTAGCAGCTTCTACATTGAAGGACTGCAGGGCTTGGAATATGATATTCCAGAAAACAAAGAAACTTGGATTACAACCAAAATTCAACTACCCAACAAAAATGAACATAATCTTTGGGGGAGAAGGGAAAATAGACATAGAATGAAATAGGTGACTTTCAAACATTCCTGATGAAAAGACCAGAGCTTAACAGAAAATTCAATTTTCAAATATAAGACTTGAGAGAAACACAAAGAGGTAAACATGAAAGAAAAATGAAACATGAGTTATTCAGTAAGGTTAAACTGCTTACCTCCTTACATAGGAAGATGATACTTATAACTCTTAAGAACTATACCTCTATTAGGGCCGTTAGAAGGCATATATATATATACACACACACACACACACATATATATGTATGTATATTTATATATATATATTTAAATATATATACATATATATGTATATATACATATATATATGCACATAGATAGACAGAAGGTGCAAGTATAAGTTGACATTGATGGGATAATATTAAAAAAAGGAGTAAGAAAGAGTATTGCAATGGGAGAAGAGAGAAAGGAGAAGCTGAATGAGATAAATTACAACACACAAAGAGATGCAAAAGACCTATTACATTGGAGGGAAAGCAGGAAGACGGGTAAACATTATTGGAACCTTAATCTCATTGTATTAAGCTCAAAGAGTGAATAATGAATACATTCAATTGGGTAAGGAAGTCTATCTTATCCTATATGGAAGTAGGAGGGGAAAGGGACCAGAAAAAGGAGTTCTGATAGAAGGGAGGGCAGATTGAGGGAGACAGTGATCAGAAGCAAAACATTGGGGAGGAGGGACAAGATGAAAGGAGTTGGGCGGAAGCAGATAGCAGAGTGGATTAAAAATCAGAATATGTTGTTTACAAGAAACACGTCTGAAGCAGAAACACACACGAAGTAATGGTAAAAGGTGAAACAGAATATATTATGCTTCAGATAAAGTAAAAAGAATACAAAACAAAACAAGGAGTAGTGATCATGATTTTGCAAAAGAAAAAATAGATCTAATTAAAAAAGACAAGCAAGGAAACTGCATCTTGCTTAAAAGTACCATAGACAATGAAGTCATATCAATACTGAATATATATGGACCAAATGATATAGCATCAAAATTTCTAAAGGAGAAGTTAAATGATTTACAGGAGCAAATGGACAATAAAACTGTATCAATGGGGGACCTCAGCCTTCCCCTATCAGAACTAGATGAAGCTAAATACAAAATAAACAAGGAATATTGCAAGGAGGTGAATAGAATTTTAGAAGAGTTAGATATGATAGACATCTTGAGAATGGAGATAAAGAAAGAAATATACCTTTTTTCTTAGCAATATCTGACACTTACACAAAAAATTGACCATGTATCAGGGCATTACAAATATCACAATGAAATGCTGAATAGCAGAAATAATAAATTTATACATTTCTGATCGTGATGCAATAAAAATTATTTCCATAAAGGACAATCGAAAGATCAATTAAAAATGGACTAGAAAGTAAATAATCTAATCTTAAAAAATGAGTGGGTAAAAGACTGAGTGATAGAAACAATAAAAAAATTCATCAAAGAAAATAAAAATGAGACCACATATCAAAATTTATGGGATGCAGCCAAAGCAGTACTTAGGGGAAAATTTATATCTCTAAATACTCACATGAATAAAATAGAGAAAGTGCACATCAAAGAATTGGGCATGCAATGGCAAAAGCTATAAAAAGAACAAATTAAAAATCCTCAATTAAATACTAAATTTGAAACCCTGAAAATCAAAGGAGAGATTAATAAAATTGAAAATAAGAAAACCACTGAATGAATAAATAAAACTAAAATCTGATTTTATTTTTAAAAAATACACTAAAATAGATAAATTGTTGATTATTTTGATTAAAAAGACAACCAAATAACCAGTATCAAAAATAAAAAGATTGAATTTACCAACAATGAGTAAGAAATGAAAACAATAATTAGGAGGTATTTTGCCAATTGAATGCTGATAAATTAGACAATCTAAGTAATATAGAAGAATATTTACAAAAATACAAATTGCCCAGATTAACAGAAGACATAGAGTACTTGAATCATTTTAGAAAAAGAAATTGAACAGGCTATCAACGAACTTCCTAAGGAAAAAATCCCAAAGAGCAGGTGGATTTATGAGTGAATTCTGTCAAACATTTAAAGAAAAATTCATTTCAACACTATATAAACTCTTTGGAAAAACAGGTGAAGGAATCCTACCAAATTCTTTTCAGGACACAAATATTGTACTAATACCCAAATCAGGAGAGCCAAAATAGAGAAAGAACACTATAGACAACTTTCCCTAATGAATATTGATGGAAAGGTTTTGAATAAAATACCATGAAGCAGATTTATAGCAATATGCCACAGGGTTCATATACTATGACCATATGGGGTTTATATGAGGAATGGAGAGCTTGTTTAATATTAGTAAAACTAACAGCATAATTGACTATATAAATTACAAAGCTAACAGAAATTATTGGACTATCTCAATAGATACAGAAAAAGCTTTTGACAAAATACAGCACCCATTCCTATTAAAAAAAATGCTAGAGAGCATAGGAATAAATGGAGCTTTCCTTAAAATGATAAGTAGTAACTATCTAAAATGATCAGCAAGCACTCTCTGTAAAGGGAGAAAATAAAACTATCACTCTTTGCAGATAATTTAATGGTATATTTGGAGAATCCTAGGATCAACTAAAAAAAAAACCAGTGGCATATAAATGTAATGGAATACTATTGTGATATAAGAAATCATGAGCAGGAACTTTCAGAAAAATTTGGATAGACTTACATGAACTGATGCTGAGTGAATTGAGGAGGACCAGAACATTGTGTCCAGCAAGAGCAAAATGCTGCAATGATCAGTTATGATTGACTTAGCTCTTCTCAGCAATACATTGATCCAAGCCAATTCCAAAAGACTCATGATGGAAAATGCTTCCCACAATCAGAGAAAGAACTAATGCAATCTGAATGCAGATCAAAGCATACTATTTTCACTTTTGTTATTTTCTGTGTGTTTTTTTCCTGTTTTGCTTCTTTCACAATTGTGACTAATATGAAAATAAGTTTTATGTGATTGTAGAAGAGGAGAGGAATGAAGTAAATTTGGAACTCAAAAATTAATAAAAATTTATGTTTAAAATTGTCTTTACATGTAATTGAAAAAATAAAATGCTATTAAAAGACTAATTAAACAAAGGCTTTGGAAATGGTATAACTTTCTTGAGGAAAATATTTTGAAAATTATACATTTGCATCTGTATGTATATGTATTTTTGTCTATATGCATATATATGAGAACATTGACATTTTTGGTAAATAATGTCATTTTCTTCATTCAATAGATTATTATAAGTAAAACTAATACACAGGCAGAAGAAAGAATATGCTGGGTTCAAGTTCAATTACTGACATGTTCTGGCTTGTGTGATCCTGGGTCGGTCTCTTTTAGCCCTTCTCTAACAGTATCCATTGTAGAAGAGTTGTCAAGGATCATCGGTCATGCATACAAAGATGTTTGTTGTATTGGAATGAATCCTGAATTTAGGATGAGAGCTATCAATTTTGAGTCCCAGCTGCATTGCTTCCTAGTAATGAGACCTATGCCAAGGCCACTCTAGGCCTCATTTTCTAATTCAAAAGCTGAGAATTTTGACTTAGACATAATACTAAAGGTCCCATGTTAAATTTCCCAGTCTAAAACTTCCCGTATGTTATAATGTAACTTTTCTCTCTACTCCCACTCCCATCTTTAGTGTACATTTACTTTGGAATCATGCTTCTTATTTTCTTTTGTATTGTGATATTCATGAAATAATTTCATCCTTTTGCATAGCTTTCATCTCTAAATAAAAATTATTTATTTTGTGAAAAGAGGAATTAAAACCAATTTTAACTGCCCTCATCAGTCATAGAGATGGTTAACAGTGATTTTTTTTTAAAATGAACTATTTCTCCTATGAAGTTCTATCACCAGTGTGGCTTCTGAGATATTGGATGTTTTTACCATATGTATATTGACTTGCATTTTCAGTCAAACTCCATTAGAGGAGATACTATTACATCGATAATATTTTAGTAACTTTACTACCACCAATAAGAACAGGTTTTTCCTCAACCTTTCTGTCAGCCTTACTGCTTTCTAAATTTGGATTAGGCAAAATTAATATATAATTGTGTATGTATAAACAATAATCCATCAACATTAAAGTAAAAATACAGATGCTTAAATTAATTTTAGACTAACTGATATCATTGATTTGTTTCTGTCCTTCAAGAAATATATGTGTTCATGTATAAAGTTAGCTATATATGTATTTATATGTATAGACACATACATACATATATGGCTACATACATGTATGTACACACCTATACACATACATGTGTGTATATACACACATACATATATTCATATGTGCACATATATAACTGTATATATATTACTTTGTGGGACATATAGGGATATGTGTGTGTGCCCTTGTATAAACACATATATGTATGTATATACACACACACCTTCCTACATATACTAGTTGTAGGACCATGGTTTCAATTAGTACCTCTGTGTACATGATTCTCAACCTCTGTATCCAGCCCTAGCTGTTCTGCTGACCTCTAGTCTCACAAGTAGAACTATGTATTGACCATATCAAATTGGATGTCCTAAGGACATCTCAAACTTAACATATCCAAAATTGTACTCACTATCTTTCCCCAAAACACTTTCATTTTCCTAATTTCACTGTCACCGTCAAGGGTACCACCATCTTCCCAGTTCCACAGTCATGTAGATATCATTTTTGACTCCTCACTCTCTCATCTCCCAAATCCAATATGTTGCCAACGCCTGTTGAATTTATTTTTGTAATATCCTTCAGGTATTGTGATATTCTGCTGGTTGTTCTGCCTGCCACAAATCTCTCCACACTTCAGTTTATCCTCTAGTCAACTGTCAAAGTTATCTTCCTGAAGCCCATGTCCGATCATGTCATTCCCCTACTCAATTAACTCCAGTAGTTCCCTCTCATTTCAGGAATCAAATATTTAAAATCTTATCTTTGATGTTCGAAGCCCTTCGTAACTTACCCCCTGACCTTTCCAGGCTTCTTTCACCTTATACTTCCCTATATGCTTTGAGATCCAGTGACACTGATCTTACAAGTTGCATAAGATGTAATGATACATGTACATATACACTAGTACAATATGTACTGCATAAGGTTTTAGGGCTAGTGAAAATCAAGTTAAATTATATATGTTCTATCCACTTTAAAATTTTAAAGGTGCACATAAATGTAGGGTGTTTCCTTAGTTGTTCTCCTGCCTTCTCACTACCAATATAGGACTTGTGAGAACATAATCTTTTTATTCTCATTTCCAGTAGTTTGTTTATTGTGTTCATGGATCAAATGGTACTAGAGAAAGGAAACTCCTTTTTATTTTATCATCACTCTTTTTTAAAAAATGGTTTACTTCAATAGTTTGCATCTTATTCAATTCTTACTCTTTCCATTGAAATGGAAGGAATATTTCATACTATTGCTTATCGTTAAATGTTAAAGCCAAGCAGCTACCCACTCTACACATACTACCTATTTAATTCCTGATAGATTTTTTTTCATTTAACTTTGTTGTTGTGGTGTTGGTTTGTTTTCTTTAAACAAAATTTAAAACCAAAATGCTACTGGAAACTCCTTTAAAATGTATTATTAGAAAGCCATGTGATGTTTTGGAAATGTACTAAAAGTTCTATATGAAAGAAGCAGTCATAGGAAGTAAAAATTGACAAGGACTTTTCTACATGTTTTCATTCATCCAAAAGTCCATGACTCCTACTTTTTAAAGGACTGAATCCAGTATAAAAAGGAAAGCAAGTGGTTGAGGTTGTGTTGGTAAGCAAAATTGGCTCCTTAGCACTTAGTGCCCTTGAAGAGTTTCGCTTTTGTTTGCTTTGAGTAATGCTAAGCCCCAGGCCCAAACCCCTATTAGGTGTGGAACCTGTGTGGGTGTGGATTGGTGACTGGGGTGGGGCCTAAGGTGGGGCTGGCTAAGGAGAGGTGCTCACTCCAGAGCCATGCCCTATTAGGTGTTAACCTAACCTATGTGGATGTGAACCTCTCAGGGTCCTAAGGGGAGGGGCTAACTCAAGAACCTATCATAGCAGCCTAAATTCTGGTCATTCAGATGACGTTTGATGCTGAAGCCCTATAAGAAGGAAGGACTGAGCCATTTGTGCAGGGCTCTTGAGATGGTGTTGATGAGGAGACTCTGGGCAGTTATCGCTAAAGAGCCCTCCAGCTTGTAAACCTGGATGCTGAGACTTTGTTGAACTCTGGTAACTATGTATTGGGATTTGAATCAGACAAGGTCTGTCTGTTGATGTTTGTAATTTGTTTGTATTTTGCTCTGAAGTTCAGTGCGCTGGTCTTTTTCCCCTGAACTAAGTGAATTGTATTTGTGTGCTGAATTAAAGTAAGCATGTCAACCCCTTCACCCTGCTTTCCTTAGTTAAGCAGATCAAAAGAACCTGTGCTGTTGGCAGCTTTCTGGGTGCTGGCTGTGGGGGGATCTTACACCCCCACAGAAGCTGCTAGCCAGATTGTGGAAACAGGCAGGTTTTATTTTCTTTAGACAATTCTTGTCCTTTGATAATGTTTTAAAAATCTGGAAGGTGTTCTTTTTATTCTTTTTCTATGCAAATTAAACATTAGTGAGAATAAAATGAACTCAAAGCTCCAGAAAAGGTCAATACATTCTCAAGGGGAGACTGCCCTATTTTCTCCCCATCCCAGTAACTCAGGCAATGCTAAAAGAAGATAGAAAGAGCTAGACTTGAATGACAGCAAGTTTCGAGAAGTCTTCTCACATTATCCACTCACTTAATGTGAATCATCACAAAGACTGATTACTGTGGCTAAGAGAGCCACTTATACACTGGTCCAAATCTTTTTTTTTTTCTACTTTTGGTCTATGTGATCTTATACTGGGAACTCTTAATCTCTTGTCATTTCGTGGAAAACTGCTAATCAGGAAAATAAAATTGTGAGTTAAGCAATGTGTGACTATAATCTTCACCATAGTTTGTCAGAGAGTACTTAAGATGATCTGGGTTCAAATACCACTTAGTAGTTTTATGACTCTGGGCATTTCCCTTAAAAAAAAAAAACTCTTTCCAAAGCTGTCACCTATTTAAGACTCTTTCCTCATTTATAAGATTTGAATAATAATAATACCTACCTCATAAGGTTGTTTGAATATCTTTAGTGAGATAATGTATATAAGATGATTTATAAATTGTTTAGTTTTATATATATATATGTATGTGTGTATATACATTATGTTATACGCAATATTTATATATGCACATATATATAATTATATAAATTTTTTATGTATTATACTTACATATATGTATTAAATGAGATAATGCATTTAAGATTCTCTACAAATTTTATATATGTGTATGTATGTTATGTACATATGCACATACGTATGTGTATGTCATGTATATACATACTCATATATCGGTGTATATTACATATATACAGACATATATATGTGTGTAACCGGTATTGCTATTAGATCTAAGTACATAGTTAATGAATAAATATGAAATTAAATGTATTAATTATATAACTTCAAATTGAGATCACAAAGGAAATTATTTTAAAACATTCTTTCTCAGGAAATGCAGAGAATCCATTGAGAGGAACAGCTCTGTAAAAACCTGAAATTATTAGCTAAAGTTTTCTTTTGAAACTCAAAGTTTCAAAGTTAATAGGCTGAAGGAATGGAATGTGAAGGTCAAAACAGGCCTGTGTTGTCTTTCATTTTGGTCAGCACATCTGAATTCAATTAAGATAAAGAAAATTCCTATGTACATTTTTGAAGGTTACTTAAAATCCTTTGGGAAATTATTTGGTTTCATAGAAGATATGTCTTTCCACATAAGCAAAGAATTTGCATCTTTCTTGCCATGTTGCCAGAGCTTTTTGTCATTATAATGAAGTTGGCCATGTAAAATTAGTGTATGGTATGATGACAAAAGTGTCAGGCCTGTGTTCCCCCCCCCCACCTCCCTGGCATAACCTTGATTCACTAAAACACTCAAAGAATATGAAGGTTTTTTTCTTTTTAAAGATCTTTTGCTCTATGATTGTTTTGCTAAAATTCTAGGAAACCACAAAGGATCATAGAAAATGAAATGATATATTTTAGAAAATCAAATTGCAGTTATTGCAACTTTATGAGTCCCACAAAATCCGATCCTTGGCTAATGGTTCAATAATACCTCTAGGCAAAAGAAAGAGTCGCTGGTGCTAATCGTGTAGATATATTTCAACTTTTCTTATCATGTGCTGGTTACTATCGGGGAAAAATAAAGGTACTAACTAGAATAGGACTTCTGAACCTGTGGTTTCCTAGCTTGTTTTAATGTGTGTGTTTGTATTCATACATACATATATGCATAAGTAACATAGATGGATAAATGTATTTGCACCACTCCAAGGCAGTTTTCTCATTTATAACATGAAGCAGTGAGACTCATTGTTCTCTAACATTCCTGCCAACTATGAAGTTGTATGCTTCTGTTACCAATTCATCCTGAGATGGACTTATCCAATGAATAGGTTATTGCTAAAATAATTTGACTTCTTTGTTTACCCAATTACTGTGTTCAGTGATGGCAAAAAGACAAAATGTTAATAGCTTATAAACACTGTATTTATTTTAAGATTGATGGTAAATGCATAAGTATCAAAAAACTCAGTAAGTAGATTGAAGTCCAAGACAAATAGGAAGAAATGGCTTTGTGTATCCTTGAGTTGAAGCACAGAAACTTCAAGAAAAGCTGTCATAGAAAAAAATGACATGAGCTACATGATCTCTAAATGGTCAAACACTTAACTAAGAAAATAAGAGAATGATTAGTTATTTGATATTTTCAAATGAAAAGAATATTCATTTTATTATTTTAAGTGTTTAATTGGCACTATGAAAAAGATATAGAGTATTTAAGATGTTAGAAAATTACAACATCATTAGATAATAATTAAGAATGGTAAAGTATAGAAATTTAGTGTTATAGTAGATAGGTAAAAAGTCATCTTCATTTGATGTGCATTTTTTTTTGTATTTTTTAAATTTATTTTTAATATATTTGGTTTTCACCATTGATTTTCACAGGCGTTTGAATTACAAATTTTCTCCCCATTTCCTCCCCTCCCACTACAAGATTGCATACACTCTGGTTGCCCTGTTCCCAAGTCTGCCCTCCCCTCCGTCACCCCATTCCCCTCCCATTCCCCCTTCCCTTCCTTTCTTGTAGGGCAAGATAAATCTCTATGCACCATTGCCTGTGCATCTTATTTTCTAGTTGCATGAAAATAAAAAAAAAAAACTTTTTTACTTTTACTTTTGAAAATCTATTTTTTCAAAACCTTGAGTTCCAAATTCTCTCCCCTCTTCCCTTCCTATCCACCCTCCCTAAGAAGTCAAGCAATTCAACATGGGCCACATGCTTATCATTGTGTATAACCCTTCCACAACATTCATGTTGTGAAAGACTAACTATGTTTTGCTTCTTCCTAACCTATCCCCCTTTATTGAATTTTCTCCCTTGACCCTGTCCCTTTTCAAAAGTGTTTGTTTTTGATTATCTTCATCCCCATCTGCCCTCTCTTCCATCATCCCCCCCCCCCTTTTTTTAATCTTCTTCCTCCTTCTTTCCTGTGTGGTAAAATACACAACTGAGTATGTATGGTATTCCCTCTTCAGGTCAAATCTGATGAGGGCAAGATTCACTCATTCCCCCTCACC
>CM053623.1:105852413-105898450 GCA_028646595.1 Phalanger gymnotis
ACTCCGATCCCGTCCAGCTGCTTTCCCCACTAACCTTTTGCTGTTTGTGGGTTGTGAGGTCTGGTACACGCCACAGCTCAGTAATTCTGCGAGCTAGGGCCCCCTCCGCTCCACTCCAGGTCTTGTCGGTCTGCTGCCCCGCGCCGCCTCGCGCACTGGCCTCTGCTTGGCTCAGCTCCGCTCCCCTCGGCTGGGGGCTGGGAGTTCTGTTCGGGACAGACCTTACCCCGAGACCAACCAGGCAGACCTGGGCTGGAGTCCTGCTTCCCTCTGCCCCTTTGTGGGTTCTGTAGTTTTAGAATTGGTTCAGAGCCATTTTTTCATAGGTTTTTGGAGGGACTTGGTGGGGAGCTCACGCCAGTTACTGCTTTCCAGTCGCCATCTTGGCTCCGCCCCTCTATTTTCTGAATTCTTAATCACATTTTGTGGTTTGCATATTAGTGTAAGGATTTGTCATGTGTGAGTTTATAACAAATTGTGAGTTTTGCTTTTTAATTACAGTTATCTAATTATGTCTTTCTTGGCACCTGTTATGATGCCAAATTTTAAACTTGGAAAACTATCTTGTACAGTTCCCTTTCCTTCACTGAATACTCTGCTTCATTGAATACATCCAGGATCCTTAACTATAACCTTTAGGTAATTTCTGCTGGAAATCTCCTGATCCTAAATTGCTCTTATTAAGCTTTAGACTTCTATAAGTTAATATGACTCAGTAATTTGTTCAAAATTTCTTTTTAATATATTGTTGGTTTAGTTCATGTAGATACTTTTATATAGAAATTTTTGATTCCACTCTCTAATTTTAGCCATTTAATATATTCTATCCAAAGGGAAACTTATTTTAATTCGATCAATTCTGTGGCATTAATTTTCTTATTTTACTATTACTTTGCAAAATGAGGTCTACTTTTGTCAATAGTAATTTTTTTTTGTATTCTGACCTGTTTAACATGTACTCTGAGAACATCTACCAATCTTCTTTCTCAAAGAAATGAGGAAGCATTCATCTTCCTAGAGCTGCCAAGGATTTAATCACAATTTTATGGGATTTAGTTAAAATATGTTCTAAATCTAATGTTATCCTTTTTATCCTGCCAAAAGTATACCTTTAGAATGGCATTGCATAGGTGTTAGTTGCTATAAACGTATTCTTGTCAAACTTTTGACTTCAGGATATAAATGAGTCTCTTAATACAGAGAATCTTGACTTTCTCCTTGAGAGAAAAAAAATTAAAAATTTTGTTTAAAAGTTTAAAGTTTTGCCCAAAGAACAAGGTATTTAAAAGTATTACCATAATTTTTTTTTCAATTTTCCCCCAAATTCAAGCTCAAACACTTATTTCTTTTTTTCTCCCTAGTCCAAACCAAGGATTTTATCCTTGCTGAGTTCAAATAATATCAAGAAATCATTGGAGAAAGTCTCCATTAGATATAGTAGCTGATTAGTACATATAACCCTGGAGTCATATAGTTCATGTTACTTGTATAAATCAAGTGATAACATAGTGTTGTGTTAGGACCTGTTTTGGGCTTGAAAGTCATGCTCAGTTTTATTTTTTTTTGGAAGGGAGAAGGCAAGGCAATTAGGGTTAAGTGACTTGCCCAGGGTCACACAGCTAGTAAATGTGTCAAGTGTCCGAGATCGGATTTGAACTCAGGTCTTCCTGACTCCAGGGCCGGTACTCTACTCACTGCGCCACCTAGTAGCCCCATACTCAATTTTATTTAGGAGGGAAGATAATGGGTTTAAAGTCAGACAACTTAAAAATCTCCTAGAAGATACTATATTTTATATCAATTATCCTTGACATTATTCAGTTATTGGAATGTTTTAAGTAAAGAACAGTTTTCAATTTGAGCACCAAATAGTATAGAGTTCATGCTGTGTTTCAATCCATTTCATATATGTATAGCATGCATACCAAATGTTCCTGGTGAGCCTAGGCCCATGCTAAAATCTCAAAAATCATTTTAGTCATAATTTAATAATAAATATGCACTTTGAGTTTTAAATTATGGATTCTTCCACAATGCATATGATTAGCTGAAATTTAGTTTCATTGGTTTATTTAATGAATACAAATTTGGTCTTTTATCCATGATTACTTAGCAACTACCCATGTTTAAAAAACAAAATAAATTTCCTAACTTTACACCCTAATGAAATGTGCTGCATAAGGCTATTATTGTAATATGTGACTAAGACTTAAGTATGAAATTGAATCAAAATCTCAACCAATAAAAGTGGTACAGATGCCATAGTATTTTCTGTGGCACATTCTTAACTGCTAAATCAATAACGAGCTGTTCTTTTCACAATTGGGACTTCTTGACACACTCCTCTGGATTTTTTCAGCCAATGCTATTTTTTTCAATAACGGTTTATACATTTCAGAGTGATGTAATCTCCAAATAATTTGTATAAAGTACATAAACACATGATCAGTCTATATTCAGAGAAATGAGTTGTGCTTGAATCTTTGTCATATACATAGATGCTTTTGATTGGGATATGTCCATATATGTATGTGTATTTATGCATACATACATATGTATACACACACACATATTGGTGGTTGTCCTTCTTTCTCAAACAGGACCAAAATTACATCACTAAGCTAGAGCCAAGTTTCAGTGTCTCCAACTGGCTGAGCAGACCAATATGAGCTCAGAATGTTCTACTGCAGGTTGGACACAACTAAACCATGTGGACATTTTGGGTAGATTCTCTAAATTTGCTCATCTTGTGTTTCTTTTGAACTATTTCAGCTCTGCTTTTCTAAACACATAGGTAGTATCAGCCCTTTTTGTGATGGCCAAGAACTGGAACTAAGGAGTACATTATGGTTTCCTAATGTAATAGACTAATTTTATGCCATAAGAAATGATTAGATGGATGGCTTCAGAGAAAACTTGGGAGACTTGTATGTGCTGGGGCATAGTGAGGTGAGCAGAATCAAAATAAAGAGTTATACAATAATAACATCTTATTAAAAACAAACATTTCAAGTTTAAGATCTGTGATCAGTTCAATGGCCAATTGTGAATAAAGAATACCAATAATGATGACTGTTATCTACCTCCTGATGAAGACAAGATTAACTTAATATGCAGATATACAGAATGGGACATGGCCAATATGGGAATTTGTTTTGCTTGACTAAGCATATTTTTAGAAGGGTTTTGTTTTTCTCTTTTCTGTCTTGTTTAAATAAGTGTCAACAAGAAAGTACATTGGCATTAATTGAAAAAAAAATCAATTAAAATATATAGAATCAGGATTGCATGAGGATAATCCACAGGTAAGTTGTATAGTTAGTTATTTGAGAAAAAAACCCATTTGACTCAATAATTATGTATCTTATCCAACTTGCCAGTTTTAGTGTGGCAGAGGAAATCAATTAGTCACTTCCATTGATATAATCTGTGATTCATTTTAATAGCAGTATAGAAGCTGTTAGTTATGCATTTGATCCAATTTGAGTTTTGAGGCATTTTTAAAAATTACACAGATGACCAGAAATTTCCCAAATACTTCTTCCCCAGGCATTTTCTCTCTCTTCCAATTTATTATATCATTAGTATCTTACTATAGTATCTTCAGGTTATATGTTGCTTTGATGCCTTACTTTACTGTTTTTTTTATTTTAATTTTGCTGTTAATTAAGGTTATCAAGAATTCTTGGTGCATATTTGTTTTCCAGATTCACTTTTGCATTTTTGAAATTTATTTTGTGCTTTTATTGGAGCAATATAATGTTTAACTTCTCTTTTGTAATTTTCCTACGTCTTTCCATAGTTTGCCAATAGTTTTATCCAACTGCTTCTGCCATGGTGAGATTTGAGAAATTATTTGAGAATAATCCTAGATATTCCCACACTTCCTCCTTATGGTAGTAATGAGGAAAAAAATTGCTATTTATGTTCAGAAATTTTTCAACTGACTAATATTGTAAAACAACCCATTTATTCACTATATTTATAGCAGATTTAAGTTTTTTCAAATATTTCTCTTTTATTTAATGGACTTGCTACTTGTATTTTTGCTACCAGGCTCATTAATGGCCTTTCAAAATTCCCTTCTAAGCAGACACATTGCCTCTTCAAAACTACTTAAGACATTGCAATTATGTTTTCTATTTTTTCACTATTAGCATCTCTGGACGTCATGTTAAGCATGGATTACTGAAAGCCTTTAGTTTATTCATATAGATATAGATATAGATAGATAGATATAGATATTAAATTCAGATTTGTTACCTCTCAATTTCTGCTCTCATTTCATCTGGGAATTAAATAGGAATGATCTTAGGGATTTTTTTTTTTATGACTGCCCTGCTTTGATCAGCAATGCATTTTTACATACTTGAGAATTCAGAATATCTTTGATGAAAAGCAATGAACTCCTTGCCTGCAACCAGTAATGATTCATTTCCAATTTTATTATGATACTGTATTGGAACATAAAAAAGTATTTGTATCATCCATACATTCCATGCAACTTGTGGTTTGCTGCATTTATTGGTCCGTGCCATCTTCACTGAAGCACTTTCAGCAAGTATGGCAAGAAAGATATCCTAATCTCTTCACCTATGCAAGTTAGGTTAATTTTTCCTAAAAAGGTATACAAACCTTCTTCTCAGTCTTGAGTGACTCAGGATGTTGGCATCACTTCCCAGTAATGTTAGTATAAAATATCTGTGAGAAACTCACATAGCTTTTAGATACTTGCTTGGTAGATAATGATGGGCAGCTCAGATAAATCAACATGAGGTGTCCTCTATTTCTGTTCGTTATTGGATATCCCCCTGCTATGTCTAAGTAAATGTTTTGGAAATCCTTAAATGATTTCTGAGTGTCTTATTTTGTCTCTGTTGTTGGACCTAAACTCAATTTGAACTGGCCTAGCCCAGAATAGCAGGCATTTCTGATTTGTTCCAGTATATCTTCTCTTCTTCTTGTACTATTATCCGAAGTAATATCATTTGCTCTGCCGCCCTCCGTGCTAAGATTGTTATTTTGATAGTTCTAAGTAGGGTTAGCCTAAAACTATGTCACTTCCTGAGATTAAGAGATATTTTTTACAGCACTAGCCAGGGTGCTAACTGAATCAGTGATTACACTGGAATACAATTGTTTAGCATTTCAATGTTTGCTGCCAGATTTTTATAGCTAGTATACTGGTTTCAGGGTACATTGGCGAGCCTTCTCCTTGCTTCTGCCCCCCCCCCAACCTCATGACCCAGATGATTGGTTACGATTTGAAGGGACTGTTGTTATTAATGATCACCACAATTATTTGAATCATCTCAACTCACACATTCTCATCTTTTGTTGATGAAGTCCAAAAAAGCAATGGTCCTGGAGCAAAATGCTGGCCTCCTGTGATTATTTTACATTTAATGCTCCTTGGACTATGCAGGTGGTTAAAATGACTATATAGAAATATAGAAGGAAATCATTAGTTTCACTTCACTTTTAGCAGTGAACTAGTCTGAGGTAAGCACTCTAGACATACTGACCAAATCTTTATAAAAACTACAGTAGCAGACAGAATTATTGAAATGCTTATGTCTTCCTATTCCCACAAGACTTTGATTTTTGGTTGTGTCGTGGCCAGAACCCCAAGCCAAGAATTAGGAAGACCTGAATTCAAATTCAGACTGAGATGCTTAATAACAGTGTGATCCTAAGCAAGTTACTTAACCTCTGTTTGCCTCAGTTTCCTCATCTGTGAAATTGGAAAAATAATAAGTACATATTTTTGTGAGGATCAAATAAAGTAATAATTGTAAAATACTTAGCATAGTGTCTTATATATGGTATATGGTACATAAATATTATAATGATAATTATTAGTAATATTATTAAATAAAAGCTTTTTGTTCCAAGTAGCTTAGAAAATATGAGTAGGTACATATAAAAGAGTACCAAAAGAGAACAGTGTCACAAATGTCCATGGAATAATGAGTATTTAGGAGTAGGGAGTAGTCTACAGTGTCAAATGATGCAGAAAAGTTAAGAAGGATGAGGGCTGAGAAAAGGCTAAAGGATTCCTTGAGCCGTTGTGGAATTATGAGGTTAGAAGCCAAATTGGGAGATGTTGAGAAGTGATTCCCCCTAACTGAAAGTTATCTGCCCCTCCTCGTTTCTCACAACATATTATCAAGATTCTCAGTTTGTGCTGATCAGCTTCTGCTGTCTATCAAATTTGTGCACATATCTTATTTTTTTTTCTTATGAGATTATCCTCCTTGAGGGCAAAAACTGTGTTGTTTATTATCTTTGGAATGTGTAAGGTACAGCATAGTTCCAATGTCAAAAAGATCCTTAATAAATATTTGTTGAATAAAAGAGTATAAAGTAAAAGCTTCTTTTAAAAGAGAAGATAAATCAAAGTTACATCTAAAATTTAAGAACAAATTGACTTAAGCATCCTTAAGCCATGTAGATGCAATTTACATATAGCAAAGTGATTTGGTTGTTATAAATCATTCGATCTATTCATTTAGTCAAGTGTCCTAAAGACATCTCCCAGGAAAATGTTGTGATTCAACTTTCGGTTATTGCACACACAAAAATATTCATTTTTAGTAAAAATGAAAAGTAAGCAATTTCTCTTTTAATATATTTATACTGTAGCCATATCTTTCCTCTACCACACCAATTGATCTTTAGAGAGGCCTTTCTTTACAATTTTGATTAAAACAAACAAACAAACAAAGCAGTTGATTTAAAAGTAAAAGGATAAAGGGCTTGAGAAATGTCTACAAAGTACATCTCCCCTGCTGCAAAGAGAAAGTTGAGGAACTGAGAGTCACTGATGCTAAAAGCCATAAGACTAGTTAGCATTTGAATCTAGGTTTTCTGATCCTTAATCAGAATCAAAATCAAGACGTTGTTCTAGGATGCCATATTGATTTCCAACAATTAAAAAAGAAAACCTTCTCAAGAAATGTTGCACCACAATCATTCATCCATTCTAATTCTCGGATACATTTTCCAGTACAGTACAGTCTTTCATATTTAAATCTGATGGTACAGAACCAATGTAGAGCAAGTCCAAACTAATAAGAGTTAAGAAGGAACACTAATAGCTAGAAAAAACAGGCAATGCTTTGCACAATATAGTGGTTGGGTAAACAGACAGGATGGAGTTGGATTGGGCAGGTACTGGGGAAGTGGAAATTATAAACTGTGGTAACTGATTTGATATGGGATTGGGGTAGAGTGGTAAGGTAAAGGGACGGATGATTCCTGGATTGCAAACCAAGACATTCACTTCTTTTGTTTTAATATATTTAAGAAACTTAGATTGATTTTGCAATGTCTTTCTTGGTCTTCTTTAGAAACAGACATTTGTGACCTAGCTATTATGTGTAGCCAGTAAATGACAATAAATCTCTTTAGCACTACTTGTTTTGTTCTTTAGCAACTCTTCTTCAGAATGTAAGTTACACAATGGCAGAGGCTTTGTCTTGACCTCCTTGTTCAGATGGCCTTTTCTAAGAATTCAACAGTTACTCAGCTTTTTATAGTGCTCTACTCCTTCATTCCTCCTAGATCCTTTCTCCTTACTTTCTCTTATAGGAACAATCATCATCTCTATTCATATGATTGCCAAATCTGGGAATGTTGCCCATCACTACTGAACACTTCTTCATTTGGCTGTCCCATCAGCATCTCAAATTCAATTTGTACAAAGCAGAATTCATTATCATTCCTACTTTGCCCCACTTCTCCAACTTCTCTGTCGATTGATAGTACTGTCATCTATCTAATGATACAAGTTTTCACTCTGGAAACATCTTCCACTTTGCTTTTCGTCACTGTCTTCCCAGTATCTAATCAGTTACCACATCTTGTAGGTTCTCCCTCCAGAAAACTTGCAATATCCATCTCCCTCCTCTCCACTGACAAAGTTACTGTATTCTACAAAGCCTTTGCTTTATTTCTTAGCTGCAAGTGTTATCTCACTCCACTAATTTATCTTCTCTTTATGTTTTCATGTGTGTACACATCATATATTTCCAGTAGCATGTCACCTCCTTAATGGCTGCTATTGTTTCACTTTTGTCTTCTTTTTACCCCCAGCCCAAGAACTATGCCTTGCAAATTTTTATTAAGTCCCTAATAAATGTTTGTAGAATTGAATTGTAGTGACTTATACTGAATCTCTCCAAGGACCTAACTTAGTTCTATGCAAATAAGTAGATACATGTTAAATGTTTCTTGAGGTAGAGTTCTCCAATACTTATCTAAACTATTTAATGACCTGTGCTAGTTTATTTTGAATGTGGAGATACAATATAATTAAAGTCGTGTTCCAAACAGCCCTCCACATGTCCCTCAAATAACGTGTCTTACCTTTTCTGGTGGGCCATGCTTTACAAAATATTAAAAAAATAACTTGATTTGAAACTTATATTACCCATGTGATATATATATATATGTCTCCACTATTTTTACCCCCATTTTGTAGCTGAAGAAACTAAAATTCAGAAAAGTAAAATTACATTACCAGTCACCCGATAGCAAGTCCTAAAGCAAGAACTCAAATACATGTTTTTTGACCATGATATCTCTTGAGAACCGATTCATCTACTCTACCATATCTCATGATGGGTCCTTCTGTACCATCCATTAATTAAAAAAAATTGTCAAGCACCTACTATATGTCAGGCATGGAGCTAAGTGTTAAGGATAGAAAAATAGACAAAAGAGTCCCTGCCCTCAAGGAGCTTACAATCAAGGGACTAACTATCCAAATAATACTTAGTATCTACTACTGTATGCATAAGCCATAATAATGGATACAACCAGGACATAAAACAAATTAAAATAAGATTAATGAAAATAAGATCAAAAAGGGGATATAATCTAATGTTATGTTTCCATTTTCTTAGACATTCAAGGGAGATTTGAATGTGCAGATGGACAACATATACAAATTGTGCTTGCTTTTAGGTTTGAGATGGAGAGATCCTCACAAGATAAGGATTATTCAGGAAGAAATAGTAAATAGAAAAAAAAAACTGGTCAGCTGCTAAGCTCTTTTTTTTTTTTGCAGAATGTTACCCTGCCTCTAAATTCCTCTCCCCAAACATTTCATTATCCTCTGTCATATCTCTCAATGACGATCTCACCCCAACCAATTGTCTAATAGCAAAATTCACCAATTCATATCTCATGACATCTATAGTCAGCCACAGTTCACATTATCATTCTCAATCAAAATATGCCCTCATTATATATTGCACTATACTCTACTCCTCCCTGTAATGTATGTTATTAATGTAACTCATTAAAATCCCCCAAAGCTCCCACCTTCATTACTATGATACCTACCATAGTTGTCAATTCTTACATTAGTATCCTCCTTTCATTCTACAGTTAAGGTAACAAAATAGAACTAATAATAACACTTGACAGTTTATAAATTTATACTTTTTTCCAGAATACACCCTGAATATTTGCTAAAGAACATACATATTTTTCTCCTTTCAGCAAATAATATATACACTTGTATTTATGTATGCAATTTTTGTTAGAAGTGTTCATTTGCTATAAAGGACCTTAGAATATTGGCACTGTTTCTCACATTCCCAGGTTTAAGAATACTAGATATGTCACCAATTCCCCTCCTTAGCACACAATATACAAAGTTAGAATCAAAGACTCCTTTGGCTCAAGAGACCTGAGAGACTATTCATAAAATGACAGAATCACAAAGTTTGAGAAGATATGAGAGAATTCAGGGGCTATCTAGTTCACATGTACATGGAAGGAATATATATTGCAACATCATTCAGTCTCTGCTTGAGACTCTCAAGGAGGGAGAGTGTATACCATCTCAATACAGAACATTCTACTTTTGTAGAGCTTTTATTGTTAGGGAGAGATGTGTGGCAGTGGAGGTATTTTTCTTGATATAAAACCTTAATTGACCTCTTTCCATTCAATGGTCCTGGTTCTTCCATGTAGAACTTAAAAAGCCTAATTCTTCTTTTACACGATCTCTTTTCAAATAACTGAATGTTATTACCATAGTCCTTTCCCTGTGGATGGAGATGTGAACTTTGACAACCTGAAAATACCCAGTTCCTTTAAATGATCTTCATATGACATGAAGTCAAGAACCTTCACCAACTATATTGCCCATCTCTGGATACATTCCGGCCAATCAATGCCTTTCTTAAAGTATAACGCACAGAACAATATAGAATACTCCAGAGAAGTTCTGTTGAGGTAGAGGGCAAAATATAGAGAGAATATAATTTCCTTATGAAATATCTTTCTTAAGGCGTACCTACTGTAGCTTTTTTCTGGCTGTTACATCATACTTCTTATCCTTCTTGTAGTGCAATAAAAAACAAAAACAGAAAAACTCTAAATCTTTTTTTTCCAGATAAATTGATCTCTAATTGCACATACCCTATCATTTTGTATATGTAAAGTTGAATATTGGGACCCAGATGTAAGTCCTAAGCCATTCTTGAACAAGAATCTCTTGGGAAAATTCTCAACAAGTAGTTATCTAGTCTTTGCTTGAAGAGCTCACATGAAAGAGAACAGACTTTCTTTTAAAGTAGCCCAGTATTTCCCCCTAATTGTTAATGATATTTTCCCCTAAATTAAGTATAAATTTGCCTCTATAATACTTATATTCATGGTTCCTAGTTCATCCCTCTGTGACTAAGCAGAAAAGGTTTAATCTTTCCTTTATATGACTGTATTTTCAATGCTTGAAGGGAGTTCTTGAGTCCCATTCTCCATTCGTTTCCATAATTCCTTCAATGAATCTTTATAAAGTATAATTTCAAGACCTTTCACCATTCTGGCTGAGCTACTTTGGATGCTTATCGGATTATTATCAAATAAAATTCGGTGCCTAGGATTTTCTATCCAAAGTGGTAAAATGAGAGGTTTTAAGGAGGTCATGTCATCCAGATAATATTGAAACAAAGAAAATAGCTTAAAAATACAAAGAGATAAATGTCAATCAAAACTATAAAAATGCTAGAGAATAACAAAACAAGCTGAAGCAGCAAAAGCAATAGAAAAGAAATAATGCAAAATATCAGGAGACTGAAAATGAGGATTGTAGTGAAATTGTCCCAAAGTGAAGCTCGGTGATTTGATAAAGGGGAAAGTTCAAAGTAAGTACACTTACATAGTAATAATATAAAACAGATAAACTTTGTATGTAAAGGCTTCATTAAGTTTGGGTTGATGAAATATTAAAAATGAGGAACTATGCAATGTAAATGGATTAAATTCTATCATGGAAATAAAAAAGAATAATGCTTTTGCTCTAACTGTAGAGAACATAGAAAAAAATTTAATCAATAAAACATATAGAAGAAATGAAGAAAACAGACTGCTTAATTTGAACAAGGCCCACCTAGTTATACTTGGAAGGATTTTGAAAGGTCTCAGAGGCAAATGGGGCAAAATCAGGGTAAGATGTAAGTATATACTACTTTTAGAACTAAGGAGTTTTGGGATTTGGTATGTTTTTGCTTTGGAGTGTTAAGGCATCTTTTTATGCAAAGCAACTTCTTATTTAAGAGAGGGAAAGTGAAGAGAATAGGAAAAGAACAGTACCCTGAAAGAGGACAAAAGGGATTCACAAGACCTCTGAAGCATGGCCCTGCCTGCTTCTGTTGGTTCATCAGCCTTAACCCTCCCTTGAAAAGGCCTTGGTGGGGAGGGGGATAGTGGAGGACTTGGGAACTGACAAAGGGCTCTTATACTAATAATACTAAACTCAAATATCAAAATATAGGTATTCTTAATCTTTTGAAATATACATATTAATAATATAAGCAGTTAAACATCTGAGAAATTTCTTAAAAATAACTGATTCCCTTTCAACACCTGAAAACAGGGCCAAAACTATCAAAGATAAAATTTGTGTGGAACAAAGACATGATTGTAATAGGTTGCTAGATTATCGATTTGTTTTCTCAGCAGAAACTATGTTTAATATATAAAAACAACTGCAGAAACTACTGTAATTTGAGTTTCTTTTGAGTACTCCAAATCTTAATGAGTTATATTGGTAGACAAAATGTGACTACACAGGTACCAATAAAAATATTCTGGGGAAAAGACTTGAATGTTTAAATACTGAGCATTTGACAAGAATTCAGAGTTAAGGGCATTTGTTCCACTTAAACAATAGGTTTCGTGACTTAGTTTCAGTGTCAGAAATATATATCTGCATAAAACTGTATATTTGAAATAGATTGTAAGGCATCGCTAGAGAAGTTCAAAAGGGTGAGATTATAGAATTTGAGCTTAGTCTTTAGTGTGCCTAATTAATATTGGGGTAGAAGAGACCCTTCCAAGTAGATGGTAGCTTAGGCTCATATACTATACAAATACAGCAAAGAGGATGTTTTCATATACACATCTGCTCTTTATCCCCATAAGGACACAGTAGCTAGCCATTAGGAATACTTGTTTAAATCCGTATTACTCTGTAGAAAAGAGAAAACCCAAGCTCAAGATAAACCACATCTCCCACTACTGTTGTTCTTTTTTTTCCTCTTTCTTATGCTGTAATGGAAAATAACCCAAAGTGGACATACTAAAGACCTCCAGTGATGAAAATCAATCAGCTAGTATTTATAAAGCACCTACTCTGAATCAGGCATTGTGAATGTTGGAACATTCACAGGATAATAAGAGCTAAAATCAATCCTTGGAATAATTGGGGAGGGGATGGTTCTGAGTTAGGACAAATGAGTTGCAACTCTTCCCAGGTTTAGAGGGGAAGGCAGAGTGCCTCCCCATCTTTTCTGCAACTCACCCTGCTCACACTTCATGCTATACAAAGTACAATCCACTCACTTTCCAAATGGGAAAACTGAGGCCCAAAGAGGTTAAGAGACTTGACCAAGCCAGAACAAGTACTAATTATCAGAACAGTGATTTGAACTCTGGCCTTGTGATTCCAAGTTAAGCACTCCAAGTCCATTATTAGTGGCATCACCTAGGCCCATCTCACCACTAGACTGTCTTTTATCCCTCTCATTGTAACAGAATACTAAGCTTTCAAACATTGCGGTCTGACATTTGCTTAGCTTCCTTTGTATACGTAGAGTTGAGAAAAATGAGAATCATCAGTGTGTGAGCACCAAACGGTACCTCTCTAATGGAAGGATAAAGTGGATCCACATGTTCATGCAGAACTCAGGGTGAAGATGGATCTCCTTTGTCTTTACACAGGGCACTAGGCCCTAATATTCCAGAGAGAACATTCTGAGACAGCATTCTGTTTGCATCCTCAGTAAGGATTAGGTGTTTGAAAAGGTAAAAGAAGGCCCTCTCCAAGTAAACAAACTATTCCTGGTTCATCCAATAAATAAGATTAAAATGACTTAGAATAAGCCACTTATAAGGATTTGATATTTTGTTATCACAATAAATAATATACCCCACAGTGTTGGTACTTAATTATCTACAATAGGGATTTCCACACTATGTTCAGGTTCAAAGTGGGAGGAGAAAAATATATTCTTAGTTCATCTGCCTATTCAGTGCTATCTTGACTCATAGAGCGGTGAAATCATTGGCAATCAAATAATAAACCATCTAGTTGAAACATCCCATGAAAATACAATAAATAGGAGAACATACATTGAATTCTTAATCCCTTAGAAATCAGAAGCTAACAATTCACTCCACAGACTTTCATGTCACAATACAGGCATAAGGATTGGGAAGGAAGAGCTTCATACTTTCAAAACACTCCAAGCTGTGTTGCTTTGAGTTGCTACTAGAACCCTTTCCAGGAAGCTCCCTACCTTCACATCTGGCACTGGGTGAACCCCCACCTCCACTGCTGTCAATCCCAGACAGCCCTGCTGGTGCAAACTTTGCTCTGTCCCAAAGCCACTTTTCTGACATAAATAACTGACGCTCCATAGTTCTTACTCTGTCCCTCTGTGCTTCCACCACATCTGCTGCTGGAGGCTTCTTTGCTGACATCTGGAGAGGATTCGCTCCACTTGATAAGTGCTCTTTTAGCTTCAGAACTCCTGGGCTACATTACTGGGAGCTATTGTTAACGCTATTTAAAGAAAAAAATTAGGTTTTTCAGATACCACCTGGACCACGTGCCTAGGAGCTGTTTATTAAATTATCTGGTCTGTCTTTTTCACTTAATTCTCAGCTCTACCTAGGTGAAGACTAAATCCCTTCCCCCACCCACCTTAGGCAATTACTTGGAGACCTGCCCTTACACCTTGCTCATAGAGACTTTCCAGTCCTGATTCCTATCTCAGCATAAATGACCTTCTCTTTGATCCTCCCAGCCTCAGGTGGGAAGTCAGAGTGTATCCCTATATTTTCTGCAACACACATTATCTACACTAATACTATGGTTTTCTGAGGCTTGGTAACACACACACACACACACACACACACACACACACACACACACACACACACAAACACATTTCCTAGGAACCTTTGACTCTCATTATGCCTTGACTTGCAAAAGTACATTAAACCTTTGAAAAGCCTCAAGGAATTGCCAAAATGCTTATGTGAAGGGCAGCAAAGAGGGGCATAAACACAGTGCCTTGTTCATAGCAGGCACTCAATTAATATTTGTCAACTTGAATTGAGTCAGTAAGTCTTCTGATAATATTATTTTTGGAATCACAAAAAAATAAAGCTTTGGTTCCTCTTAAATGTCTCCTAGAACTCATAGCATCAATCAGCATTAAGTAATAATGCCAATAATTCTCAACCATTAGGGTTTCACATAATGGATGTTTGCTTTATAGGGGCAAAGACATGGGGAGCAGTCAGAGATTCAATTTGGTTTTGATGGCAGTGGTTAATAAGGTAAGCCTTCCCAAATAGTTCTGAAATCTCAGTGTCCAGTTGAAAAGTTGTAATAAATATTTGATGGAAACTCTTTAAGGCAGGAGAGAACTTATCAGTGCAGAGGAACAGAACAGACCTCTAAGGTTAACAGCATGATTTCTCTTGTGCCAAAATTATATCTTGGAGGAAGAATCAAACTACACCTGCTTGTTTGGAATCAGAAGAGTGGTAGTAATTGGGGCTAATTGTCAAAATCTCAACTCACTTTACTATGATTTAAATCTCACAGCCCTCTCCCACTTTCCAAATGATTGCAAGACATTTTAGTTCAAATAATATCCAACTGAGCATCATCCAATTGAATCAATATTTCTTGACAAGATCCAACTCAAGACCTTTCAGTATAGCACAGTCAACCAGGAAATAACATTTCCTAACAGAATCAGAGTGGAAATAATCCATCAAGTCAGCAGCATCCCAGCACAATTATTGCAAAATGGCCACCTGGTCATGAAGAGCTAGGCTGCCCAAATATTACCTCTGATCACAATCTGTAATTTTAATATTATCCCTCATTGGTGACTACTCTGATTACAGGTCAAAGAGTAGAGGAAATGCATCTGCACTTGAAAATAGATCAATACAGAGAGATTTTCTTGCAATGAATTTTTGAGGATAACAATTCGAATACTTTTTTGTTATTAAGTAAATGTTGTGGTAGGAAAATTACTTTCCTTCTATTTATTAGTACAGTCTTGTGTTTCACAGGATCATGGAATCATAGCTAGAGATCTGGATAGAATATTAGATGTCATCTAGGTCATCTAGACCAAGTCCCTCATTTTACAGATGAGGAAACTAAGGCTTGGAAAGGATAAATGGCTCTTCCCTTGAGCCGTCCTAGGCAATCATTTAAAATGGTGAGGTACTCTCTTGATCCAGAGAACCCCACAAATTGTGCAAGTCAAAGGGTTCAAATCTCCGGGTCCACTTCAAGAACACCTGTGAAACAGCCCAAGCTATCAAGGGCATACATATCCGAAAAGCTACCAAGTATTTGAAATATGTCACATTGAAGAAACAATGTGTTCCCTGCCATCAATGTAATAGTGGACTTGGCAGGTATGCCCAGGCTAAGCAGTGGGGTTGGACACAGGGTCGTTGGCCCAAAAAGAGTGCTGAATTTTTGCTGCATATGCTTAAAAATGCAGAGTAATGCAGAACCGAAGGGTTTGGATGTGGATTCTCTCATCATTGAGCATATCCAGGTTAACAAGGCTCCCAAAATGCGATGGCGTACTTATAGGGCTCATGGTCGAATCAACCCATATATGAGTTCTCCTTGCCATGTTGAGATGATACTCACTGAAAAGGAACAAATTGTTCCTAAACCAGAAGAGGAGGTTGCTCAAAAGAAAAAGATATCCCAGAAGAAACTGAAGAAACAAAGCTTATGGCATGGGAGTAAATATGACATTAGAGGGCAAATAAAAAGTAAAATGAAGAAACAAACAAAAAAAAACAAAAAAAAGGATAAATGACTTGTCCAAGGTCACACAGATTCTAAGTCGGAAATCCATGACTCATTGCAGACTTTCTGTCTCAGAATCCTCCAACTTTTCATTGGAAGACACAGCTTCCTAGTTTCTATGGTCTCATAAAATGCCCCATTTTTCTTCCTGGCTAAAGCAAATTTCTCATTTCCACTTATGTCAAGTTTATACTCTCAACCCCAGCATCCATATCATAATGTTTACTAGATAATTTCTTAATACAGGTGAACATGATTTCCCCTAAACAAATTTTAAAATCCAAATTGCATAACATGAACATGAAATATGCCAATAAATCTAAATGAGAAAAGGTGAGCTAAACAAGCAGAGAAATCATAAAATTAAACTGTTTTAAAAGTTTGACGGCATTCTAGCTGTAGACATGCTTTGAGATAATGCCATCCTAAATTAGATTCCCTCTCTTTAATATTTTTCTTCTCTCCTAAATTACATTTTACTGAGAACAATGCTTGCATGTATCATCCAATAATGTATAATACAATAACAAAAAAGGCACCAATTCTTGGGACACTTGCTACTTGCACCTAAAAAAAGTGATATGAGATACAATGTCCCTTATACCATTAAAGTATACTGGAAAGACTATCAGCGGAAAACGTCTATAAGTTAATCTGAAAGAAATGTAAAAGTATAGACTTTCTTATTTACTACTTGATCAGGGTCCATTTTTCAAAGATGTAGGTCCAGTTTTCAAGTCACTTAACTGCCTCTGTGCAATGCTTCCTTAGGGAATATAAATAGAATATGTGATTTTGATGCTAGATCTATTCTTTGGCCTGTTACCTCAAACTTGACATGGCTTTAGTGTCCATTTTCCAATTATTTCATTTTGAAACTTTTTTTCCATATTTGAGGCAGTCTCAAAATTAATTCTTCTTCCCCTTGTTGCCATCCTTTACCCAAATTACCCCCCCCCCTCAGCTATTCTATTCAGTCTGATCCAGAAGGAAAGCAAAAATAAAAAAGTGGAAAATATTATAGAGCTGGAACATCCACAATAGCTAAGTGGAAGAGTTTAGAAAACTCTATTTCTCCAGGGCAGGTCAGATCAGAGGATCATCAATCATAAATTGAAAGGGACCTAAGAGGTCATTAAACTGACTCTATCATTTTACAGATGAAGAAACTGAGGCCCAGAGAAGTGAAGTGACTTGCCAAGAGTCACTCAACTAGCTAATTAAGGCAGGATTCAAACTCTGGTCTTCCTGACTTTATTTAGAGCCCTGCACTCCATACCCTTCACCATGCCCCCTAGAATATATGAGGCATGCAAGAAAAATAGCAGAACAGTAAGCTGAGAAATGTTCATGTCTGCCTACTCAAACCACCAAAGAATTTTATCTCAGGACCACTTATAAATTAGAAACTTCCAAAAAAGATGACATTTTTGATAGAGAATTAGGTTATTTTCAGGTTCCGTTATTTTAAAGCCCTGCATCTACAGTGATCTGAGTGGTTGCATTACGTTAAAGGAATGGTCCTTCTTTTCAACAAGGTGGTTCAATTTAATTTCAGTCCAACAACATGCACCACTCTGTTTTGGTTGACTTCAATATTTTTAAACATCTTACTACTTTGTTTAATGAAATTTTTTATAGACAGACATACAGAGAGACAGAGAGATACAGGTAGATATCACCATAATCTGTTCATTAAATAATAAATATGTTACAATTTTCAAGTTTTGACATGCTTTGATAGAACTTTCTAATTATAAAGCATCATGTGCTCCTAGTGTGCCTTAAGAATTGCATAATGGCTTTCATGCCCATGCTAAAAAGGGGGGTAAGGGAGCAGTAGGGGAATTTATTAATATTTAAAATGTGCAAGCAATTCTCAGTATAGTCTAAAATCAATTTGAATGTGAATAGAAAATAAAAAAGACTTGAAAATCAATTATTTTTTTTAATTGTCCCTTTGTTATGCTACTTCTGTATAAGTCTACTGCATGCCAAATATGACATCAAGATTTTACAACTCAAAAGCATATCAGACTTTTGTTGACAAGGTGATGTATTCCTTGCCTCCAACCTCCAGCCAGAAATTACGTTGAAAGCTCTACCATTATTGTTCTGGGCTATTTGATAACTAAGCCTTAGAGCAGAAGGACATATCATGCATGAACCTCATCCTGTTTTTGGATATATGACAGGTAATGATGTTTTTCTTTTCTGTACGAATAAGACAGAAAAGACTTCATGAAAGCATTCCTAGGAATGAAAAAAAACATGATTGAGTTTATTAGGAATGGATTTTTTAAACCTTATAGGAGTGGTATAAGGCACATACACTAAAGAATAAAGTAGATCAGCTTAGAAAGGGACAGATAAAAAGTTCTGATATATTTTGCTCCCTTTGGTACAATACATCAAGGTTTCCAAGTTGAGGATAGCAAACTATCTTCATGATATCAATCAAGAAGCCAATGAACCGAAAGGATTTACAAAATGTCATCTGTGTTCTAGGCATTCTACTAGGTGTTGAGCATACGAATATAAAACTAAGAAAATGTCTTGCCTTCGAAGAACTTATATTCTACTGGAGAATGTAATATGTTCAAATTTAAAAGGCAACATGTTAAAGTGACATTAAATTTGGAGTCAGGAAGACCGACATTTATACCATGCCTAAGATATTTTCAATCTGTATCCCAACCTCCCTAGTCTTAACATATAAAATTAGAAAATTATGCTTCATAGCCTCTAAGATGACTTCCTATTCTAAATCTGTAATCCAAAGTAAATATGGGATAAGGGCAAAATAAATTCACAGTGATTAGGAAGGGGCTGTAACAATTAATTACTAGAATCATAATCCCCTCTCCTCCATTCTAAAAGCCACTACGATCTAGTCCAGAATCTCACCTCTTCAAAGATTTATTAAAATAGACCCAAAGCATTTCTTCCCTGCTCCAATCTTGCTTTACTTTGTCCTTCATACCAGTAAAAGTTAATCTTCTTACATAAATGTAGGGGCAGCTAAAAAGAGCAGTGTATAGACCACCATGCATGGAGTCAGGAAGATGCATCTTCTGGAGTTCAAATGGGTTGTTAGACACTTACTAGCTATGTAAACTAGGCAAGTCACTTAAAGCTCTTTTCCTTAGTTTCCTCATCTGTAAATTTAGTGGGAGAAGGAAATGGCTAACTACTCTAGTATCTTCGCCAAGAAAACCCCAAAAGGGGTCATGAAAAGTCAGACATGACTGAAAATGACTGAACGACAACACAAATGTCATCACCTCATTCCACTGCTTAAACAGAATAGAGCTCCTTACTGTTTAGAGAATATTCGTCAGTCTACTTTTGCCTGATGTGTAAGGCTGTCAAGAATCTAATTTTAGGTACCCCACCTTCACAATATTATCATTTATAAGTGCCACCCCCCCATTTCTTGACAATGCTTTCTGTAACTACTGTGATATGCTTCCCAATTCAAGGTGCCACAGATACATGTGTTAATTTCCCCCTGTATAAATAAGGCTAAGTGTGGCCCAGGTTCTTGTGTGAGATTAGATTCATTTTTACTTATTTTCTTGTAAATGCCTATGAAACATCAGCCTTTTAAGAGATTCTTTTTCTCAGTAGAAGAAAAGCTTAAGTATACTATGTTATGACTGTTTGCATATTAATCATTTTCTTTGAACTATATCAAAAACAGATGTAACAACTTGGCTACTTTTTTAGAAGTTCAAAAAAAGAAAAAAAAGATTTTGTCTTATAGCTTTTGTGAGAAGGCTTACCATGAAATTTGTATCTGCCCCTTGCCTCCATAGCATTCAACTCTAAAATAAGAGTACTTTAGCCAAGGACATTCCCAGGATACTCATTAGCAACTATTCTGGGCAGTTTACTCACTCTGAGAAAATAGTTGCTTCCCAAAGCTATTGAATTGGTTCCATCCTTAGGCTAATTATGAAAAACTCCCCAGTGCACATTTTCCATACAAATAACAGTAAATCTATTGATCAATAAGCATTTGTTAAGTACTTACTATGTGGCAGGTATTGTGCTATGCTGCAGGTATGAAAAGAAAGGCCAAATAATCCCTGTCCTCAAGAAGTTTTCGTTCTAGTGGGGAAATCAACATATAGATAGGCATATAAAAATACATACATAGTAGATGGAAGCAAATCATAGTGAGAAAGGCTTTCACACTTGTGCCTAAGGCTCTGGAGAGGTTCTGGGTATGGGCCAAGTGTCAGCTGCCCAAAAGATAAATCATGAATTCAGAAAAACCAATCATGAGCTCAGACACATATACCCTGGCCAAAAAGTGCTCCGCAAATCTTTAAAGATAAATCAAAATAAATAAAGACTTTAATAATAAGTAATATCAGAAATTCAGTATTTTTGCAAGAATGATAGATTTCAAAATGCATTATGAAAAACATGCAGTGGTACTAAAGAGCCCTGCAGCTGAAGATTCAGTATTGCTTGGTATGTTGGAGCTGACAAGGCATAAACACTCATCATCATCATCATCATCATCATCATCATCTTCACTGTCATCATCATTGCAGTTAACATTTATATAGCACTTATTATATGTCAAGTACTATGCTAAATACTTCACAATTACTATCTCATTTGATCCTCACAACAACCCTGCAAGGCAGGTACTATTATGTCCATTTTACAGATGAGGAAATCAAGGCAAACAGCGGATAAATGTCTTGCCTAGGGTCACACAGGGAGTAATGTCTGAAGCTGAATTTGAACTCAAGTTTTTCTCACTCCATCCCCTGTGCTCTATTTATCATGCTACCAGCACCCTAGGGAGGAACATTAGCGCTGTCACATTTTTTTAGAACCCATATATATCATATTAGGACATGGCCATTTTTCCTATTTCCTTAACACATTTGGATTCTCAAAATATGAATCAGTCTCTGCTTTCACCTTTTTTTGTCATTCTTCAGTTGGTTTTCTGTTATGTCTAACTCTCCATGACCACATTTTGGGTTTTCTTGGCAAAGATACTGGAGTGGTTTGCTATTTCCTTCTCTAGCTCATTTTCTAGATGAGAAAACTGAAGCAAACAGTGTTCGGTGACTTGTCCAGGGTCACACAGCTAGTGTCACTTTTTAGTGTCACATTAATGTTGTTTATCATGTGATCACACATTTAGAAACATTGGGGAATGAGTAAGAGAGGCTGATTATTTCTCTGGAAATTATTTTACATCACTCCACTTGAGTTAATCAATGCTCTACTTGTCCCACAAAGATACCCTTTGCTTTCTGACTTCCTCTTCTATGATCATGCCATTTCACGTACATGGAAGACTCCTCAACAATTTCCATTTTTTCAAATCCTACCTATACTTTGAGAATAAGCTCAAATGTGTTCTTCTTTTTAAACTTTCCCTAATGGGAAGCTAGGTGATGCAATGGACAGGGTTCTGGGCCTGGAGTCAGGAAAACTGGGTTTAAATCTAGCCTCAGATACTTACTAGCTGTGTGACACTGGGCTGGAGAAAGAAATGGCAAACCACTCCAGTATCTTTCTCAAGAAAACCCAAAAAGGCATTACAAAGAGTCAGGCATGTCTGAAAACAATAGCAACAAATGCTCCCAGTCAGATTTTATCCATCTTTCTGCAAAATGATCATATAATTCTGTTTGCATGTCTCATACACTTGATATTACATATTCATAGGACATAGATTTAGAGTGGTAAAAAACCTGAGGCATTATATAGAGTAACATCCTTATTTTTAATCATGAAAATAACATATATCAACAAATATTTCAACATACAAAGAATAGGAAAAAAGATAATTGTATAATAAACTATATCTATTTTAAAGTATACGTGAGATTTAGCACATTAGTGGTAAACTAATGTCGCCTTGCAGATTTATTACCTCTTCAAAATTTCCTTCTGTTCTATTCTTGATCATTTTTTTTAAAAAGTGATCCTTTGAAATTATTTTATTTATTTTTTGTATCACTTTTACTTACCCATCTCCAAACTCTCTCCTCAAATTAAAGACCTCCCTTGTAGCAAGTAAATATATATTCAAATTGAGGAAAACGAAATGCGGAGAGGATAAGTGACTTCCTAAAGGTGACACAGGTATTAAGCCTCTGAATTGGGATTCAAAGCAAGGTCTTCTGATTCCAAACCTAGAACTCTTTCTGCTTTATCACAGTTCCTCACATTTGTCACGTTATACATTATTTTGTGGTTATCGGTACACTTGACTTAAAGCTTTTTGAGGGTGGGGCTATGGTTCTGTTTTCTTCTTCTGAACCTAAAACAATGTGTATATCCCATATGCTTAATCAACACTCGCTGAATTTAATTATAAAAATAGAATCTCAGGATTTAGGAATCATAGATTTAGAGCTAGAAGGGATTTTAAAGGCCATCTTATCTAATACTTTCATTGTTAAAAAAACCTGAGGGTGATTGATTAAGCCTGTCTAGATGACCAAATATCCATCATGAGATAATGGAAACTCCTCAGACTATCTTTGGATGCATTAAGATCCATATACTGTAGATTTTTAGTTGCATGTCCAGAACTCCCAGATAAAACATCATACAGATCTTTGGCTAAGAATCACAAAATACGTCCCTTCCACAGCTATAACAGATCAGGACTCAAAATGGCAACTGAACAATGGAGAAAATATTGGCTTTGTTAACTTTCCCTTGTATAGGTTTGTGTTTATTTGTCTGTTGATCATTCATTCGTTGATTTGAGTATTTATTTATGTTGGTTTGTATACATTAGTTCTAAGTCTCAATGCAATGAGTATGAGTGGTAAACGTTCTAGCTGACAATTTCTTTGGGTCTAAGACCCAGGGAGTAATTTAGTAATTTTGATTATCACAGCATTGGCACAATGAAACAACATGACAGACCCATTTATACTTAGAAAATTATTCAGATACTGATAAATTCAGAAAATAATTCTATCTTCTGAACTTTGCATAAGGCAAAGAAAGTAGTAGAATAAGAAAGAGAATGTGCAGTTTTTAAGCACTTACCATGTATCAAGCACCACACTAGTTCTAGGAACACAATTTCAGGAAGCAAGATTGCTCCTGCCTTCAAGGAACTTATATTTTAAAAGACTGTTGACAACACACAAAAGGGACTGGCAGTCAAAGAAGGTCATTTTGGTTCGAGAATTTATATAGATGGTGAATGAAATCCAAAGGTAATAAATTTATACACCATTTCCAGGAATGGTAGTGTTGATATGGTGACTATGCCCAGAACTAGATGTGGAACGAGGGTAGGGAAAGATAAGGTGGGCAACTCTGAAGCTAGCTACGGTGCTGCAGAGCAATGATACTGGCAAGATGTGGTGAAATGTCACCAATCAACAGACCATCTCCCAAGGGCAGGAGACAGGACCATGCCACTTGAGCAGTTGGGTGGTGTGGTAGGAATCTGACCAGAGTGCAGTATGCCCTGACTAAAGACTTGATAGAAGAGATAATGAGAAAGAAAATGAAAAAAAAAATGAACATAAGGTAGGGATATTTGGAGACAGATGGGTAAAGATTGTAAATAAACTGTTCCCGAGACTGGTTTACTATAACTTGCCAAGGAAAAGTCTGTCCTAATTAGCTAGTTTACCTTCAAAGACTTGAAGGTTATTTTGTTCACTAAAATCTTAAAAGTAATCTTGTAGTTCAACAATAATTAAGTGTTCAGGGAGAAGAGGTCAGAGAAAAACACTGGAGAAGCCTGCAGCCACAATCTCAAATGAAATACATACAACTACCAAAGGATAATCTTAACTTTGTTTGTTATGTGTTTTGTTACATAGCCTTTCAGTATTATTGCTTTCTTTTGCTTTTGGGGCAAAAAAGGAATATGTTCAGATAAACAAGAAATAACTCCTGGGAATAGGATCAAAATGATGAGCAAGAGAAAAATAAGTTAGAATTATGGATCTATATCTCTTTTTTATTTATTCTATTTAATAAAGTCACCTATTTAATAGATTTTCTCATGAAATAAAGCCTTAAAATGAGACATAATCCTGCACAGCAACTCTAGATCTAAAAGGTGTAAGGTCACTGAATGACTCCATCTAGGTATGGATGTTTTCCACTTTACTAAGGAGTACAGAAGGGGTCTTTCATTATCACAGTATGAAAGTTAGTGACCTGAGGCTTAACTAGCACAAAATAGTAGACCTACCATTGGGAAAGAAAAGCTTGTGAACTGCTATCTCCAAAGACTCTTTTCAATTTTTACACGTTTCATTTGTAACTTGCTTCTGGATACCCTGGCATTTAGAATCCAAAAAATGACTACACAAAAGTGCTACTATAAAGTCTTGGTTATTCAATCAGTATATGAACACCTTCATTTCCCCTTCTCCGTTAACAATGTGCCCCACCATGAAACCCAGGATGGTGGATAGTCGAAGAATGAAAAGCAGCTACTATAGACTTTATTTTAGATTTTGTTCTGGTCATCATAGCACTTTCTTGACAATTTCTTGAACAACCATTCATAACATATTCACGATATAGAGCCTTTCCCCTCATATGCCTATAATACAGTAACTTTTCTGTTTTGTTAAAACCAGACATTCTCTGGTTACCCATAAGTTCATGAAACATAAACTAGACTGTCTGGAGTTTATCTGAAACCCTCATTAATCACTTAGAAACAACACATGGGACAGGGAAAAATATTTTAGCCTTCTTAAGCTCCTCAGTCTAAAACATGTATTCCCTGATACCTTTGGTTCTCATTAATAGGGTTAGTACATTACAACCCTTCGGTTTGGAAAATTGACAAAAATATGTTTAAATTTATTGGGGATTTTTTGTTCCTAGGATTAACAATTGTTTCGATTTTTTGACAATTTTTAAAAAAAATTTATTAATGGAGAGACTGATATTCAGTTATAAAAATAATTCACTTAATTGCTACTATCAGTAAAAAAAAAACTACCATTTTCCTCATCAGTAATAGATGAGGTGATGCTCATAATTAGTAATGACATCTAGGGTTGATATATATTACTATATGATAATAGTAACATATATATACATATGTGTGTGTATATATATATACATATATGTATACATATATGTATATATATATATATAATCCTTTAAGATTTATAATGCACTTTACAAATATTATTTCACTTTATCCTCCCAGCAACCCTAGGAGGTAGGGTGCTATTATTATGTTCATTTCATAGAGGAGGAAACTGAGGCAGACAGAGAATAAGTGATGGGGTCACACAGCTAGTAAAGGTTTGAGGTAGGATTTAAACTCAGTTCTTCCTGACTCCAGACTTCCTGTGCTATCTTCTGTAGCCCCAAATGTTTTGCTATGTGATTTTCTCCATAATACTGCTTTCGAGGTAAGGTATGTCAGTGAGCTATACTGACTTTCTAGCTCAGATTGTATGCTTTGATGTATTCACTAATACTTTAATGATCCATGATCCCAACGATGTGGGTATTTTATCTAATAATGCAGATTAGAACCTGCTTATCCTACTCAGCTCTTGCCCATGTTCTCTCATCACTTGGTCAAAGGATTTCTACTCAAGATATAAGAAGAGTTTTCCTTAAATTGTCCCAATATGGTACAGTTATTAATGTAACAAGGACTACCCAAGAAGGATACCTTGTATTTGACACATGGTTCTAGGGGTTGTTCTTACAAGAAAAAAAAATATTGATTTAAAAAGATGAAACCATAGTGTGTGGAGAAGTTTCATGTCATTGAAAACACAATACCATTTCCAAAAAGTAATCAGGCCCCCCCTCTCCTATCCATTTCTGGGCCCAATTCATTGTCCAGCAGCACCGTCAAAATATTTTTGAACTAAGACAGCAGTTAAGGATCGTCTTTTTGTTCTTCAGTCATTCAGTTGTGTCCTATTCTTTGTGATCCTGTGGACCAGAACATACCAAGCCCTTCTATCCTATACTATCTCTTGAAGCCTAAGTTCATAGTCATTGTTCCCATGGCATTATCTAGCCATCTCATCCTCTGAAGTCCCATTTTGCTTTTGCCTTTAATCTTTCCCAACATCAGGGTCTTTTCGAATAAGTCCCATCTTCTCTCTATGTGGCTAAAGTATTTAAGCTTCAGTTTCATTATTTGACTATCCAGTGAACAGTCTGAATTAATTTCTTTAAGTATTGACCAATTTTATCTCCTTGCTGTCTAAGAATCTCTCAAGATTCTTCTCCAGCACCACGACTTGAAAGTGTTAATCTGAGGCACTCAGCTTTCCCTATAATTCAACTCTCAGAGCCATATATTGCTACAGGAAAAACCATACCTTTGAGTATGCAGACCTTTGTCAACAAGGCAATGCCTCAGCTGTTTAGTATGCTGTCTAGATTTATCATAGCTTTTTTCAAAGAGCAAGCATCTTTTAATGTCATGGCTTCATTTGGCATCTGTAGTATTCTTTGAGCCCAGGAATGCACAATCTTATATGGCTTCCATTTCTTATCCCCCTATTTGTCAGGAAGTGATGAGAACAGTTGCCAAGATCTCAGTTAGTTTTTTTTGTTTATTTCTAATGTTAAGCTTCAAGCCAGCTTTTATACTCTTATCACCCTAATGAAGAGGCTTCTTAATTCTTCTTCACTTTCACCCAATTCAGCTAACAGTCTGGAGGTTTAGTATTCCTCCTGCACTTAGGCTTTTTTTTCTTTTTCTGTCTTTGTAGTTGGTTTAAACTCTTTTGAGTGGGTATAGATCACATTTAGAAGGCTCTGCACTGTTCTATGGCTCTATACAGTGCACACAGTACCATTTGTGAGTTGGAATATGTGGAGGACATAATTCTCTCTAATGGAATGTCTTTTCAATGGTCTCTATGCTGGATATCTTCCATGATAATGGCAAAAATTTTCAGTGGCCATGTTCCCACGTTGTTGTTGGGGTTTTTTTGCGTTGTATAAATAATTAGGGATCACATTATACTAAATGTGAAATTTATTTCAAATTTAATCATTTGATTGTTTAGGCAAAGGAAACTGTCTATTAGGAAAAATGAAGATGGTCAAATATCACCATTAGATTGTCTGTGATGACAAAATAAATTATTGGTGATCAACATTTGTGTGAAATGGTTACATAAACAGGAAGGATACTTAAGAGATGAGGGTGATTTCTGAATTTTTAATCAACTCAAACTATATAATGGATCTGCCCTCCCTCCTTTACCTCTAATTGAACTGAATTGCTAACCAGTATTGGCCTCAATTTTAGGCACCAAGGGAGAAGAATCCCAGCTAAAAGCCTTTCTATAAAGAGAGCAAATGCAATTAGCTACATAATAAATCTAGTGCATTCTCCAATAAGCTATCAAATTTATCTTCCTAAAGCACAAGTCTGACCATGTCACCCCCTCCCATATTCAATAAACTCCATTGGCTCCCTATTACCTCCAAAACAAAATCTGCAACTTCTCTTCGGCTTTTAAAGCCCTTCGAAACTTGGCCTCTTCCTACCTTTCCGGTCTTCTTACACCTTTCCACCCCAAAGCCCACTTCCATGGTCTAGTATTGTTGATCTCCTTGCTGTTTTATCACACCAAACACTCCATCTTTTGACTTTGGAAATTTTTACTCTGTTGTCTTGGAGTTCTTACTTTTCTTCCTTGTGCTGGATCCTGAATTCTTGCTTTTGACTTCTGAAATCTCTGCAGATTCTGAGTTCTATGGCTACCTTCTGGGTATATATACTCTTTTAGGACTTGTGGACTTCAAGCCCCACCATCAAAAGAGTGTAGACCTGGTGCATGGGGCTTAGCACCCAGTAAGTAAAGGGTGTAGGCCTGGCTACAAACAAACCTCTTTAAACAATAGGCCCCACATGAGGCCTATTGAACCGGTGGGAAAGATCTTTAATCACACTATCACCACAGAGCTCTATTTTAAGAAATCATAAATGTTTTTCTTTGTCTTTTTTTTCTACAAGAAGACCATGATATGAGAGAGGTGGTGCTATGACATGCAAGTGAATTAGATTTAAGTGAGCAAAGGCTATACAAAGTCACCAGCCTCACTTTCTCCTCTTAAGCCATCTGGGTACAGTGGCAATCCACAGAACAGGACAACTGGAGATGGCCCCAGATGCAGTGGGAAAACTTGGCCTTTGCAAGCTCAGTTTGACTGAGGCAATGCCTCACATAATGTTGAGAACAGTGTTATGTGGTCTAAGTGGCTGGTGAAATCATCAAAGATCATGAGAGGGGAAAAGATGGTGAGCCATGTTTGAAGTAATTGATGAACGTGATAAAATGATCCAGTTGACAAGTGATAAGATCAAAGATGAGGACAAGGTGATAGAAGTAGATGAAATATACTTCAAAAGACAAGTTGTGGGATGATGGGGCACAGCAGTTATGTGGAGGCAGAAATCAAAAGCAAAGTTTATGGGGACCTTATCAACAAAGATACAAAGAAAAGCAAAAGATAGTCCCCGCATCCAAGGAACTCAAATCCTTCACTCTAGGAGTTGTGATAGTTTCTGGATATTTATATTAATTATCACATGACATGATGTCATACTTACAATGTATTGAATTTCATTATATTATGCTATATCCCCTCTATGAATCTGGCCTAGATTTAAATGCAAATAAAGTAGTCAAGGATTTTTAAATGCTGCAATTGTTTTTCATTTTAAATGAGTTTAAAAGTAATGACCTCTTGGGTTAGGCTCAAGCTTCATCTGTTTATTCAATTCCTAAAGGAGTACTGAGTATAGAAATCCATTTCACGAGAAAATTTATCCACAAAGAAAGGGGAGGGAGGTGATTGAATGCTGACAATGTGTCAGCAAGTTGCTTTTTAAATTTATGGTTTTAATCACATAACTCTGCTCAGAAGTAGACATGTATACTTGTTTCTATGCCAATACCAAGTTGAGCAAATCCAAGATCTGAGTTTTGCTATATTGAACAAAGTTGTCCAAACCTTCCTAGGTCATGCATTTGATAAGCTAGGAGAAGAAACTAAAGGTACTTTCTAGGCTTCCTTGAACCACTTTCAGTGGTTTGCTACTTTTTGAACCATTCTCTGGGTGTTGAAAGGATATCTCTGGAATTCATTATTTCAGTCAACTGCTATTGTTACCACAATACTTAGTCAGCACTGTGGTAAGCATTTGAGTGGCACAGAAGAGTCGAAAAAGTTCCTGCCTACATGAACCCCAAAATCATATTTTCTTCTAACACCATTAAAAATAATGCTTTATTAAACCTGTGTTCATGTGAGAAACAGCAGACAGATACAGTTAATTCAGTGTAAATAAAATAAAAAGTTAAAACTGAGACCAAGTAGACGGATAAGTTAACAGGCTAATTGTTATAACTTTCCAAACAATAGTTTTGTGTTTACATAGACTTAACTAGATAATAGATGAGTAATGCAAGTAAAATAGCATAAAAAATACTGCATCTGTGGGAAAAAAAGAAACTAATTATGGATGCTGATAAAGATCAAACTTTTCCTACCCTGGAGATAGAGAAAGAAGATATTTTAGAACTCCCATTCATCTTTACTTCTACCCTAATGTGATATCAGATCTTCACCTAAACAATTGAAGGACTTCTGGTATTATCGGAGGTACATTTCTAACCAGAACAATGTAGAGATTTAGTTTCAATAACATTAATAGCCTGGTGAGTGTATTGTTGCTTATACTAAAGAGCTGGACCTTCCCTTTCAGTACTGTCATTTTCAGGGTTTTTTATATGATGCTTCAAAGTTTCCTTGTATATGGAATTTCTGATCAAGCCATTGAATGGTATTTCTTGATTTCTTTGCTGACACACCTTTGATCTACCATTACTGTGCCCTTTCCCCTTTACCTCTCATATGTTGATCACTCTCCCCTAAATAGAAACAAGTATTTATGAATACTAGAAGAATTAATTTGCTGAGTACAGTTCTGCATCCTTACACCAAAACTTTAATTCCAACTATCTTTTAGTAGCCTACTTTTTTATCCACTGTTTTTCTCAGGCATGTTTTCTAACATTTCTGTTCTATGCATAAAACTTTCCCTACTCCTATATTCTGCCATTCAAATCAATTCAGTAAAATTTATTAAAAATTCCTATTGTGTTAATGACTACTCCATGTCCCTTGTCTTCCTATGACCTGTTCCATTATTGCCTATTTCTATACTAATCCTGTCTATTTTGTTCTACAGAATGTCTATGTTATTATAAGCTAACTCACCTAAATCCTGGGCCTTAACCAAAAACAGTCTTTCTACTAATTAACTTTAACTAACATCTCGCTTTAGCTGGAACTAACACTGAGCATTATACTGATTACAAATTTCCTTACAACTTCTTTAATTGAAGCTGCTTTTCCCTCACTACCCTGGACTCCCAGGAGAAGTAGATAAGGTCACCATAAACTTCACTTTTGATTTCTTCCTGCATGTAACTACTGTGCCCCATCATGCCACAAATTGTCTTTTGGAGTACATTTCTTCTACTTCTATCACCTTCTCCTTATCTTTGATATTATCACTTGTTAACTCTGGATCATTTTATCGCATTCATCAATTACTTCCAAACATGGTTCACCATCCCTTCCTTATCATAGATGTAGATGACATAAGATTGTTCTTATCATTAAGTGACTTGTCAACTCCAATAGCCTTCATTTACATTCCATGATGCCTTGCAGCATCATAGGCATAACTTTGATCCTCCCATCACCCAGAATCACTCTATATATAAGATGTCAAACTCTAAACTTCTGCTCTCTGAATATAATCTCCTAATCTCCAGTATATTCTGTTTCCTTTCTCCTACTGGGATTGTTCTTGATTTTCATTCCTATGTTTAGTCCTTCCTTCTTCCCTATTGTCCCTCTTCATCAATTGTTTTCCCATTTCTGACCAGGCTGTACTCCAGACTTCTCCATCATGGCTCATTCTGAGTAGCCTCCCATCTCCCCAACACATTCAGTGTCCTTTATATCTTGTCTTCCTCCATGTGAATATAAGCTGTGTTAGGGCAATGACTTTATTTTTGCTTGTCCTTGTTTTCTCAGAGCTTAGCACAGTGCCTGGTATACAGTAAGCCCTCAATAAATGCTTATTGAGGGTACAATTTTGGTACTATTGAAAGTTCACATAGGCATCCCAAAACACCAAAATTTCATCTTATATAGGATTTAAGTTGACTGATTCATTGACTTTCTGTTGAGGTCACATAGTATAACAACAGTGTTACTTACAGCTATTGTGACTGTGTAAAGCCAATAACATCAGCACACAGGGGGGCTGATAGCACAGGTTTTTTGATCTGCTTTTCTAAGGAAAGCAACTTTAAGGGGTTTACAATCTCACTTTAATTAAACATACATATATCATTTCTTAATTATGGGGAAAAAGTAAGCACTCTGAACTTCAGAGCAAACACAAACAGAAATTACAAACAGAGAAAATATAAACAGAGCAAATAACACAAATCAACAGACAGGCTTCTAGCAGTCTGACCAAAGCTATACATACATAGTTACCAGAGAGAGAGGCACCAACATCCGGGTTTTCAAAGCCAGGGAGATCCTTAATGGCAACGCAGAATCTCCACATAACACTCTTCCAATGAGTGAGCCCCAAGCAAAATGCTATCCTCAGAGTATATATACATTTCTTCAGGGTCACAACTATGTGACTCAAACCCATGTGACCTAGGCCTTCCTGTGACTTAAGCAGGTCATCAAAGACTCCCGATTCAATCAAAGACTCTTCATTGAAAAGAAGGCAAGAATCAAAGGCATTTGATTGCCTAAGTGCTGAGAAGCACTCCAAAAGAAAAAAACAGCAAAAAGTCCCACTCTGCTTGCCATTACATATAGGGATACAGAATAGTTTTTCTAGAGTACTTTTGGAAGCAATAAAGGGCCATGTTTCTGAAGGTCCATTTATCCATTTTCTGTTTTACTGCAGCTCTACACACTACCATATGCAACATCATTTTTGCTTTATTTTCTATTGTGTTTGCCCTTGACTAATTTTCAATGAGTTATAGATACTATAAATGTAGGGCCTTCAGCTTTAATGATCAACTATTTAGCCAGGGGTTATAGAATCCTTAACCAATTTAATGTAAACAAACTTAACTAGTCACAAAAAGCATGATTTTGTTGTTTTTAATTTTATTAAGAGTAGGGTTTACTCAAACCTTTTTTTCATTAAGGGTGCAGTCTTTACCTCTGATCGTTCAACGTTTTAACAGTTGTTTGTATTAATTCTTGTATTTACTTTTGCTAACAGAAAAGTCTTCCATATAGCTTCTGGCAGATATTAAATTATGACCAAAATGTTAGGGGATTGGAATTTGGTGAGCCATCAAGAAAAAAAAACATAAACACAAAAAGATAGAGGGTGATTTTTTTAATATAGAAATTCTGTAGCCTTTTCCTTTGATTAATATATCTGAATCTTCTCCATTAGAAATATGGCAGCAGTGTGAAAATAGCATCATACATTCCTACCTAAGAAGGAACCTCGAAAGTCATCTAGTCAACTCTCTTTCTTATAGTTGAGGAACTAAATCCTCAAAGGGATTAGATTACTTGCTCAAGTTTACACAGGTAGCAATTGGAAGAGCTGAATACAGATCTTCTGATTCTATAGTCTCTGTACAAATCTGACTTCCATCTAGATTCCCCTTCTGAATAGAAGCTTGAGTTACTTGTAGGCATAAAATATATTTAAGGTGTATTATCTCTATTTAGAACTATGTCTCTCTCATATTAGTTTAGGGAAAGAAGATTCTCACCACTGACCATAACATAGGTACAATTGGTAGGTGTTAAGGACATACAAGGACAATTCTTAGATTAAAGTGCCCAATTCTTTATCTTATAACACTGAGGAGTACTATGTTACAAAGTAGTAATTCTCAAGTCAGTTTCAAACAGAGATTAAGCAGAATAGGTATTTTGTTATGGTGATTAAAACTAAGGGAATCTCCACTAATTGGGCAATGGCCGAACAAATTGTGTCATAAAAATGTAAGAGAATAATATCATGCTATAAGAAATGAAGACAAAGATTATTTTAAGAGACATGGAAATACTTGTATGAACTGACATAGAGTGAAGCAAGCAGAACCAGAACAATTTATAATACAAAATAAATTTGAAAACAAACAACTTTGGAAGACAAAACAATTCAAACTCAACAGGGCTTGAACAGTGACTACCCATGATTTCAGAGACCTGTTACTGAAATAAGCTTTCCAACCCTTGATGGAGAGGTAACAAATTTAGAGTACAAAATGGAATATATTTTTAAATGTGACCAGTAAAGGACTATATTTTGTGCAACAATGCATATTTGTCACAGACTTGTTTTTTTTCCTCTTTTATTTTTCAAATGGGCTAGGGAGTAAGAGGAAGAGAAATTAACTTATGTTAATTTAAAAAATAAAAACACCAAGGAGTAGCTTATTTGTCATTTTTATATATGCCGCAAGCACAATTTTATAGTGAAATATATAGAACTATCTTTCATTCTCCTTTCTCCAAAAAACCCCTTGCTCCTTTTGTATGAGATAGGGATAATATAGTCTTGGAAAAAATGCTGGCTGGATTCTGTATTTCTGTGCCTGTTGTAGTGAGAAAAATCTCTCCTATTGCCTCAAATGCCTGCAGATAATCACAAGGAAAGCTAGCAAAAAGGAGAGTGATAAACCAACACTATCACAAATCTGTTGTAATTATTGGAAGGCAAAAAATAAGATGTAACTCTAGATACGTGCCTCTAACTGGTACACACCATATTGCTGGTGGTAGGTGGGTCAGCATAGGGGTTATCTGCAGAGAGGCAAATGCATGTCACTGGTTGAAGCTGGCTAGGTTCTATGACAAGTGCCCAGAGAAACCTGCCAGCATTACAGGCAACTGTGAACAAATGAGTGTGGATAGTTCAATACAAACCCCAATTTCAACTGAACTGTTCATCTTTCCTATACCAGGAATCTTGCAAAGGAAGTGAAATTGTCAACAATATTCCCTTCCAAGAGATATTAATGAATACTGCACTGTTAGTGCAGTTGGCCATTTTTTGATACATAGAAGTACAAATCAATTTCTTGTTGCTTCCCACAGATTACCTAAAGCATTTCAAAACCTGCACATTTCTGATTTTCACAGCAAATTAGGTATTAGAAATATTTAGCTTTCAGGGTTGAGGAGAGACTGAAATATTGTCATCTTGCTCTTCTGACACATATTGATAGGAGACCTTTTTGGTACCCATGACCACATGTGTTTTCATTCTGCCAATTCTAGTTTTATTTCTGAAAAGAAAATGACCTTTCTAAGTTGATGCTTTTCTTTGTTCAGCTTCTAGAGGTTCCCATAAATCTCCATCTGACTCCCTACTGATAGAATTCAACAACAGATTCAGTCAAGGATTGAGAAATGTGAGATGTATTTTGATGTAAAATCTTAGCAAATATCATATACTTTATTTGATGAATTTTCAAATTGTAAAATATACACAAGTTGCCTTGACATGTCATTTCTGAAGCAGTGAAATTCCCATTAAATAGCAGTATCGTTTCCAGCAGTGAAAGTCCACTGTTCCCTTAACCTTGCTGTTTTTTTTTCTTTTATTTATTGTACTCTTTCAGAGAATCTATCAGTCTGCAAAGAGGAAACTTGTTTTGTTTTGTTTTGTTTTTTCCTTTGGAAGCTAGACTAAGTAAATAGGTTTCAAGGAATGATGGAAATCATTTGATTCTAAATGAAACATCAGTTCATCCAAGCAGCTTGCTTGCAAACTGCTTGAACTATGTTCTTGCAGACAGGCACTGTGTTGTTACACACAAAGAGATCAGGACCCGGGCAGCTGACCTCATCTAGCAAAATTAGAAAAAGTTTAATGGTTCAAAGAAAGGCCAAAAGAGTGAAGCTGTCCCACTCAGCAAAGTGCTAAGCATTAAGCTTCAAATGTCAAGAAGGTCCAATCAGGTTAAAAATAAAATTAGGGAGAGGAAATGAGTTTATAGCTAGTGGGGAGAAAAGGTGGGTATGACTCAATAAGCTGTGAAAAATCGATGATCCCAATGTATGACCCACTCCAATCTACCTTCTCCAGGTTAGTATATATTCTTTCCCTTCATGTATTCTTCAGTCAAGCCAAATTGACCTTGCTGTCATAGGACCCTCCACATCTCACATCTCTATGTTATTGCACAAGCTTTGGTCTATGACTCTGGCTCTGATTAAGAGTCATTCATTGCTTTCTAAGTTCTGTTCAATCTTCATCATCTACAAAAGAAATTTCCTTTATATCCCAGCTGCTAGTGCCTTTGCCATCTAAGCCTTCCTCATATAGATTTTGAATACATTGGAATGTGAGAAATATAAATATACAGATATATAATGATCTTTGAACTCAGATGTCCCTGACTTTAAGACCAAGGGAAAAGTGTACTGCTGAGTACACAAATAAATGTTTAAAGAGGAGGTAAGCTTTAATAAAATTCACTGTTAAACCATGAATTGTAGTATTCAAAGAATTCTTTCTTCTCAAGAACTAGGCAAGCTTTCACTCTATCTTTCCCTGAAACAGGTGTTCATGCCATTTCAAATCATACCTCTAAATCATACACACTCTGGCCATCAGCCTCATCCTCTACCCAGTGGAACCTTGAAATCTATCCCTAGGACATTATGTTTGTTTAGGTGAGATTTCATCTCATTATGGAACTGGCCCTCCACAAAACTTCCAAGTGATAATTACACCACACTATGCACATGAACCTTCCCCCTCATCCATGCTACTTTTCCAAATTACAATATAAGCTCTTTGATGAGAGGGACTATCTTGTTTGCTTGTATTTGTATCTCCTGCACTTAGCATAGTTCCTGACACGTATTGAGCATGTAACTAATGTTCAATGGACTGAACAAGAGACATTTTTTTATCCACTTGGCTTTTCCTCTATATATTACTAGGTCAAATTCTTTTCAGTAGTTGTAATTATCATTTAGGAAGCTCTTCAATGTGCCTGAATGTGATCCAATCAGCAAAATATTATTTGGAAAGAGCAGCATCAAGAGGACCTCATCAACTATAGGGAGTCTTCCCATTTATACTATGCACTAGGCATCCTCCATGAGAGTAGCAAATGCCTTTGGAAAGTATTTTTCAATATTTCTATAATGTGGTAGTATCTTCTTTTCCCCCAAAGTTCAATTTAGCTGAAGAGAATACATCTTGATCCTTATTCAGTGTAATATCTAATGATGTATCAGAAACATCATGAGAAATTAAATAATGAGGCTGTTAATTGAATAAGCCTTGTACAACTCCTTTCCTCCTGAGCTGTCATTTGACAAGGCAAAGGCTCACCTTTGAAAACATCAATTACAGTTAGTGCTGCCTCCTAGCTGTCAGTCATAACTAGCACCACCAATCCGGCTGTCAATTGCTTTGATTCTACCTCCTAGCTGACAAACACAATTAATTTCATCCCTGGAGTCTATCACTCCATCCTGAACCTCCTAATGCCACCTCAAGATTTTAAAATAATATAAAGGAAACTTGTTCTGGTTTTTCTTTCTGATGATTTTGCTTCACATAAATATTCTTTTAGCTTTAGAATTCCCACATTCCATGCCTTGGAATGCAGCCAGGAGGCACAGCGAATAGAGTGCTGGGGCCAGAGTGAGGAAGAACTGAGTTTAAATCAGGCCTCACTCATTTACTAGCCATTTGACCCTGGCAAGTCACTTAATGTCTCTCTGCCTCAGTTTCCTCAACTATAAAATGTGGATAATAATAGCACCCACTTCTGAATGTAGACATGAGAATTAAATGAGATCATATTTGTAAAGCATTCAGCATAGTTCCTGGTGCACAGTAAGTCCTTAATAAATGCCTGTTTCCTTTCTTGTTGCTGATTGGGACTTGGTGAAGATTGTTAAACTTGGGACAAATTTAACAAAAGCTAAAATTCTTTTAGATTTTAGACTAAGCTCTGTGGGGATCAATTTAGACAATATATCATGGTGCTGTGGTTAGATTCATTCTTTTATGTGTTAGGCCACTCTGCATAATTAACACAAAGGAAATGCTCAAGCTAAAATGACTCTTTTCTTCATAATCTCCATCATCCCAGATCATCCTTGTCTTCTTTTTTTTTAAATCATCATTTTCTTCTTCTGTTCTCCATTCCCCTAAAAATCCCCAGCCTCATTCACAATATGAATTAGGATGAGTGCTTTGTATCTTCTATACCCCACTCCATGTTATGGATGGTGAGACCCCTATAGGTGTTCCCTCTAGGTTACTTGCCTCTGTCTCTCTCTGAGGATGTGAAGAAACCCATTTACACATCTTGGTGTCTCATTTTCATTACAGTCACACCCTAACTAGAAACTTGTATATGGCTATGCAAGTTATCTTGAGACAAATGTCATGGAGGTGCTAATATAATTTTGGAATAGTGGGAGAAGAGGATATAAAGTAGTTATCTCTGATGCCAACCCCACAAGCACAACAAGATTTTATTTCTCTTAAGTTAACTGAGGGATGCTGAACAAAGATGTCCTGTCTTTCAAGTAATCTTCTATGATATTAACATATGTTATAGAGTATGTTGTTGAAGAAGAGCCTTCAAGTCTGTATTTGCTCTATTATATATATATATATATATATATATATACATATATATATATATATATCATTTTCTATGTCAACAAACAACAGACTCACTGGAATCATGTGATTCCATTTCTGGACATTTCTGGCAATAATGAAATCATAAATATAAGCTTTGCTGTAGAATATTGATGTGAAAGTATGCCTGTTCCTTACTAACATTTTCATCAAAGATTCCCTCAAAAAAGGACTACTTATTCTCCTAAAAATGTTGTCAAGACAGGAAACTAGACATCATGATTGATAGTTACTGATATCTGTTCACTTGCCTTTTCTCAGAATTAATACAATCATTTCCTCCCAATGTTTGATATCTTCCCTTTTCTCAGAACTGATCTTTCAGTTTTCTCCTCTTCATAATCTCCCATCATCCTTGATCATCTTTGTCTTCTCTCTTTTTAAAAATTCTTTGTTTTCTTCTTGTATTCTCCATTCCCCTAAAAAAAACAAACCTTAAAATTGTGTTACCACCAGCATGAATCTAATTTATGTATATTTAGTATGATCTAGCTATTCTTTCGATCTTCATTTTTATTAGTTCCCTTTCCACTTACTCATTTTCCACATCAGAAGCTGAAATGTTAGAATCCAAATATGGTAGAAAATTATAGTTTGTTATACAAATGTTGCCTGATCCCCCCAATTTTTTTCCTGTTATCTCTCTACCTTTCAGTGTCATCTTTAAATTCCCTTGAGATGATTTGGCTTAATTGGGTCGCATATTTAAGTTTGAACAAACTTATTTTCCTGCTATCATTCTCACTGTTTTCTGAAGTGGCGTTGCATATAATCTTCCACTATCCTCTCTAAGTGCATCCGTATTCTAAATTATTTTTGCCCTTGACTATCAAGATCGTCAGTCTGTGGCAGGAGGACTTACTGGATGAGGCCATGATGCAGGCTTTTTTTCTTCTTGCTATGAAAATAGATATATCTATGGGAAAAAGTGATATTCATGTCAATGACTATGTTTTTATCCATTCCCTTTCTTTAGCTCAACAACGTGTTTGGAAAAAGGTCAAATTGAAGCTGTTCTATCCACATACCATATTTTTCCTCATTTTATCCTATATTCCAAGTTGCTGCCACTTATAATTTTTGCTCTAATGAGCTGATGACTTGATTGCACATGTATGGGTCTCAAAACAGCAACAACATTCCCAGTCAGTCATTTCCAAATGACAAGATACAATCTCATCTTCAAGACGGAGTTTGATGGCTGTCAAGTTGAATGCCTTCCAATTCACTACTGAGAGAAAGCAAGCAGGATAAGAAGACCCAGAACATTTGCTGTCTTTGGCATCTTGATTCTGAACTTTATTTATCAATATCATTTTCTGTTCTACGTTCACCTCTTCAATGAAGTCACCAAACATTGAATTATATGTTACTTTCATTTGGAGAATTTTATTAGATCATTTTTTATCATTTTTCTACTTTCTGATTTTCTGCAAGTATCTAGAGGGTGGAGCCCATTGCTTGTCCATACATTATAAAATCTGTCAGATCTACTGCCTATTCATTAGCTGCTCCAAAACAAATCTACAATCCATAATTTATGTACCTGCATTTTTCTTACAGTTTCTTGTTTCATTCATAGTGAGATTGTCAATATTGATATGATTCAATTTCTTCAGCAGTGTGTTCAATTCTTGGTTGCTGGAAAAGGACCTCATATTTAGAGTAGTGTTAATTAAATTGATAGTCATAAAAATGTAAAATCTATATAATTCTTTGCAATTTATTTCTTCTTTTCTGTCATTCCATCACCATCCTTACAGGAACAGATGGATTCTGATGAGAACCAAAGGACATCAAATATTTAAATTTGTTGCCATGATAAAAAAATTTCATCACCTACTGATAAACCCACTTGTGATGAGTGTCTCTGTATTTAACTTGGCTAGTTCTTGATCAAAAGACACCAGCAATCATCATGATGTACTTTAAGCCTTCCTAGCATTCAAGAACCTGTCACATTTTGTGATTTAATTAAGCTTAGCTTCCTAGAACCAAGGAGAAACTTCATTCTGTGATGAAGCATTGAAGTAGTTCTCAATGGTAGCAAACTATACACACTAATGACTTATGAAAATAATTTTTTTGTTAATATTCACCCCCTGGTATCTTGGTGACACAGTCAAAATTTTGCATATGATCTGGTGGGTACTCTAATAGCTAAGAATGCTCCAATGATTCCTCAGCCACTCAAAAATTACTATCATTAAAATGCTTACAAAAGATTTTAAAATACAATGAAGAAAATTAAACATACCAGCCTATTTTCAGGGTGATAATATTTGAAATATTTAGTCATTTAAATAGAATTACTGTATTATTGGAGCTCCACACATTAATAGCAAATGCTTCATTTGATAATAGAATTTAAAATTAATTAAAAAATAGATTTGGAATTTTTCACTCAGAGTAGAGGCCAAACAGAGATGTATTATATTGATATGTCTACCTTTGTTGCTGTTAAAGAGATAATCATAAACTATTTCTGCTTGTGACTATCCAAGCACACTACCTTAGTTCATTCTCATTACTACAGCATTGGTGGGAAATTTTATCCTACCTCTTCTCTCCCCGTTTTGTTTGATTGTAATAACAGCACATTACTTTTGATTATGTAACTTTCTTATGTCTCCCTATTGCAGTAGTTATTGTTAAAATAGTAATACCAGATAAAGTATCTACAGGATGCAATAAACGGTGCTCTACTGTGCAATTATCAGGGGGGCATTCACTTCACTGGACACACCACTAGCCTTCTAATGCTCAGAATGATGCTTAAAGGACTTTTGTTTACTTTTTGTGAGAACTTGAGATGCAGCTCTCATGTAATTTAATAAAGTACAAGATTTGTGAGTAGGTACAAAATTCATTTTCTGGTAATTCAAGTACCAAAATGCCTAAGAGGTTAAAAGGAAAGAACAAAAAGAAAAAGAACAAAAATGTCTGTTTTCAACTCTGACTCTAATGAAATGGTAATGATGAAAAGTTCTATATGTACTGTGTTTTGTGCAGAAGAAATAACATAAGAATTTCTTCCACTTATAGCCTTTAACACAATAAAGATAATGCTGCGGTACTTTGGTGGATTTTTTTGTGACTAGTATGGATATTGCAAGCCATTTATCCCTTATCTTCTGTGACTCATATATACTATTCCATAAATCTTCCAAAGAAGACCTACTGCATGTGCTAGAAACTTTCCCTGGGTTCTCTTAACATATCGTGGATACAAGTACAAAAACAACTACTTCTATACTAATGGGCAAATCAATTGGAATTCTGAACTGTCTTCTGAGAACTAGAATACATTACCATTATGGCTATATGTAAGTCATACTTGTGTCTATCTGGGTAGAGGAATTAAAGAATTCCTGTTGTCTAATAAAGGAGATCACTTATGGCTGGTCTGCTTATATAGGTTTTAATGAGAGATGTGAATGGAAAGAAGTTAGCAGTTGTTAAGTACCACTGGTGCTTAGGAGTTGTGACAGCTGACACCAGAAATTTTCTCTATCTGGATTGGGAATTGGGTTAGAGCTGGCAAACTCACTCTGGTAGAAAGTAAAGAAAGGTTGTGGTTTGATAGAATCACTAGGCAAAAGATAATGTGCAAAGGGAATGTTGTTCTGCCTGATCCGGGTGGTATTTTTCTCAAAGATAATTTCGGATTTTTGGACTAAATATCAGAAATTCTCAAGGCTGGAGGAACATGTGCATTCCCTAGCAAGGCTGTGAGGGTTCCTCACTTCAAGCAACTGCCAAAATACAGCCTAGTCTTTGTTTTTACCTTTGAAATCAATTAATGAGCAACGTGTGATTTACTATGTCACTGAAGGGAAAGGCACTATAACTACTCTCATTTGTTATCCCAATGATATATGAGGATCCTGTGATTTCAGGAAGGCTGAAAATGCAACATTTGACACTTGGTCAGGAAGAGATGCCACCATTTGGACACATATGTTTTATAGTGCCAGGGCTTACTACCTTAAGTCCAGAAATATATTTCTTTCTTCTCCCTTATTGAATGCTGTATCTTATCTTCCATATTTGGGGCAAGTAGGTGACAAAGTAAATAGAGTACCAAGCCTAGAGTCAAGAAGACTCATCTTCCTAAATTCAAATCTGTTCTCAAATACTACTAGCTGGGTGACGCTAAACAAATCACTTAATACTGTTTGCCTCAGTTTCCTCATCTGCAAAATGAGCTGGAGAAGGAAATAGCAAACAATTCCGAAATCTTTGCAATAAAACTCCAAATGAAATTATGAAGAGTCAGACATGACTGAAAATAACTGAAAAACAATATCTTCCGTATTCATGATCATGCCTCAGGTCCGGAAATCTACTAGAAAGGAAATATTATGATACAACTAATGAGAGCCAAGATGGTGGAGTAAGAAGTAAATCTCTGTAGCTCTCTCATGTTCACCTCCAAAAAAATAGCCCCCTGGAACAAATCCTGGAACAGCAGAGCCAATGGAAAGATTGGGTGGAGCAGTCTTTTAATCCAGGAGACTTGAAGGATCAGCAAAAAGGTTTTTTCACTTGGATAAATGGGGAGCACCATCCAAAAACAGTAAGTGTCCCAGCAAACCAGCTGCTAGCTCCACCTAGGCAAGCCATTGGGAGATCCTGAGCCCCAGGGTAGTAGAGCAGGCAAACACCAAATTCAAGACCAACCTCGTACCTTAACATAGCCAGGGGAAGCAGCAGAATCCAGCTCTGAGAACCACCACATGCTTCATTGTAGCCTCTGGTGGGCAGATATTCAATATGCTTCAGCACAGCCTAGGACAAACAGGCACCCTCCAGTGGCCAGACCTCCATGGGCTTCAGGGTAGCCCCAGGGAAATGCAGATAATCACTCCCCAGGCCTCAGCACACACCAGACACCACCACCACTGGTACCCCAACTCAGCACCAGGCAAGCTGCCAGACATATAGAGCCTCCATCAGTGCCGGGCACCCCTCATCACACCCCTTCAACACAGCACCAGAACCAAGGGTCCCCCATGGGCCTCAGAAAAATAATAGGTAAAGAGCCAGGGCCTTTAGCCACTGGCACAAGAAGCCTGAGATAGAGCCTCTTTCACCATGGGAGCAGAGATCAATTTTAAAAGGAAGGAAAAAGCCCCTCTACCAAAAAAAAGGTGAGCAAAAAAAAAAAAACAACAAAAATAAGAATTTGACCATATAAAGTGATTATGGTGACAGGAAAGACCAAGATACAAACTCAGAAGATAGCAATGCCAAAACACCTATGGGCAACACCCCAAAGAAAAATGGGAAGTGGTCTCAAACCCAGAAAGAGCTTATGGAAGACCTAAAAAAGGATCTTGTAAGTCACATAAGAGAAGTAGAATAAAAATTGGGAAAAGAAATGATAATGATGCAAAAGAATTATGAAAAAAGAATCAACAGCTTGGAAAACTGCTTAAAAAGTAGAATTGGCCAAATGGAAAAGGAGTTACAGAAATCCACTGCAGAAAACAACTCCTTAAAGAGTGCAACTGTCCAAATAGAAAAGAAAGTATAAAAGCTAATTGAGGAAAACAACATTTTAAGAGTTAGAACTGGGCAAGTGGAAGCTAATGACTCTGTGAAACATGAAAAATCAATCAAACAAAATGAAAAGAATGAAAAAAATGGAATAAAATGTAAAATACCTCATGACAAAAACAACTGACCTGGAAAATAGATTGAGGAGAAACAATATCAGAATTATTGGATTACCCTGAAAGTCATAATGAAAAAGAAGACCTGGACATCATCTTTCAAGAAATTATCAAGGAAAATTGCCCTGCTGACCTGGAACCAAAGGGCAAAATAAGCATTGAAAGAATACACCAATCATCCCAGAAAACAGATCCACAAAGAAAAAAACTCCAAGGAACATTATAGCCAAATTTCAGAACTATCAGGTCAAGGGGAAAATAGTAAAAATGGCAGAAACAATTCAAATATTGGGAAGTCACAATCAGTATTACACAGGACTTGGGAGCTGCAACATTAAAGGACCAGAAGTCATGAAACATGATATCCAGAAAGGCAAAGGAGCTAGGAATACAATCAAGAATCACTTACCTGGCAAAATTAAGCATAATACATCCATAGAGAAAATGATCATTCAACAAAATAGAGGGATTTCAAGCTTTGATAAGGAGAAGAACAAGAACTAAATAAAAATTTGACCTCTAATATCAAGACTCAAGAAAGCATAAGCAAGTAAAAAGAGAAAAGCAAACATAAGGGATTCAATAGAGTTAAACTATTTACAACCCTACACAGGAAGATGATACGTGTAATTATTAAAAATTGTGTCACTAATAGTACAGCTAGAATGAATTTACATAGATAGAGGGTTTGGGTACAAGGTGCATTTGAGGGAATGTCATTTAAAAAATTCAATGGATAGGAAAGAGGAATACAATTGGTGCAACAAAAAAGGAGAGGTAGAATGTAGTAAATTATTTCATATGAAGAGATACCAATCACAGTGGAGAGGAAAATGGGGAGACAGGTGATAAGCTTCACCTAAACCTTAATCTTATCACTATTGGCTCAAAGAGAGAATAATACACACAGTCAGTTGAGTATAGAAATCCGTCCTACCCAACATGGAAGTAGGAGGAGTGGAGATTAAGAAAGGGGGAGGTGGACTGACAGAAAGGAGGGCAGATCAGGGGAGGTGGCAGACAGAAGCAAAACACTGATGAGGAGGGAAAGGGTGAAAGGAGATAGAAAAAAATGAGAGGAAGAATAGAATGGAGGGAAATATACAGTTACCAATCATAACTGTGAATATGAATGTGATAAACTATCCCATAAAACAGAAGTAGATAGCAGAATGGATCAAAAACCAGAATCCTACAATATGTTGTTTACAAGAAATGCACTTGAAGCAGAGAGACACACACACAGAGTAAAGGTAAGGGGCTGGAGCAGAATATTTTATGATTCAGCTGAACTAAAAACAAGTCAGGGGTAAGAATTCTGATCTCAGACAAAGTAAAAGAAAATTAGACCTAATTAAAAGAGATAACAAAGGAAACTGCATCTTGTGAAAAGGTATCATAGACAATGAAGCAATATCGATACTTAAGGTATATGTACCAGTGGCAGAGCAACAAATTCTCAAAGAAGTTAAAGCAAGTTACAGGAAGAAATAGACAGCAAAATTATACTAGTGGGGGACCTCCACTGCTCCTTCTCAGAACATGATAAAACCAACCAAAAATTAAGAAACTAAGGAGATAAATAAATTATTAGAAAAGTTAGATATGACAGACCTTTGGAGAAAACTGAAGGTAAACAGAAAGGAATATACCTTTATTCTCAGTAGTACATGGCACCTACACAAAAACTGACCATGTAATAGGGCATAAAAACCTCAAAACCAAATGTAAAAAAGCAGGAATAGGAAATATATTCTTTTCAGATTATAATGCAATAAAATTACATTCAACGAAGGGCAGTAGAAATATAGATTAAAATTAATTGGAAACTAAATAATCTAATTCTAAAGAATAAATGGGTCAAAGAACAAATCATAAAAGCAATCAATAATTTCATTACAGAGAATGACAAAAATGAGACAGCATACCAAAATTTATGGGATGAAACCAAAGCAGTAGTTAGGGGAAAAAAGAACAGATTGATGAATTGGGTATGCAACTGAAAAAAAAAAAAACTAGAAGAGGAACAAATTAAAAATCCTCAATGGAGTACCAAATTGGAAATCTTGAAAATCAAAGGTGAGATTAATAAGACTAAAAATTTTTAAAAAAGGGGGGCGGAGCCAAGATGGCGACTGGAAAGCAGTAACCGGCGTGAGCTCCCCTCCAAGTCCCTCCAAAAACCTATGAAAAAATGGCTCTGAACCAATTCTAGAACTACAGAACCCACAAAGGGACAGAGGGAAGC
>CM053623.1:105898950-105939918 GCA_028646595.1 Phalanger gymnotis
GGGGAACGGGGCAACCAGAGTGTACGCCATCTTGGAGTGGGGGGGGTGGAAATGGGGAGAAAAATCTGTAATTCAAATGCATGTGAAAATTAATGCTGAAAACTAAAGATGTTAATAAAAAAAAAGAATAATTAAAAAAAAATTTTTAAAAAAAACTATTGAGCTAATAAACAAATCCATGAGCTAGTTTCATAGAAGAAGAAAAAACAACAAGATAGATATGCCACTAGTTAATTTGATTTAAAACAAGAAATAAGAAAACCAATATCCAATATCAAAAATGAAAAGCATGAAATCACCACCAATGAAGAAGAAATTAAAGCAATCATTGGGAAAATTTTTTCCCAATTATATACCAACATATCTGACAATCTGAGTGAAATGGATAAATATTTACAAAAAAATATAAATTGCCTAGATTAAGAAGTCAGGAGATAGAAGACCTAGAACAAAGAAAGAAAATTATAGAGCAATTTCCCTAATGAATATCAATGGAAAACATTTGAACAAAATACTAGCAAGGCTATTACAGCAATATGTCTCAAGTATACTATGACCAGGTAAGATTTATACCAGGAATGCAGCCTTGGTTCAATATTAGGAAAACTATCAATATACTGAACCATGTCAATAAAAAAACCATCAGAAATCATATGATTTCTCAATAGATGCTGAAAAAAGCTTTTGGCAAAATATAGCCCCCATTTCTATTAAAAACACTAGAGAGCAAAGGAATAAAGGGAGTATTCCTTAAAATGATAAGCAGTATCTATCTAAAACCACCAGCAAGCTTTATGTGTAATGGAGATAAGCTAGAAGTCTTCCCAGTAGGATCAGGGGTGAAGCAAGGATACACATGATCACCACTATTAGTACTAGAAATGTTAGATATAACAATAAGAGAAGAAAAAGAAATTGAAAGAACTAGATTAGGCAATGAGGAAACGAAACTATCATTCTTTGCAGATGATAGGACGGTATATTTAGAGAACTCTAGAGCATCAACTAAAAAAATTACTTGAAATAATTGACAACTTTAGCAAAATTGCAGGATGGCCCCACATAGATTGTCAGTATTTCTTTATATGACCACTAAATCCTAGCAGCAAGAGACAGAAGGAGACATTCCGTTTAGAATGACTATGAATAATGTAAGATACTTGGGAGTGTACCCACAAGACAAACCCAGGAACTGCATAAGCACAGTTACAAAACACTTTTCTTTTCTTTCTTTAATATTTAATTCATTTATTTTCAGTTTTCAACACTCATTTCCATAAATTTTACATTTTCTCCCCCTTCTTTCCCCTCCCTCCCCAAGACAGCATGCAATCTGATATGTGCTCTACACATACATTCCTATTAAATACCTTTTCATATTAGTCATGTTGCATAGGAGAATTATAACAAATGGGAGAAACCATGAGAAGCAAAACAAAACAAAAGAGAAAAGAGTCTGCTTCACTCTGCATTCCAACTCCATAATTCTTTCTCCAGATGTGGATTACAAAACACTTTTCACATAAATGGGGTCAGATCTAAATAGTTGGAAAAATATCAATTGCTAATAGGCCGAGCCAATATAATAAAAATGACAATTCTGCCTAAGCTAATTTACCTATCCAGTGCCATGCCAATCAAATTACCAAAAAAATATCTTATAAAGTTAGGAAAAAATGCAACAAAATTCACCTAGAAGAACAAAAGGTCAAGTATATTAAAGGAATTAATAGAAAAATATACAATGGAAGGTGGCCTAGCAATACCAGAACCAAAATTATATTATAAAGTAGCATTCATCAAAACCATCTGGGACTGGCTAAGAAACAGAGTGGTGGATCAGTGGAATAGATGAGGTACACAAGACACAGTAGTCAATGATCATAGGAACCTAGTATTTGATAAACCCAAAGATCCCAGCTTTTGGGATGAAGACTCATTATTTGACAAAAACTACTAGGATAGGACACAAACTAGGTATAGACCAACATCTGACACCATGTACCAAGATAAGGTCAAAATGTGCACATATTTTAGACATAAAGGGTAACACCATAAGCAAATTAGAAGGGCAAGGAATTGTCTACCTGTTGAATCAATGGGGAGGGGAAAAATTCATAATCAAAAAACAGATATAGAGCATTACAAAATGCAAAATGGATAATTTTGATTATATTAAATTAAAATTTTGTACCAACAAAACCAATGCAACCAAGATTAGAAGGAAAGCAGAAATCTGGAAAACATCATTACAGCAGGTATCTCTGATAAAGTCCTCATTTCTCAAACATATAGAGAAGTGAGTCAAATTTATATGAATACAAGCCATTCCTCAATTCACAAATTGTCAAAGGATATGAACAGCCAGTTTTCAGATGAAGAAATCAAAGCCATCTCTAAGCATATGAAGAAGTGCTTTAAATCACTTTTGATTAGAGAAATGAAAATTAAAACAACTCTGACATACCACCTTATATACCTATCAGATTGGATAACATAACAAAAAAGGAAAATGATAAATTTTGGAGAGGATGTAGGAAAATTGGGACACTGATGCTCTATTCGTGGAATTGTGAACTAATCCAACCAATTTGGACAGCAATTTGGAATTATACCAAAAGGGCAACTAAACTGTGCATAGCCTTTAATCCAGAAATGCCACTACTAGGAAAAGGACTTATATGTGCAAAAATATTTATAGCAGCCATTTTCATGGTGGCCAAATATTGGAAATTAAGGGGATGCCCATCAATTAGGGAATGACTGAAGAAGCTGTGAAATATGAATATATTGGAATACTTTTGTGCAATAAGAAATGATGTACTGTGAGACTTTTGAAAATCCTGGAAATACCTATATGAACTGATGCAAAGGAAATTGAGCAGAACCAGGAAAACACTGTCCACAGTATCAGCAATATTGTGCGATGATCAATTATGAATGACTCACCTCTTCTCAATGATCCAAGCCAAGTGCAAAGGACTCACAAAGGAAAATGCTATCCATATGCAGATAATGAACCGAGGGACTCTGAATGCAAATCGAGGCATATTTTTTCACTTACTTTATTCCCTCTTGTGCTTTTTTAAAAATTTGTTCTTTCATAACTGTGACTAATATTGAAATACTTTTTACATGATAGCACATGTATAAACTATATGAAACTTCCTACCATTTGTAGAAGAGGGGAGGGGAGGGAGGGAGAGAGAAAAATTTCTAACTCAAAATCTTGTAAAAATGAATGTTACAAATGTTCTAGACATGAAACTGGGAAAATACTATAAAAATTAAAAACATAAAAAAGAAAGGGAATATTAAACTAAATTATATTAAGATGTTAATAGCTTATGGGTTAGTGTCTTAACCCTCTGAGAATATTTGCATTTTAATACAGACAGGATTCTTAATCTCTGTTGAAATTTTATACACAAAAGAGAATATTCTTTAGAAGAGAGGGTAGGAGTTAGTCAGTAAAATATTACTGACGTACCTCAAGTTATGCAATGAAGGTCACTACTCATGCCACCTATGTAGATCAGATCCATTCCATACTTCTTTATTTTCATATAAAAATTATGAAGGCCAACCTCAAAATCATTTAATCTATGAATTGTATAAAACTAAAACCAAAATATCTGCAAACTTAAAAGAAAAACAAAAAGATTCTTAATATACACTAAATTGACAGAAGGCATGTTCATTTTGATGTATTGCACTTTCAAAATAGAAGTGTTTGCTGTGGAAAGGATCATTAAAATATTACTATATAAAGAAAAACAGATTTTTCATATATTGTTTTATGCTTATCAATACCCTCTTACTGTTTTCTTCAATAAAATATTTATTTTGTACAGGAACTAAACACAGAATGAGTCATCTCTTTCATTTCCAGATCCTGAAACATATTTTCTAGTAGTTTTCATTGAAGGGGTAAATAAATGTTTGTTGCATGAAAAAATAAAATTTAATAAAAAGACAGAAAGTTGTTATGGAGGGCCTTGAGTGCCATGTAAGGGATCTCAAACTCTATTGTGTAAACAGTAGGTATTCATTGAATATTTTGAACAGAGAAACAACATAATCAGATCTAGGTATGAAATATGTCTTTCCTGCTGTTCTGAAATTCCATTTTTAGAGCTTATAACTTTGTTTTAGATTTAGATTTAGAGCTGGAAGAGGCTTCAGAGGCTATCTACTCCAATCAAAGATAACCTTTGTGAATTTATTTTAGTGTATTTTAGTTTGTAAGATCCTTGCCAATAAGACAGCAGAGAAAAAATTTTAAATATTGGCACTTCTGAGTAGTGTTGGTATTGTGTTATGACTCAAGGAGGAAAAGTTGCGAAAAGAAAGATGGTAGGGTGTTGAAAATAAATGTTGCATACTTCATACTTCATAATTTTGCCTACAGCTAGCTTGTCCCTTTTTTGTGTAAAATACCTTCAGAAAGGACATATTTCCAAGTAAATTTTATCATATTCTTTCTGATGAAAAATAGAGTAGAGCAATATTGAACAAAATGACCAGCCACTGTATTCTACTATATCTCCCATGTACCATGGAAGCGATTTTTCTTCTAACACACACATACACACACACACACACACACACACACACACACACACACACTTCTGTAAGTGTGTGGCTGTAAGCCCAAAAATCATCACTAGGTATATAGAATTGTGATGATATGACTTAGTTTGGACTCAAAAATTTTGTTGTCATTCAGTAATTTTTCAGTTATGTTTGACTCTGTGACTCTATTTGGGGTTTCCTTGGGAAAGATACCAGAGTGATTTGCCATTCCCTTTTCCAGATGAAGAAACTAAGACAAATAAGGCTAAGTAACTTGCCTGGGGGTCATACCACCAGTAAGCGTCTGAAGCTGAATTTGAACTTAGAAAGACGAGTCTTTCTACTCTTGGCCTGGTACTCTATCCACTGTACCACAAGTAAACATTTACATAATGTCATAATGGAAAGTCTATCAGATATGGATCTAAATACTGTTTCTGTCATCTACTAGTTGTATGACCACAAGCAAAATACTTAGGCCCAGACATCGGTTTCTTAATCTATGAAGTAGAGTTAATAATGTCTGCAATACTTTTCCTTAGAGATGTTAAAGGAAAAATGTTTTGTAAACCTTAAAGGAGAATATGTAAATGTGAATTCTTATTATTTGCAGTAGCTATAAAAAAGGATTTATTAAGCAAATTAATAATATAAATAAGATTTTCAGAGGCATATTTAACCTACTTGAGGGAACAAACTATTTTTAAATCTCTTGATTATGTTCATTGTTTATGTGTGAATATGCCACTAATTAAAAATAGATCATGTCTTCTCACTCAAATAAGCTTTATGGCATCTATTCCTGGGGTAAACAAAAACAAAACTTTCCAGGTTTTTCAGTGGTATTACCATTCTCTTACACTATTTCTCTTACAGGAGAAATTTATTTTTTGTCGTTCAGTCATTTCACTGGTGTCTGATTCTTCATGACCCCATTTGAGGTTTTCCTGGCAAAGATATCGAAATGGTTTGCCACTTCCTATCTCTCATATTCAATGAGTGATCAAGCCCTATCATTTGTGCCTCCATAACATCTTTCATTTGTCCCACCTTTGATACTGCATCCACCTTGATGAAGCCCTTCATTTCGTCACACCTGGACTATTGCAAGAGACTATAAGAAGGTCTCTTTATCTGATGTCTCTCGACCCCAACCCACGTGCTGATCAGCTATAAAAATGATCTTCCTAAAATGTAAGTCTGATTATATTATGCCCTCTCCACCCACCCGACCCCATTCGATAAGTTCAGGTTTAAATGACTTGTCCAAGCTTACCTAGACAAGACGTTTCTGAGGCAAAATTCACAACTCAAGTCTTCCTGACTCCAAATCAAGCACTGTCTATTGTGCCACCTAGCTGCTTAAAACACCAAGGTCTATGTCTCAAAATAGACTTGAAGGTTGCATTGCAAGGTGAAGATATTATTGTAAAGCAGACCTTAAGTTCAGTGGGGATATATACTCTTCCCTATATAGCCATCCAAAAGTTTCTCACTCAAGGAACCATGGAGAAAGGGCATTGCTTACCCATGGCTGGTGAGTATGGATAGGAAATGCCCAGAGAGAACAAAAGTCTTGAGTTCCTGAATAATGGACATATGAACGTATTCAAGGAATAAACTGGGAGGTATTTGATACAGAATTTGTTTTCCATATGCATTGCTATCAGAAAATGTTTTAAAAGCATAAAAAAGTATACACAAATGCAAAGTAAACAAAAGATTAGTAGCAATACTTTTTAAAAAATGAAATGTATTCCAAGAGATGGCTCTTTGAAAACACAAATTAGAGACTGAGATCTAACAGGAGAGACAAAATCTGGCAAAAATGGTGTGATGAAGGAAAGATGTGTAAATAGTGGGTGTGAGGGAGGGAGGGAGGAAGGAAGGATGGAAGGAAAGAAGAAAGGAGACATGTTCTATAGTTAGAATAATGAATAAGCAGGATTAACTTATATGAAGTCTAGAACATGAAACTTATTGTCTTAAATTTGGGATTTTAATCTCCCTGTTAATTCTCTTATATTGTACAGCAGCAAACCCATTAAAATATAATGGTAGTGTGCCTTAGGTATTACTGGATAATGTAGATGGACTAATATAATGACTTTTATGGTTATGCATGCAGTAGAGTAGAGAAGCCATAGGGTTTCCAAAGATGCTACTTATAGTGACTGTCAAGATTATAAAGTGAAATCCTCTTTTAATCCCACCCAACATATCCATTCTCTTCCCCAGTGAAAAGTGAGCCTTTCCTTCATGACTATTTTTGAATGAAGTATCTAAATACTTTATTTGACCATTTCATACTAAGCAACTTGTACAAGTTCCTAATAAGTGGTATAACCTGGAATTAGAACTCAGGACACTAGACTGTCAGGTGCTTTTTCAAAAGCTCCATTATTTCAACATGTTCATTAGGCTTACTATAGAAACTTAAAACTAAATTTAAAAATACATTACATACTTCAAATGTTTCTCTAATCCACACCGTACTTCCTGCCCAATTACTCTAAATCGGTGAGGTTTTACTATGTACATGACCCAACATTGTCTGCCTAAACTACATTTAATTCAGTTAAGATTTATTTGAAGAATCTAGAGTCTATTTCATTTTTATATATATTTTCTAAGTTCTTTTAATAGTTTTGTAATGGTCTCCTTTAAAGGTTAAGAGGAGTTTAATTTTTGGCCAGCCTGAGTAAGCAAATGATCTAGGACCTTTACTCTGAAAATTCTTTTTCCTTCTGGACACAAGGAAAAGTACCTGAAAGAGATAGTTATTCTTTTAAGAAATGGATTAGGTTTCCGGTAAAAATCAGGACCAATATCATGTGCCAGGTATAATAACAATGTCAGATGACATGCATCATACTTGAAGGTTTGCAAAGTGCTTTGCATACATTATCTCATTTTAATGTGGTGAGCATGCTTGGATTTATCTCTAGAAAACATTTTAGTTGGAAGTTCTAGGATGGCACAATGCCTTACACATATTAGGGGTTTCATAAAGGCTCTTAGATTATATTGGATTCAGTAGAAGGTCACTGTTCCTCACTGTTTCCATTTGAGAACAAGCATAAAATGCAGGCAGCCTAAAAGAGCAGAATGTAAATATCCAATTATCCTCTAGAGCGGATGTTCTTAACCTGGAGTCCGTGGACTGACTTTTAAGAGCATGTTAACTTGGATAGAAGGAAAATCTTTATTTTCACTAAACTTTTGTTTACTCTGTAAATCCATCTATTTTATTTTGTGCATTTAAAAACTTTTTTTCTTGGCTGGGGGGGAACATAGGATTCACCAGATTATCAAAGGGATTTATGAAACAAAAAGTATTTAGAAATTGTTCTAAGGCAATATAATAGGAGCAGAAAGAAAATACAATTTAGTCAATAATGCATGGGAGACTTTGCAGTATGGCAAAATGATTTAACTATAGCAACTCTTTGTGCAGTGGAATTGACTATGAATTTATAGTCCTAGGACCTGAACTCAATTCCCAGAATGGCCATGTGCAATATGCAAGTCTTTGAGCAAGTAACTTCAGTTCTCTTGGCCTCATTTTCTCCATCTGTAAAATGAGATAGTTGAATTACTAAACACTAAATGATCTCTTCCAGCTATAGACTGTGATCCTATGATCTGAGTACTGGGAAAAGAAATGTGGGGATGGGGGAAGAACAAGCATTTGTTAAATGATTACTATGTGCCAGGCATTGTATCAAGTACTTTAAAAATAGTCTTTTATTTGATATTTCCAACAAATCTGTGAAACAAATGTTATTGATGTCCCCATTTTACAGTTGATGAAGTTGAGGCAAATAGAAGTTAATTTACTTGTCTAAAGTCACAAAGATAGTATCTGAAGTCAGATTTGAAGTGTTTTTCTGATGTCAGGCCCGATGTCCTATCCACTGTGCCAACTAGCTGCCCTACTTCACTAATAGAATTTTCCCACCCCTTTCCAATTAACAAAGAGTAGCAGAATAGATTTGGAAGAAACCACAGAGACCATCTGGCCCAACATATACCCAACCAAAAGTCCCTTGCTTCAATGCTCCCTACAATTGGTCATCCACTCTCTATTTTAAGATGTAAAAAGAAGAGAAATTTTTGATCTCCCTAGGCATCTCTTGCCATTTTTGGACAGTTCTTAGCCTAAATCTTCTTCTCTTTAAATCTTGCATGTTGTTCCTTGCATATCATTTCTTCCCTCCATAGGTAAGCAGGACAAATTTAATCTTTACTCCATGTGCAACCTTTCAAATATTTGAAAATATAGATTATGTCCTCCCCTACATCTTCCCTTTTCTAAACTAAACATCCGCTGATTGTTTAACTGATTCTCATATGGTATGGTCTCCAGCCCTACGATTATCATGGTCATTCTTCTCTGAAGATGTTCCAGATTGTCAATGTCCTTCCTAAAATGGCATCCAGGTACAATAATCTGGTTTTTTTCCTGATGAGGACAAAGAATAGCAGTGGAAAGGGGATCAGAATAAGCATTTATTAAGTTCTAGTATGAGCCAGGTACTGTGCCAAGAGCTTTAGAAAGGTTATCTGATTTTATTTTATCCTCACAACACTAAGAAGTAGTGGAGGAAACTGAGGCTTAGAGAAGTTAAGTAACTTAACCAGGTCACATAGTTAAGAAATATCTTGGGTTGCATTTGAACTCATATCTTCTTGACTGCAGACTCAGTGCTCTATCCAGTGCATCATCTAGCTGCTCCTAAGGCAGTATTGTCCTCTGCAGTATTCCAAACATTATACAATCAGCTGAAGATCACATTGTCTTTGTTTCTTCCTTCCTTTCTTTTCTCTCTCTATCTCTCTCTTTTTCTCTCCCTTTCTCTCTCCTTTCTCTTTTTCTTCTTCCTTCCTTCTTTCCTTCCTTCCTTCCTTCCTTCCTTCCTTCCTTCCTTCCTTCCTTCCTTCCTTCCTTCCTTCCTTCCTTCCCTAATCTTTCTTTCTGTCTTTTAGCAATTGTTAACTAATTTATACTTCTAAATACCATTTTTTTTTCTATTGAAACCAATATCCAGCCACAACTCAAATCCCTAGCACTTATGGAGTTAATTTACGTGGCAGAGGGAAGGGAGAGAAGAGGAGAGGAGTAACCCGAGTGTAACATTATGCACTTATGCCTATTAAATTATATCCCATTTGCATTGGCCCAATGTATTAACCTGTTAAGAGAGTTCAGGATGCTGACTTTGTCACATAATTAGCTATCACTCCCAGTTGGTTGTCATCTGCATGTCTGACAAGCATACTCTCTATATTTTCATCTAAATAATTGAAAAAAAATTAAACATGAAAGAACTCATGGCTAATACATTCTAGTGCTCTACATTTTAAAATAAAATAGACCACTGTGACACAATACCACAATACAGCATTAGTAACATGGCATCATATGACTCACAAATGGACACCTCAATTAAAAAGTGATCTTGTTGGAATAATGTCTTTTGGTTCTTGTAAAGGTAATATAAAATAAAAAAGTAGCTTTAAATGATATGAAATATTAATGCAAGTGTGCTGAAAAACTGGAAGAAAAATGAAGTAATTACTTTCAAAGATAGTAAACAGTTTAATTCAAGAAGACTACAACATAAATCTTTTTTTTTATATAGAATTCTTAATCTTCCCAGGAAACTAGTACTTCTCTTGAACTATTCCTGAACTTTCTATTGAAATAACCACAGAGGTGATTATCTATGAGTAGGAAGAATCTTTAATTAACTCACATTCATACTGTATCTGCACTTTCAAAGATTTGATCAATCAGTTTATGTTATAAATATTTTAAAATAATAATTAAGGTATAATTTTTGATTATTTTGTTTATTAGATAAAAGGAGTGAATTAAGGAGAATAATTCTATCACTAAAGGCAACTTCAAGGTCTTAAAAATTACATAAATATTAATGAAATGATCCTTCTAAAATATATAACCAACTGCATCCTTATGGTGTCAATGAAAGACTCAGAAAGTCCAATTCTAAATTGGGTCTTGTAAATTTTCTAGACCAGAGGTGGGGAATCTTTGGCCTCAGGGTCACATGTGGCCCTCTAGGTCCTCAGGGGCAGCCCTTCGATTGAATCCAAACTTCACAGAACAAATCTGTTCTGTGGACTCAATGAAAAAGCCACACTTGAGGACCTAGAAGGCCACATGTGGCTTCAAGACCATAGGTTCCCCACCCCTGTAGACTTTTACATAGAGGACGTGATATTACTCTGAGCTCTGAATAATTGGGTGAAAGAAGTGTCATCTTGATTAAAGTGGTTTCTTACAAGTTTTCTTTAATTAAAAAATTCAAAAACCACAGAGGTAACAATGAGTTTCATTCAAGGATATAATCTAGCTGCTTTGCAGCCAGAGGATGGACAAGTAAATATGAAATCCTACTGAGAGGTTTTCTGGCTGTCTGCCATATCTCTGAGGAAAGCTAACCATAACATTAGACTAATGCTGTTCACAAAACATAAGTGAAAATATGTCTATTTTGTGGTCATATTTATATCCATGTAGAAATAACCATATTCAACTGGGAATGATTATTCTCAGACTAGCCTTCTGAGGAATGACCCAATTCTCTTAACCTATTATATCTTTCTACTAGCCTGAAATTATCTATCATATCACTTTATTAAATGACAGTAGTTTTTGCTTTTCAAACAACTAAAAAGCTCCAAACAACATTATCTACGAATAATTGCTGCATGAGAGTATCTCTTGAGTATTATGCCGTTTTACTTGAACTGCCTTTAATTGGAAAAGAAGAAACCAGAAAAAAAAATATTGATGGAATGATAAATAGTTGATACTTAGGGCATATAATAGTTCTTGATTTCTGCCATTATAAATCTGTCCTCAGAATACACCAAAAAGGGAGGCGGGGAAGGCAACATCTCCCAGACTTAAACAATTTGTCCATCAGTAACACTTCTCAAATATATTGCCTATTAAAAATATTAGATAAAAGACAATTATAGCCTATACCTTTCCTTCATTTATTTCCCCCTCACTTGAACAAAACTAGATATTGCTATTTGCATTCTATTCTTTCATTTTCTTTCAGGACTGCCACATGAAGTTTCTTGGTAGAAAATAATGATAGCTAACATTTATATAGAGTTTGCAAAGGGCAACATATGGTTAGCTCACTTGAACCTCATGACAATCCTGTAAGGTTGGTTCTATTGTTATTCCCACATTATTGATAAAAAATATTAGAGCAGAGAGAGGTTGTGATTTGCACAAGGCTGTACACTTAGTAAATAACTAAGGGAAGAATTTGAACTTAGGTCTTCTTTACTCCAGGTCCAGTAATCTCTGCTACTCAAGTACTGCTCCATCTTGACAATAAGAACAATAATAATTTATGGACAGTTCTTTAAAGTTTGCAGAACATTTTGTATGTTTGTTCATTTCATCCTCTTAATTGTTGCTTTTTGTCCTTCCTTCTCAAAGAGGACCATGACAACAGGAGGGTGATGCCATGACTTGCAAGTGAACTACATTTAAGTGAAGGAGGGCTGTACAACATCACTGGCCTCACTTTCTCCTCCAAAGCCATATGGGTCCAGTGGCAAGATAGAGATCAAGATGACTGAAGATGGCCCCAGATGCAATGGGAGACCTTGGCCTTTTAAAGGTAAGGTTTTCCCAGGTCTCAGTTTGACTGAGGCAATGGCCATTCAGTAATTGAGGCTAAATCGTCCTCTTAATAGCCCCATGAAAAAGATAACATTCTTACTCATTCCATTCTATAGCTAGTGAAATTGAAGTTCAGAGAGGTTAAATAATTTGTCTAGAGTCATATAACTCAAAAATGTCAAAGGGAAAATTCAAATCCAGTTCTTCCTATCTCTAGGATAACACACTAATTCTCAAAAATGATTTGCGAACCCAAGGCAACCTCAGTGTTATTTGGTAACAGTAATGCTGTGTGCTTGAGTTGGATTGATAGATATGTTCACCAAAGTCTCAAATATAAAACCATCTTTGAAACTGGTGAGTCTTAATTTGAGGATAAATAAAGATAGTTTCAAGATAATTTAATAGATTAAATATATGTAATTTTCCAACCCAGGAGATGATATTAGAAGAAGCCTAAGAATTTTTAGCTAAGTTGTGAACTATAGTCCTATAGTGAATTATACAGTATGATGGAAATGTCTATGAGGTTTGAGGTTAACATCTTTAGAGCTCAATCATATCTCCCACAAAATATGATATAATGGCACTAGAGTGAGTATAACTCATTGTGGAATGGAATACACACACATGCACACGCACACACAATAACTAGGAGGAAGAGAGCACTAACACCTAGAGGGAGAAGTCTTGTAGAAGAAAGCTAAGCTAAATTTTAAAGAAAGTAAAGATTCAAAGTACAGCTGAAGGAGGTGTATGTTCTAGGCATGGGAGACAGACTTGTGACAGACTTGTGAAGGCCCATGGATGTAAGATAGTGTGTGATATTTAAGGAAAATCTCGGAAGCCAGTCTGGCTAAACTGTAAAGTGTAGAGAGCAGAGTAATTTTTAAAAAGTAAGGGAAAAGAGGTGCTGGGGCCAGATTATGGAGGGTTTAAATGACAGGCTAACATGTTTGTATTTTGGCCTAAAGACAATGGACAACAACTAGAGGTTTTTAAGCTTATTAATGCAAATAACATTCCTTATGCTCTTTAACTGGTTAAGAATATGAGTTAAAAATTAAGATAGGTTGCTATTTAATCATTAATTGGTTTTCTTTCATTTTGAATGAGTAATATATTGAAAGATACAAAAAAAAGAAATGAATAAAGACTTGAAAAAGTGGTCTAAGTTCTGGATGACTGTGAAATCTGTAGAGATCCATGCAAATTAATTTTAACTTTTTTTTTAGTGTCCACTATTATCCTTATGGCAATGACTATGCCTCAAAACATTAGGGCAGAAAGTCATCTTCACAAAAGAATGTTGTCATGCATAAGAAGGCCAAGGGAGAATAAACACAATTTCAATCACTCTTGCTAGTTTCCATGTAGTGTATTTGCCATGACACTTTCTGCTGACCTCCTTAGTTTCAAAACTGTTTTGAGAATTCCATTTCTGACTATTTGACATCCCAGAGGCAGAAATGATAGCTAAAGAAGAGGACAAATCTTGAAAAAATTACTATCATTTCAAAAACCATTTCTGTAAAAACCTTACTGGCAGACACCAAACATAATATCTTAGTACCATAACTGAAAACATCTCTCTTTTCTTTCTTTCTTGGTTCATGATATTTACATATAGAATTAGATAGTAATGATTTAGATTGGAATTAGATTGAATAAGCATTTATTATGTGCCAGGAACTGTGCTAAGCTCTTTAAAAATATCTCATTTTAACATCACAGCAACACTGGAAGGTAGGGATGAGGAAACTGAGGCAAATAGTGCTTAAGTGATTTGCCCTGGGTCCCATAGCAAGGCAGATTCTAAAGTCAGATTTGAACTTGGGTCCTCTTGCTTCAATTTCAGGGCTTTATCCACTGTGCCAGCTAGCTGCCTTACATTGTAAAGAAAATATCATCTCTGCTAGTTATTACCATATGTGGTCTTGTGTGACACATTACTTGGTTTCCTTGGGAAAGTTCTATCTAACCCTCAGGTTTGTCATCTGTGAAATGATTTTGATTTGAGCTAGAAGACTTCAAATTACTCTCAGATTGAGACTTGAGCCTCATGTTATTGACCTTCAGGAAGTCCTTTTATTTGTCATCCTCTAGGGACTTGGGATCTGATAAAGTTGAAAAAAAGCTCTATACTAAGTACCATAGGAAATTAAAAGACAAATTAGAAATGATCCCTATGTTCAACTGCTTTATAAAACTGTGTAACATGTAGCCCAGCCCAGACTACTAGTTCTGAAATTCTCAATCTTAGGGGAAGAGTGGGTATTTTTAAAATCTCTAATTTAGGTTCCTCAATTATTCCAGATGTCTCCCTCTACTACTTCCTCCTTCACCCCTCTCTCACACAAAGAAACAGCCCTTTTGCTTGCAAAGGTAAATCCCTCTACATGTAGCCTTGATTCAATTCCATTCTGTTTTCTCTGGGAGATCGCCCTCTAGATAACCTCTCTCATTAATCTTTAAATTCTCCCCATTTAACAGGTGTTTTCCTAATAACTACATGCAAATCTGCGCATCCTCCATCAATAAACAACCTCACTTGATTTTACTGGTGTTGTGTCACATGTTCTATATCTCCCCTCCCATTCATGTTTAACCTCCTTGAGAAAGCTGGCTGATATCAGTTTCTCCTCTTCTTCTCTCCTCACTTGATTCTAAACACTCTCTAGTCTGTCTTCCAAATTTATAATTCAAATAAACTTTCTAAGGCTACCAATGATCTCTTATTTTCAAAAACTCATTTTTATGTGTTAAATATTTTTATAACAACATTGCTTTTTATTCTCCCCTCATTTCCACTATTGGGAAAAAAGAAAACTTTTCAACAAATTTGCAGTCAAACAAAGCAAATTCCCATATACATCACATGAAAAAAATGTCTCATTCTGTACTCTCAGTCAATCGCTTTTGATCATTGCATTTATTTTACGACTTTTGAAGTTGTATGCTTTTACAATATATTGTTTAAATGGTTCTACTTATCAATTCATTTCATTTTGCATCAGTTCATACAAAGCTTCCCAGGTTTCACTGAAACTGCCATTTTATAATTTCTTTTGTTAAAAGTGATTCCTATGACTCATTTATTTTTATTTTGTTTTTTGAAAGTAATCAGAGTTAAGTGATTTGCCCAGGGTCACAGAGCTAGTAAGTAGCTGAGGCTGGATCTGAATTCAGGTCCTTTTGATTCCAGGATGGGTGCTTGATATACCCTCTATACCACCTAGCTGCTCCCATCATTTTTTGTGGGTTATTATCCATATATTATAATTTATTCTGCTATTTCCTCATTGATAGGTGCTCCCTTAGTTCTTATTTATTTGCTATTATAAATATTTTTGTACATATAGGCCCTCTTCCTCTCTCTTAATTACTAAATATAATTTCTTGAGCCTTATCCTACCTGACCTTTTCGAAACTTTGACATTGTTGATCCCCCATTTTTCTTAGATTCTCTCTCCTTACTAAGTTTTTGTGGTCCTACTTGCTCTATTGCTCCCCCTACCTTTCTGACCAACCTTTTTCAGTCACCTATGTTGGATCTACCTCCCACTCACATCCATATAGATACCAATTCATGGCTAGACTGCCATGAATTGCAATTATTACAATAGTCTTTTGTTGGCTCAAGACCTGGCTGAAGTCTCTCCCAAATCCAGTTCATCCTTAACTCTGTTGCCAAAGTGATCTTCCTAAAAAGCAGGTTTTACTATATTGCATTCCTATTCAATAAACTCCAGTGGCTCTTTATTACCTCTAGTATAAAGTATAAAATTCTCTATTTGGCTTTTAATGCTCTTTGCAATGTGGACCCTATTACCTTTCTAGTTTTGCCATAGTTGTATGGACCTTAAGTCGACTTGGATGGAGGAGAAATTGGTACTATAAAGTTATCAGTAATTTACATACAAATATATTTATGTCTAATGCTTCTTGGTTTTTCCATGCATTTCTTAATCTAATTAAACTGTCTGCTTAACTATAACTTTAAGGTTTGGTGACTGGATCAGATAGGACCAGAAAGGAATAAGACTGGGAATGAGGATGTGGTGATACCTACAATGGAACAGTGAAAGGTGATGCTGTTTGACAGCTACCTGGCCCATAGTTCTATGGCATTTAAAAGAAAAGTATGTGTCTATAAAGGGACTGTAAAAGACAAATCTTATAAAACTAGTGAGATTATTGCCAGAAAATAAATACTAGGTAAGCGATTCATAAAAGAGCAATTTCTTAATCCTAAATATCATTTAGTTAAAATTGTATTTTTGTCTTTGTGTTGTTGTTGCCTTTTTTCTTTTTTGGCAGTGACAGGGCAGCTTAATTAACCTTTTGCACATGCTATGTGTTGCTATCAGCAATTTATTTATACCATCTGCCTCACATACAGGATTAAATTCACTGAAGGTATTAGTGTCAAAAGGAAGAGACTTGGATGTCTGTTATCCAGCTGCTTAATTTCCTTAGAATTTCCTATTGTTTAAATTGATTATGTGTACATGAGCTTACATATATATGATCTTAGAAATGGAAACTATTGCTTTAGAATACAATTCTCACTTGGACAATTATGTTCATTCAACCAGGGAACCAAAGTACCATATGGCAAATACCCTCTTCTAGGTTACTAAATGGCTTCCCTAGAGCTTACCCTAAAGGATGAGGATTTGGAGAAAGCACTCTGCTTGCTTTAGTTGTTAAATCTATTTCACAACTGCTTGCTTGTCAAAAGTAAGTTAAAACTCGACTTTGAAAGACTTAATAATTCTGATCAATAAAATGATTCACCACAACTGCAAAGGACTCATGATGTGGCATGCTATCCACCCCCATACAGAGAACTGATGGACTCAGTGTGCAGACTGAAGCATACTTTTTTCTTTCCTTTATTGTTCTTGCTTTTTTTTGATTCATATGTATTATGGGCACTGTATTCCTTGTTTTCTCAATGGGTGAGGGAAAGAGTGGAAAGAGAGAAATAATTTAGAGCTAAAAATAAAAATAATAATTCTTATCTTTAAAAAATGAATTAAAACAGCTCTAGACCTATTTTCAGGACAGGCCATAGGCAAAATTATGCAATAGGCAGAAATTCCTTTGGGACTATTACCCCAATTTTGGTATCATTACTTCTTTCTTTTCTTGCCCAATTGTTTTCATCCTTCACATGTACTTTTTTTTTTGCAGGGGGTAAGGATGGGCAATTGGGGTTAAGTGACTTGCCCAAGGCCACACAGCTAGTAAGTGTGTCAAGTGTCTGAGGCTGTATTTGAACTCAGGTCCTCCTGACTCCAGGGCCGGTGCTCTACTCGCTGTGCCACCTAGCTGCCCCCTTCACATGTACTTTCACTCTGCTTCCCCATTAACTAATCTTAACAGATTATTCACTTTAGAAATTTCCTGGCATTTTATGTCATTCCTGTCAAGTTCCAAGACTTCTAATAGCTAATCTGATAACTTAATAGATTGCTAAATGAAAAAGATGTAAACTTTCATTCTTAAGAAATATATGTATTTATTAACTTATATTTATTAATATATATTTATTAACTTCTAAAGACAATTCAGTTCAACTAATATTTATTAAATTCCTTACTATTTATAAGGCAAAGGTCATAGAAATGGTGAAAAGATGAAACCTATAAATTGACTCCCAAGGGGTTTAAATTAGGAAGAAAGATTATGGTGTACACAACATTCTGTTACAATGTACAATATGATAAATGCATATGTGAGATATAAAGTGCTATAAGGGATCCAGAGATCAAGGAATGTCTCACAAATGAAGCAACTCTGGAACTAGAAATTGAATGACCAGTGATTTTTCTTTTTCATTTTTTTGGAGGGGAGAAGGCAGGGCAATTGGGGTTAAGTGACTTGTCCAATCTCAAACAGCTAGTAAATGTGTCACGGCAATTGGGGTTAAGTGATGTGACTAATGTCACACAGCTAGTATATGTGTCAAGTGTCTGAGTCCAGATTTGAACTCAGGTCCTCCAGACTCCAGGGCCGGTACTCTACTCACTGCACCACCTAGCTGCCCTGATCGGTTTTCAATAGATCAAGACAATGGATTCTGTTTCTGGCAAAGGTATCTCTACCCTTCCAATAAACCAGGTTTGGAAGCTCAGGGGCATTCCTGCCCTTTCATTATCCCTTAAGCCCCATATCTAATCAGTTGTCATGTCCTTTAAATTCTACCTATGTAATAATCCTAACTAATGTTAATAGTGATATTTAGAGTTGTGTAGCTATAGATGAGCATTAGTTATTCCCTCTGTCTCTGACTCTTACCTTTGTTTACATGGGGCCCCTCTATCCAGCTCCTCCATTCAGCCATCAGGCATGACATTTCCCTTAGTCATTGAGCTCTATCCCATTCCTAAAAGGGAAAGAAGACATTCCATTAAGCAACTGGTGATATTCTTCTCCTCCCCTATTTGCTCTCTTTCCAGTGATGGCACGTGGCATTACTAGTTATCTGTGTTGATTTTAAGTCTATTTTACATTTCTGTCCACCTAGTCTCTAAAGAACAATATTAAGATAAAAATTCAGTTAACCTAAAGTATTAATTGATCTGTATGTGTTTAATTTTCTTAAAAGTATTTGAGAAGGGACAAGAATTCTGGGAAGATGGTAGAGTAGGTCAGAAATTTTCAGGATCTCCAGCTTTCCTCAACAAACAGAAAGAAAATCCCCACAAAATGAATGTAGAGTAGCAAAAATAAATATGTAATGTAGTTGTCCTCCTGAGCTAATTTGGAAGGACCTCAGAAAAGATGGGACCTCCAAGGGCTAAGTTTTAGTCTGAGTGAAATATAGACCTCTCTAGGCTAACTCGACTGAATGAAGAAACAGAAGGCCTTGGAGCAGCACACTACACCTCAAAAAATTTCACCTCAGGAACTGTTACCTCACAAACTTTTATCTAGGGAATAGTAGACCACTGCTGAGTTGGGAAGATTGAATACCCCTCCCTGAACCCCCAACCCATCCTCCCCTTTTTCTAGAATCCAGCCTACCTGACCATAAGTGACCCACTAGCTATGGATGTGAGCAATCACAAACCTGATGAGTATTCTGCTGCAGGGAGCAAGAACATTTTTGGGGAAAGAATGGCTGGGGCCTTAACTGTATACTAGGGGAGAAGAACAAAATTCAGAAAATAAAAGTAAGGAGGACCTGAGGCCTGGGGCAACATTAACCACAATTTGTGATTAAAACCTGATAATAATTAGCTGCTAAAATAAAACAAAGCAAATATAAATGTATAAACAAGGATATTTATTATGTAAAAATATAAATAAATAAAGCAAATAAAAATAAAATAAAACAAAATAAAAATGAGTAAGCAATGGAAAAAGAACCTGACCACTGATAGTTACTTTGGTGTAAAAGAAAATATAGGTTCATATTCAGAGGAAGATAATGAGGTTAAAAATGCCTACTGCTATCCCAAAGAGTAACATCAAATTGTCACAACCCCAAAAAAGAAGCCTTGGAAGAACTTAAAGAAAGAATTTAAAAATCAAATAAGAAAGACTGAGGAAAAATTAGTAAAAAATAATAGCAATCCAAGAAAATTACAAAAAATGATAAGTAATTGAAAAAAGAGGTTCAAAATCTTAAGAAAATCCTTGAAAACTAGAATTGGGCAAGAGGAATCAAATGATGTTATAAGACACCCAGAAATAATAGAACTAGAAAACAATAGAAGAGACACACATCTCAGTAGGAAAACAACTGATGTGGAGAAAAGATGCAGGAGAGACAATATAAAAATTGTCGGACTACCTGAAAGTTATAATTTTTAAAAATCTAGATACAATATTGCAAGAAATTAAGGAACATTGTCCTGAAATTCTAGAACAAGAAGATAAAGTAGAGATAGAAAACTATACCAATCACCACCTGAAAGAGATCCCAGGAAGAAAATTTACAACGTCATAGCCAAGTTTCAAAATATCCAGGTTAAAGAAAAATATTGCAAGCAACGAGAAAAAAAGAAACAATATAAATACTGAGGAAAAACAGTCAGGATTTCGCAAGACCTAGCCTCTTGTACACTAAAACACTGTGTAGGTCTTAGAACATTATATTTCAAAGAGCAAAGAACTATGGTGATCTACACACAAAGAGAAGAAATTCCCTTTCGAGTCACTGAGATCCATATCATATGAGAGCTTGAGACAAACCAAATAATAATTAGAAATTTAAGTATGATTCAAAAGAGAAGTGGTACCCATAAGTGAAAAAAATGAGAGAATATATTTTAGAATTTATATCCCTTAACGAGGGGAAGAAAAAAAGTCTCAATTAGCAGATTGGGTAGGAAGGGCTTCAGCAGAATGAATCCATGGATCCATGGTAGAAAGTTTTTAAAGTGAAAAACAGATTAATAGATTTTAAATACAAAAATGCTGAAGTATAATAAATGGGGGGAAGGTGGGAAGCAAAAAGCAACAATTTCTATGAAAGCCAAAAACATTGATCTTCAGACAATTTAAGTGGTGATAGGTCTACCAGAAGTATGTGACAAATGCTTTTAAAAGACAACTATAATGTTTGGAATACAAAACCAAAATAACAGTAGAAGCAAACTACAAAACAACTGCAGAAAGACAAAAAAAAACCCTATGCCTCAAACTACAGGGTACATAATGGTTAAATTTGATAAGTTCAATGATGTATTCAAAAGAAAGACCATCAGATAGAAAGAAAAGGGAATTTGAAATTCAAAAAGATTATTTTGTACCCAATAAAATCCTTGGAAGAGAACAGAATAATATCTTCCAAAAAAGAAAGGAGCTGGAGCTGCAACCCAAATTGGTTTACACTAAAAACATAAGTCTCATTATCCATAGGAAAAGATAAACATTTAACAAGAAAAGAATTGGAAGCATTCCTGGAAAAAAATTAAGAAAAGCAAAACATTTCACTTGCAAACATCCTGAACAATAGAAACTGGGGTTAATAAATATATTAGGAAAGGAGTAATGAAACAAATTATCCCATTTTTAAAAGAATTTGGTTTTTAACAGAGAAAGACAATGATTTATCTATGAAGATAAAAAGAGGGAAGATTAAGTTTTTTTAATCATTTAAGAAGGAAAAAGATATGAGTAAATTAATTAAAAAGGGGTGGAGGAATGGAAGTAAAGCTCCATATACTAAACAAAGGTGGAGGAACGGAAATAAAGCTCCATATACTAAAACCTATAACCTCCTGACAGATGAATTAATCGAATTAATGGTTTGAAGTTTGTTTTATGGAACAACAATGCAGAGTAGTACAGTATATAAATGGGAACAAAGAAGGTGGAAGACTGTGGGAATGGGCAATGTATATTTATCAAATCCATGGGTGAAAAATGAAGTAACTGTAACTCCTATTATCCTTTATTTACAGAGGTGGGAGGGGAGAGCTGTATGAAAATTAGAGAAGCAAAGCAAAGATCAAAGCTGGGAAAATGAAAGAGGAAGGACACAATTCATCAGAAAGAATCATGTTCCAATGAAACAAACTCCATTTATGAGAGAAACATAGTATTAATACCTTAACTAGAGAAAAATATAACAGAGAGGGAACTATAAACCAGTTACACCACTGAATACTGGTTAAAAAATTTTAAATAAAATCTAAACAAAATGGTTACAATAATTTATACAAAAATCATCAACTATGATAAAGTTGGATTTATATTAAGAATAAAATATTAAAAATAATATTAAAAATAATCAAGATAATGACAATAAAATGAAAACATCCAAAGCTACATGATTATATCCTTAGATGCATAAAAGGATTTTAATAAAATATAATAATGTTATGCCCAAAATTCTAAAAAGAGTAAAGGCATAGTGGGTTCTTTTGAAATGTTAAATAGTATATATCTAAAATCATAATTATACATAATGGCAAAGTACCAAAAGCTTTCCTAATAACTTCAAGAGTAAGTAACTATTTCAATTTCTTCCTATTTTGGGAAAATAATTCTTGAAATACTCATATTAACAATTAAATAAGGCAAAGCAATCAAAAGTATAAATATTGGCAAAGAGAAAATAAAACTAGCCTTATTTGCTGATGACATGACAGTCTACTTAGAAAATTATGGGAAATCAAAAAAGAAATTAATTTGGACAAGATTCAAAGTTATAGGCTGCAAAATAAAGCCACAAAAATCAATTACATTCTATGGAGTACTAACAGAATCCATGGAGCAATTATACAAAGAGAACTTCCACTGAAAATAATTACAAAATGTGTCAAGTATCTAACTAGATATAATTATAAAATATTCTTGAAAGAAATCAAGAACATAAAAACTAAAGGGATATTCAGTGTTCATTGACAGACTGTTCCAATGTATAAAATTCAGAACAAAAAGAAGTCTGAAATAGCAAGAGAAATAGTAGGGAGGAGGTAATAATGAAGGATGAATAATATTTCCACACCTCAAGTCACATTATTAAGAAGTCATCAAAATCATTTGTGACTGATTTAATTTTTTAAAGGATATGAATAATCAGTTGGCAAAAGAAGACTTAAAACCTGTCAACGACCATCTGAAAGACTGCTATAAATTACTACTGGTGCTAGAAATGTGAATCAAAACAACTCTGAGATTTTACTTCATGTCCAGAAAATTGGCAGAGATGACCAAAGATGGAACAATCAATGTTGATATTGTAAGAGTAAAAATAGATATGATGACATTCATTAGTTTAGATGCAGATTGGTTGAATTATTCTGGAAAAGAATTTGGAAGATAAGGGGGTAACTGAAATGTCTGCATTGTTTGAGACAGAGTTCCTGTTGCTAGGCATATACCCCAAGGAGCACAAAGGGATTTTGTACACATACTAAAAATGTTTATGTCATTGGTTCATATATTAGCATAGAACTGAAACAAAATTATATTATATACCCACTTACTGAGAAATGGCTAAACAAACTATGGTATAATAATGGAGTGGAATATTAATGTACTATCACAAAAGTACAAGTAGCAGTACCAGGAGGCATGGAAAGCCTTATATGAACTGATTAAAGTAAAGTAAAAAGAATCAGGAAAACAAAATAAATAATGAATATAAACAATGTAAAAGAACAACAAAATAATTGAAACTTAATTTTATAAAACTAAAGGGATAAAATTTCAAAGAATAGATATGATGAGACATCTTTTTGGAGTTTGGGGATATTGGTGTGGAATATTTCTATAATGTCAGACTTTTTGATATATGTTTTGCCCATTTTCTCTCTCTTAAACATTTATTATTATTATTATCATTATTATTATTATCATGATGATGATGATGATGATGATAGAGGTTGTCTTTCTGGAATGGGGTAAGGATAAAAATAATCAGTGTCTCTCTATTCCTTTTCTGATAAAATACTAACTTCTCTGTTTGGCATTTAAAACCATTCACAATCTAATTATAACTTAATTTGCCAGAGAGTGCATATACTATTCCTCCTTGCACACTTTATGGCCCCACCAAACTATGATATCTACCATTCTATATATATGATATTCCATCTCTTATCTCTGTGCCTTTGTATAGCCAGTCCCCTAAGTTTAACATGCCTGGTTCAAGGATCTTTCCTAATTTTCATACTCTTTTCCCAAGCCCTGAATCACATTTAAAAAGATTTTACATATTCTGCATATGTTGCTTTGCCCAGTAGAATGTAAACTCCTTGAGTGTAGCAACTGTGTTCATTTTTTTTCTTTTCAATGCCTCCAACAGTTGTTGATTCATAATAGGTAGTTAATATTTTTCTAATTTAATTAAATTTCAGACACTCTATATGAAAAGAAAGAGACAATAAGGAAACATGGGGCAAATTCAGGGGAAGGTGAATTAAATATTTTGGCAAGAATAAAGACTAAATGAGTAGTATGTAATAAAAGCCTAGAAGGTAAAAGAGCAGAAACCAGAATGTCAAAGTTCTGGAATGCATAGCCAAGGAGTTTAACAACTAAAATGGTGCAAAATGAAGAACCACAGGAAAAAATTGAGTAGAGGTGTAATGTGATCACTGTAAGACAGATGCTCAGGGGAACCCATGATTTCCTGGATTGCAGTACCGCTCATGGAATGGGTCCTGTGTCTGGACATTTAGTGAAGGACATCTCATGATATGACACAACACAACAGGTTCCCATTGACTGGAAGATTGCATCAAAGGTGATTAACTACTTGGCTACTGAGAGTTAGAAGGTATGGGCCCTTTTAAAAGAATTACCTCCTCAGCTATCTAACACAGATAGATAAAGAGATAGATACAGATATATATGTATACATACATAAACATACATACGTATGTGTTTATATATGTATTGTGTCCACATTTATATGTGTATATATGCATGTGTATATGCACATATATATATATATATAATCTTATCCTTACTCCTATTTTGATGCTTCTGCTTTTGTTCATGTTCTCTTTCCCTTTGATTTCCAATGAAGAGTGGTGAGGAGGGAATTTCTCTCCTTTCTCCTCTCCCAGCAGCAAAGGTAGATGTTTGGAGATGCATGTGGGAATGATGACCAATGTGCTTGCTTATTTAAGTCTAGGACAGGAAATTGAGTCACCAGCTGCCTTATACCTTTGTTTCTCTCTTTATACAAAGCTCAATAACTAGTGTTCCTGAGAAATGAATTTTTCCAATCTTTTCAGCTACGTTCTGAGTTCAATAGGCCCTGAATTCCTGAGTCAGTTTCTGGCTGCCTAGGGGAAAGTGATTTTCATAACAACACACTTCTCAGAGTAGAAAAGCACCATTACCAGGAGAATTTTGCAGCTGAAACCCTAAAGAAAGACATGCACATTTGGCCAGAGGATCTAGACCCCAGGAGCAGTCCTATATAATGAGTGTAAGGCTCTATTTGAGGTGTTTTGCTTTCTGTACTTGTTGTTGCATATCTGTGAATGTTTTAACTCTTACGCAGTTTCTGTAGTAGAGGAAATAACTTACTTCCCTATACCTATTTCTCACATTGTACAGTGAGTATCTTTTTCTTTTGAGAAAGGACCTTATGACCCCCATTTCAGAAAGACCCTTGACATAATCTTCATTTTAGACATTTCCCTAAAGTTATTCCAAGGTGAGAATATATCCAAATAGAGAAATGTAACCCTTTTTCTCATAACGACTTTGGGTCCCTCCTTTCTTGAAAGCAGAGAACATCGATTAGTCAATTAACCAACAAGCATTGAGCAGCCAAGTGGCTCAGTGGATAGAGCGCTGAGCCTGGAGTCAGTAATACTCATCTTCCTGAGTTCAAATCTGTTCTCAGACAATTACTAGCTGTGTAAACTAGGCAAGTCAGTCAACCCTCCTTGCCTCAGTTCCTCTCCTGTAAAATGAGCTGAGAAGAAAATAGAAAACCACCAGTAGCTCTGCCAAGGAAACCCCAAATGGGGTCACAGAGAATTGGACACCACTGAAAAACAGCTTAACAACAAAACAAAACAACTGCTTACTGTATGTTCTAGGAAGTGTTCTAAAGACTGGGAATAGAAATAAAGGCAAAAACAAGGTTCCTACTCTCAAAGAGCTCACATTCTAATGAAACAGACAATTTGCAAACATAAATGGAAGGTAGTCTCAGAGGGAAGGCAGTAAGGCTGTAAGGCTCAGAGGGCCAGGACAGGCCAGCAGGAAAAGGTTGAAATCCAGGGAAACATCAGAGGCTAGACTAGAATAGCTACAAATTACAAGCATGGAGACCAGTTAGTCAGGAGGCTATTTCAGGTGAGATGAGCATTTCAGGCTCTTAGAAAAGTTATTTGGGGATAGGCAGGCTTTTAAGCAAGACCTTCTTTGCCTACTGTGGGGCAATCAGCCCCTGACATGCACATCCTGATACAGGAACACATTGAGAGCCACTTTAACCAAAATGACACTGTGGTTTTTAAGCAAAAAGCTTCAAGTCACAGATATAAACTATAAATTAAGGAAGAAGTCATTGTGGATGAACCAGCATCTAAATCTTTGTATATGAAGGTAAGAATTTTATAGATGACATTAGGAAATGTTGTATCTTGAGATTTCCTTTAAAACAATCCCCTAAAGATCCTCAATCTTAATATATATATATCCATATATATATATGGATATTTAAAGTTTGATTTGATCACTCAGTCTCAGCAATAGTCGTCTGAACATATTTCACCAAATACTCCATTTGTTCTCTTTTCTCCCTGACCCAGTATCAATTTTCTTTCACTTTTCTTCCTCATTACTTTATCTTCTCCTTTCTGACTGACATTGATCAATTTAGCTGCCTGCCAGAACATATAAGGAAGATTTTCATAGAAATATTGGTAATGAGTTTGCTGCTAAATTTTCAGCTATCATTCTTTTATACAGTAGAGCCAGACATCTTTGTAATAATTTTCTCCCACTCCTATTTTGTATTCAATGACAGTTTGTATATGAAGAAGTGTTTATAACTCAATACCAAGATGAAAATATATGTTTGTGTCTATGAATAATATACATATACACACATACAAGCATACAAGATACAGACTTTTTGACACTTGAGAGAAAATTTGCAACATATTCTCAAATAACAAATGCAGTTATAGTCAATGTATCTTTTATTTAAAAAAAAACTCCCATAGTCAGTGAAAAAAAACCTAGCCTACAAGCCCTTCATTTTCTTTAAATACACACACACACACACACACACACACACACACACACACACACGCATCCCCTCCACTAGAGGAGCTTTCATCAGGAGTCTAAAACATGCATTGCCCTGTTTCTTTCTCCCATCGTAAACAATAATTTAGCTTTTCTTGAATTTCCATTTCAAATACCCTTCATCAACTGGTAACCTATGGAACAATTCCGTGAATGAATTACACAGCAGATGACAAGCAGCTCTATCTCATGTGGAGTGCCTGTGAAAAGCAAAGCTCTGCTAATTAAAACCAAACACAACACTACTTTCTATTTTGGAGAAAATTGCCCAGAAAAGTTATCATTAAATAGTAAAATCCATTGATAAACAGTGTAGTCTCTGAACATTGGAACATCAGTCCTATGGATTGAAAGATAACACCTGTCTCAGAGACTCCCTTGTGTTTGTGATAGAAATGTATCATATAATACTATGTGTGTAAGGAACTCAATTCAATTTAATAAACATTTACTAAGCACCTACTATGAGTCAGGTTCTGTGCCAGACTCTGTTAACATAAAAACAAACAAAAAAATATTGCCTACCTTCAGGGAGCTTATATTCTACTGGAGGGATACTGCATATAGACAAATAAGTGAATGGGAAGTACTGTTTACGCAAATATATTAGAGAGACTGTATGATGGGAATCAAATCCTTTGAGAATTCATCAGTTCTACCTGCATTCTTCACACCTCCTTTTTTCTGATCCACAACTAATGGAAGGTGCTGTTCCCCACGACAAAGCATATGAAGTATTGTGTGATTGTTTCCTGTCTGCTTGATATGTGGCAAAAATGGGCCTTTTAATTGTCTGCTAAGCCCTTACAGCCATCCTTTCCTAGGTTTATACTAAGAAAAAGAGACCTAGGTTGTGTTATTAGGGCCTTTTATATGCAGATTTCAGTTCTAGCTCATAAGCCAGTGAAAAGGTCTATCTTTATTACACAGAAAACAAACTGGAAAGAGTTACAGAATATGTGCCCTTTCTCTGAAGTGGACTCAAAATATACACCTTAAATCAAGCTTTCACTGGCCTGTGCCACCATAACCTTGTTATACAAATAATTTCAAAAGAGAGAGAGTACTAATTACTGGGAAAGATCAGGATATGGTACATGAGCTACGGAAGATGATCCTTGAGCTATGCTATGAAGTAAGCTAGACCTTAGAGGCATAGATGAGGAGAGAGTTCATTCTAGAATCAGTTTTCCAAAAGTAGAGCAGTCATAAATAGAATGCCTTATATAAAGAGAACAGTAAATGAAAGTGCCTTGGGGTTAGGGACTATTATAATTGGATTTTAGAATCCCTACACATACACTCCCCCCATATGCAATCTGTTGACAAGTCTTATTGAGTTTACCTTCATAACATCTCCTACATATGCCTCATTCTCACCTCTGATACTGCCATCATCTTGGTAAAAGCCCTCATTGTCTTACGCCTGAACTATTTCAACTGTCTCCTGGTTGGGCTCCTTGTTTTCACTACAATCCATCCTCCCCTTAACTATTAAATTAATCTTCCTAAAGAACAGATCTGACCATGTCACCTCCCTCCTGTTCAATAAACTTGCTCTCAAACCTTTAGGATCAAAGAGAAAATCCTCTGTTTGATATGCAAAGCCTTCATAATCCAGTCCCCTTCTACTTACTTGTTCAGTCCTGTTTTCCTTTACCTGTTTTCTTGGAGCCAACAGATTGTGTTTATCCTTTGTTTTGTTTTGTTTTGTTTTTTCAAAGGGGACCATGACATCAGGGAAATGATGACATGACTTGTGGTTGACTTTTATTAGAGAGAGGGAGCACTGTGCAAGGTCACCAGCCTCATTTTCTCCTCCAGAGCCATGTGGATCCAGTGACCAGATATTCATCAGGATGACTGGAGATAGCCCAGGATGCCATTTTAGCACAAGGCCTTTTCAGGTTCTCACTTTGAGTGAGGTAATGCCCATTCAGTGAATAGGCCTTTTCAAGAAGTGAATCAAAGGATGGCTCCTTTAATTAGAAAAAAAAATCAAGCTGGGAGGGGAAGACTCTGAGGGTTGCTGTTCCAAAGAGAAAAAGTTACCATTGACATTCACTCTAAGCCAGGAGGGCCCAAAATACAGCCATTAAGTGGAACTTGGCCAGGGACCTACTGTGGTCCAATCTATGAACTTCAGAGTGAACTGGGTTGGAAGGAAGGTTTATCGGTTCTATCCAATATCATCCACTTAAAAGAAATAACCTGGTTTCATGAGGCTGTTGCATTTCAATACACATTATTTTAGCAAATGCTTGTGCATACACACACACACACACACACACACAGAGAGAGAGAGAGAGAGAGAGAGAGAGAGAGAGAGAGAGAGAAAGGAATGTCAAATAGTTAAATGGAGGAAATGACATCAAGAACATCTTGACTAAAAAGGATGGTATTTGACAAACACATATTCAGCGGTGCCCTAATGGGAGGCAAGAAGGAAGGTAAGGAAGGAGAGGAGGAAGGAAGGAAGGAAGGAAGGGAGGAAGGAAGGAAGGAAAGGAAAGAAGGAAGGAAAGAAGGATGGAAAGAAGGAAGGAAGGATGGAAGGAAGGAAGGAAAGAAGGAAGGGAAGGGGGAAGGAAAGAAGGAAGGAAAGAAGGAAGGAAGGAAGGAAAGGAAAGGAAAGGAAAGGAAAGGAAAGGAAAGGAAAGGAAAGGAAAGGAAAGGAAAGGAAAGGAAAGGAAAGGAAAGGAAAGGAAAGGAAAGGAAAGGAAAAGAAAGGAAAGGAAAGGAGAGGAAAGGAAAGGAAAGGAGAGGAAAGGAAGGAAGGAAAGAAGGAAGGAAGAAAGGAAGGAAGGAAGGATTGAAGGAAGGAAGGAAGGAAAGAAAGGAAAGAAGGAAGGAAAGAAGGAAGGAAGGAAGGAAGGAAGGAAGGAAGGAAGGAAGGAAGGAAGGAAGGAAGGAAGGAAGGAAGGAAGGAAGGAAGAGAAATCTAGCCAATAAACTCCAACTTAAGCAGGCAGCTTCTGGTCATCAAAATTTACCTACCTTTGGAAAGGAGAAGGAGAAGGAGAAGTAGGAGAGAAAGAGGATGAGCTGAGTTACCCACCTAGCTGGGTCACCATTCGGGCAGCTTGGTCTATTCACAGGTTATATTTGTCCTTCATTTTCAAAGAGGACCATGGCATTGAGGCTGATGACTTTGCACAGCCCTCCCTCACTCAAATCAAAGTCAATTGCAAGTCATGTCATCATTTCCCTGATGGAGCCAACAACACTGGCCTCCTTGATGCTCCTCTCATAAAAATCTTCATCTCTACAATTGGGGCATTTTCATTGACTGTTCCCCAAGACTAGAATACTTTCCCTTCTCATCTCCGTCTCCTTCAAGTCTCAGCTAAAATATCATCTTCTATGAGAAGCCTTTTCCCATTCCCGTCAATTGTAGTGGCTTTCCTTTATTGATTATTTGCAATTTATCATACACACACACACACCCACACACACCCACACACACATATGGTCTTTGTTGATCATCATTGTTTTCAGGTTGTCTGCATAGTAGACTATAAGCTTATAAGCTCATAGCGAGCAAGGACTATCTTTTGCCTGTGTCTCTGTCCCCAGTGCTTACCCCAGCGGCTGGCACCTACTAAGTGCTTACTAAACACTTAGTGACTGGCTGACTGAGCCAGGAAGGACTCAGTTGACTTTTGTGAATCAAAATTAACTCATTCCTTGATACAGACAGGTACTTTACAATGACATCTATAGTACTCTAGAAGAAACTTCTCCAGAACCTGAACATTTGCTGTCAATCTTGCCAATAGTGGAGTTAACACTTTTTACACAGGCATTAAAGATATCTTTACAAACATCAAAGTAACAGTATAAAAAGAGCAACAGGAAACCAGGGATAATGAAAAGAGTACTAGAGTTAGAAGTTCATACCCTAGCTCTCTCATTGGCTACCCATGTAAACTGCAGCAAATCACTGAACCACTTAAGGGTCTCAACTTCCCCTTCAATGAAATGAAGGGTTAAATGAGATGATGTCTGAGGTGCCTTCCAGTTCTAAAATCTGTTTTCTTCTTTATTTCTCTTTTTTTGCGGGGGCAGGGAGGGGAGGGCAATTGTGGTTAAGTGACTTGCCCAAGGTCACACAGCTAATAAATGTGTCAAGTGTCTGAGGCCAGATTTGAACTCAGGTACTCCTGACTCCAGGGCCAGTGCTCTACTCACTGTGCCACCTAGCTGCCCCTCTTCTTTATTTCTCAATAGCTAGTGGCCCACTTTAATAACAACTCCATTTTAGCAATAAGATTGGCCAATAGTAAGTTGGTCTCAAATATGCTTTGGTGAGAAACCTAGAAAGATTCAAATTATGCCTTTGGCTCCCAGCACTATATCCTATACTGCTGTACTGAATGACTGTTAAGCTCACAAGCTGGCCAATGGCAATGACTTTCTAAATGAGATTGCTTAATGAAAATAGGTCTTCCCTAAGGGCATTAAAAAATCTTTTATCTAAATGCCACTAGTGCTCTATATCTTGTATAATGAGCTTCTCCTAAAAAAAGGAGAGGATTTCCTTCTTACAATATATACTTATTTAGTTTCCTCAAGATGATCACAATAAGCTGAAGAAAATGACGGGAATTATTGCCCAAGGAGGCACAGTGATCCCCTTCAGAAATAAAGTATTTTTTGAGTAGTTCTCTAAATTATACCCCGGTCTTGCTGTAATAAACCTCAATTAACATACTAGTTTGATTTAGCCCAGTAATTTCTGACATCCAGTAATAATAGATGTCATTAAGTAGCTGGATCACCATGTCTTCTAAGCTGTTATAAATGTTTTAAGGTAAACCATTCAGTCTGTTCTACCTAAAAAGGCAAGTGGATGACTTCATGCTTATATCCAAAGCCTTGCCATAAGGCCTTCAACCTCTAGAATCAATCTGGAGCTCTCTTTTAATAGGAATCCTGTTTTCCTTATCTGTGACTTTTTAATCTAGATGTCTCTTTAGCTTGATTTATCCAGGTGTCTGGAAGTCTTTCATATCATTTAAGAAGCAGGGAGTCTCCTCTTGGTTTCATATTCATTTAATATAGAATTAAATTTCAGAGGTTCTTGAACCCAGAGGCCCCTGTGAATCAGGAGTAAATAAACAAGCCTGTATCTTAGAAGTTTATCTCAGGCCCAGATAATCCTTCCTCTGCACCCTACAGCATGCATTTTTTTAAAAATTCTCCATAATGTCTGGTGCCTATGGCAGTAAATGTGCTAGGCTATCAGCTGGTAAATGACTTTGGAAATTAGTTGGAGGTTAATTCTCTGCCTCATTGGCCCCCCAAAGTAGCCAAACTGTAATTGATTTTGATGGCATTCACAAAGTACCTTGCCCTATTGAATAATGGAGGAGCACTTATGGAGACATCCCCTGAATGTAGGAACAATTATGCAGGGTATCAATGAGACATCATTAAAAGTTTAATGCTTCTGTACTTAATCAACCTCTCTCTACCTTCAACAGCTTTGTTGCTTTAGGAAAACTACAAATTCCCAAGTGTCAAAGTGGTTTATAGTTTCTATCCAATATCATCCACTTAAGAGAAATAACCTGAGGCTGTTGCATTTCAATACAGATTATTTTAGCAAATGCTTGTGCATACACACACACAGAGAGACAGAGAGAAAGAGAGAGAGAGGAACGTCAAATAGTTAAATGGAGGAAATGGCATCAAGAACATCTTTAATAAAAAGGATGGCATTTGACAAACACGTATTCAGCAGTTCCCTAATGATATCACCTGTCCAAAGTTTAGTGGTATACCTGAAGGAGAAGTCTTTGCTTTTTTTTCTATTTTCCCCCTATTTTAATGGATTCCTGTGAAATTTCACGAAGTGCATAGTTCCTTGAGTATCTTTCAACTGTTTTACGTCATTTATTTTGGCACTGGCCATACTAATTAAATTTGCAGCTCAACTGTAATTTATAGCTGACCCCTTAGGGCAGATGGTTTCACAAGCCTGTGTTTAATAGATAGCAAAGCAGAAGTCATAAGTAACTTTTGGAGCTAATGAACTAAGAACATTCACTCCTGAATGGGTCAGTGTTAATGATATCTTTAAAGGAAGAAGTTTCGTGTATTTGTACAATCCTGCTGAGCAACCCTAGGTTCACCTTGATGTCTGGAGGTATCCCCTGGTTCTATGGTGTAAGACTTTTTAAATCAGTGAGGATATCCTTTGAATGTTAGATACCAGCTATTAAGCTAATTCTGTGCCCTTCCCTGGAGGCATTTAAGGGAATGAAGCCAAGCTCTTTATTGCCACTTTAATGACATCAACAAGCAACAATTACTGGGCATCTACTATGTGTTTAGATGCTACAAAAAGGGGTTTACAATCAATTTGAGTAGATTGTAATTTGACTGGCAGGCAAGTAAGCACAAAAAAATGCATCACTTTCTCAAGTTTATATTCCAAGGAGCCTTCTTGCTCTTTCAAGAAGCTGTTTTGATTTGCTAGCTATGTGGTAGTATTGCTACATTCAAATTCAAGAATCAGAGAGTGCTATAAGGACAGATCTTTTCATAAAAGCCTCCAGATTTTAAAGGAACCAGTCATATACAACTGTGGAGTGTCAGACCTTCCCATCAGTTATCTGAAGTAGAGTTCATGTTTCAGGGTTTTTGTCATCTTTTCTATCAAGCTATTTTTTGAAGATGTTCTTCCTTACTTTCTTATAGTGTATCCTTTCTTTTAAAGGTTTTCTTTTTTTCAAGACGAGATTCACGACAGCTCCAATCTTCTCTATGTAAACAATGTTTATGTGATGAATTTTACTGAACATTCGAAGGGTTGTGGCAATGACGTAACACAACGAAGATCTTTACAAGAATTTTAACTGTGCTATGCCCCACTAGAGTGAAGAAGGACCTTCCCCCTCATTTTCTTATATTCCTAACTGACTTATTCCTGAACTGTGTTTGACACAATGGAGTAAAGGGCTTTTAGAGCTTGAACAGAGCAACTAATAGGACTATTTGGCATAATGGCTGAGGTATAATTGCTCTTTGGGTGACATTCTACTCTGTTCTTTACCAGCAAATTGTTACTGCTTTCTCATAGTCATAGTGTTGTCTGTTTATTAAAAAAAATGAAAATCACAAAATTTTCTCAAATATATTTCTTTACTGACAATTTTCTTTTTTATGATTGGGGCTCCTACATCTGTGAGAATTACCCAGCCTTCACTTCAGATAGATATAGTTGTCAAAGTGTTGAGTCATTGCTATTGCACTTTTTGTGGAGATTTAAGGGATTATATATGTAGTTTTAAGTCTCCCTTGCATACTGAATGTTTATAGTAGATAACTTTAAGAGCAAATGCAGGAAGAGAGGCCCTAGAGAAAATGGAAAACAGAAGAAAGGAGGACATGCAGGAAGGACAGAACACAAGAGTCGATGAGCTTTCAATTAATTATGTCTATCATTATCTTTCACTAATTTGGGATAGCTGGGGGAAAGTCACATGGTGAACTTCTGGTGTTGCTTCTAGAACTGTCAAAGATCACATAGTTTTACTTAATCCTAAGTTCCATGAAGGCATGGTAGATTTCCAGTTGATTCTCCCCCAGAGCCTAGCACATTGGATGAGACATAGTAAGTATATAATAAATGTTGAATTAAATTAATTCACATTGACTAATAGTTACTTTCAAGTAGAAGGTCTACTGGAGCTAGTACAGATCAAACACGTTTGCGATTAAGAATTATATCAACCTATCAAAATCAAATGTGAAAACAATCCCCTTTAAGACCTCTTTAGGTTATTAATGTGTTCAGAAAATCTCTTCTTCTTGAGGCAAATTTTAACTTTACATCAGGTCAACCTAAACTGCTTAATTACATCTTTTAAATTAATAGATTTGGAATTAACATATTATATTTAATAAGGTATTAAAATTGCATATTGGAGTTTTAATATTAGTCAACATATTTTCAAGTGTAACCTCATTTAAACTTTACTTTCCAACATAATTTGTTCACCTTCAGTACAATTTATCAATATGCAAAATGTCCAGAACTGATCTGAAAAGTAATTTCAAAAGCTGATCCTTTGAAACTTAATTGGACATATATATACTTTGATTAACCAGTGGGTTCACATGAATATTATAATGCACTATTTTTTATTTCTTTTGTAGAATACTGAAGTCCTTTCTAATGACTCATTATAATATGAAGGTAACTCAGATTTCCTGAAGACTATGTTAGCAAGGTAAAAGCCTTAATATAATCTTAGCAAACTAGAAAGTCTTTGGCTATGGATGTACCTAGTGATATAGATAGTATCTCTCGTCTGACTAAGCTAAGTATGGAAACAATCATCATCAGAAGATTAGGTAACATGTAATGGGTTTTGGAGGAGAATAAGGCAAACAAAAAGAATACAAAACACAATAATGCTCACTACTGCCAATTTTGTTTGATTTTCCAAAATGATAGTCACATGCCCCAAAGCAACAGAAAATATCATTTCTGAGATAATTGATAATTTTGCCTTGCAGCATACACAACTAGTATAAGCAATCTGAGCATTATGAAAATAATTTCAGTTCACTTTTGAACATGTGACAGAGGAGGCAAAAGTGGAAAAATTCCATAAGGACATTGCCAAGCTAAAGAAAATTTCCAAAAATATAGTTTGATATAAATAAATTACATAGGTCAAAGATTCATAAAATACTCATGTGCCTCAAGTCTAATCACTAGCAATTTCTTCAAAAAGAGAATTGGAAGGTACTGATTTTGAAAAGTATCCAATAATATAATTAGAATTGTGAGGTTGACTTTATCTTACAAACAAAATGCCTGTTTGAAGAAATGGAAGTCACTTTAGAATGAGCTGCTTGGATGTAGATTACAGGCAGATTGCAGTCTTCTCAAATCGATTATAACTTTTTTTTCCACCAAAAGTTATTCAAATAATTTTCAAAAAATTGACAGATAATATGATCACCACAGTGAAGAAGCAGAAACAAGGAAGTCAGAAGATATAAGAGATAATGGAAAACACGACAAATGAGAAATATCAGTTTAGAATATGAGGTGTTTCACAAAATATCACAGATGGTGACAGAAAATTATAAAGCAGCAAAAAGTAATGTGGGATGAAAGAACCCTGAAGAGAACTTGGTATGAAATCTAGCTTTACTATACTATTACATGAATAAAATTAACAAATAAGTTTGGAATTAGCACAACAAGCAGATACTAAGTGAAATAGATCTCTCACCCTTTTTGTGTTTTAAGTGATGTGTTTTCTAGGTCAAACCTATTACGTGTACCACATATGGGATCTACTAAATCTATATTTAATGTACAATATAGAAGAGCATTCCAGAAAATGAAATTGGGAAGATAGCTTTATCTCATCAAATACAATAGGAACTATTTTTAGAGCTTACACAATTTAGAAAGTATTTAAGGATAGATGGTCAAGGTATCCCATAAAGGAGAAGGTTCTAAAACAATATAAAAAGTTTGACAGTACTTTTACTAAAAAGAAAGAAATTGGAGAAAAAAGCACAAATTACTACCAATCAACACAGTTTCTCATCACCATAAAATCTTTGTGAAAATGACTTATTTATGAATTGAAAATATTCTTACAAAAACAAGGTAAAGCAAAGGTTATTCAAATAATTTTCTATAGAAAACTATATCTGTATGGTTGCATGGCATTTTGAAAGATTTAAAGAATGTAAGATCCCATTGGGTATATCACTTATTAGTTTAAAGAAAGTATTTTACTTGATAGAATAAAATTCAGCCCACAAAACATTTCTTAAATAAGGTATCCCCCATGAATATTTAAAATTTGCATTTTATTTTTTCAATGAAGAAAATAGTATTTTATTTCTTTCATACTTCCTCCCCATAGACATCTTAACAAAAGAAAACTAAAAGCAAAATCCTTGTAATAAATATAAATAGTAAAACAAATTCCCTCATTGGCCATGTCTAAAATATTATTATTCTACCCAGAGAGTCCATTGCCATTCTGTCATGAACTGGGAAGTGTATTTCGTCATTAGTACCATGGAATCATGATTGGTCACTTTGTTAAAGGTTTGTCTTTGCAATGCGGTTGTTATTGTACAAATTGTTCTCCTGGAAATTCTTTATTAAATGAGATGACTTCCTGGGCAGAGGAAGGGGTGGCAATGTAAAGGGAAATTTAGGTGATGCGAAAACAAAAGACATTAATATTAGTAATTTCTTTCCTGGTTCTGTTCCCTTCCTTCTGCATCAGTTTAAGTCTTCCCAGGCTGTCTATAACTTTAACTTTCAAGATTATGGCAGATGTCAATAAGAAGATAATTTTGTTTAATAATCCGTTAAATATTGACATCCAGTATAGTTATAATGAGACACGTACACAAAGTACAAAGGACTCCTTACTGGTGATGAGGCTCTGATATGTTCCTAATTGAATATGTCATTACTAATGTCATTGGACTCCAAATATAATAAGTATCAGAGAAAAATCATGGCAATATGAAAGGATTGTTCTAACCATAAAATCAGACAATCAAAATAGTTTAAAAATGCATATTACATGGACTATAAGATATAGCTGAATGAAAAGTCTTTGAATATAACCATTAATACATTTAACTTGGGTCAGGCACTGTGGATGAATAATGAGTTATACCCAGAACTAAAGAAGAAAAACAGTACTGCACTATATTTGGAAAAGTGTATGGTGAGTTTTGTGATAACAGACTGTTTGTCATTGTAAAAACACATTTCTTCAATATAAATTTGATCCTTTAAACATAAGTTATGTCCCATTGTTGCTATATGCCTATGTAACTATAACAACAATTCGGCCAACAGCTACTGTGGCTGTGTAAGACCAACAACAACCAGCACACAGAGTGCTGCCCACACAGATTCTTTGATCTTCTTTTCTAAGGAAAGCAACTTTAAGGGGTTAACGACCTCAGTTTAATTAAATATACATATATCATTCATTTAGTTCAGGGGGAAAAGATCAGCCCCCCTGAACTTCAGGGCACATACAAGCAGAAATTACAAGTATCAAAACACGTGCCTTGTCTGATCAAATCACAATACATAGTTACCAGAGAAGAGCCAATGGGTCTAGATTAGCAAAACCTGGGACAGTTAAAATGGTTTGCCCAGAGTCTCAAACACTTCTTCCATGCGTGAGTCCCAAAAGTCAAACACCAACCTCGGATCTTACGTACCAGTCTCAGGGCTCTGGGGCACTTGATTACCTCAGTGCTGAGAAACACTCAAACAAAGAATAGTGAAAAGTCTCATTTAGGGTGTGGGAAAGTTAGTTAATCCCTAGTACGACCATATACAGGGTTTCCAATCAATGACTCCCAATTGTCTTAGTGCTGATGTAGAGGGAGAAATAAACCCAGGGATGCAGAAATCCCAAACCAAAATTCCCAAGGCAAGGCCGCCTGGAAAGAATTCGCAGACCCAAGCATTCTTTAAGTCAAAGAGGCAAAGATTTGTTACGCTTTAAGTAAATAAAGCGGGCAAGAGTTCTTAGGGAACCTGCAACCATACAGGGCTACAGGGAAAGTTTAACTACAAGATTTATGGATGAAATCTGTCAGTCAGGTGTGTTGAGGTGGGATCAGGGAGTGGTCAAGGTGTGATTAGGGTTTGGTCAGTTCTTAAAGGAACATGTACTTTTTGTATCTACTGCATAGGTATCTTACCCAGAGTTCACTGGGAAATAGCCCAAAGTGGGGCTACCTGGGATTGTGGTTTTGCCTGTGAAATGTCACTAAGTCACCAAAAGTTCAGGGCTAGCTGGAGATACTGGCTAGGTTCCATCAAGTGCCTTGTTAGTCAGGATTAATGTAAGGGAGTATACATTTGAACTATGTCTAGGATACATGTTAGACTCAGTGTATAGTCAGTTATCAGCACCTGGGAATCAAACTATAATTGGGCATAGATGCTTCCTAAGGAAGAAGCACAGATAATTTTGGGGTACACTGCCCCTTAGCTAGAGAGGCTGCCTGGGAAAGAATGTTTGGGAACTAGATGTGTTCTGAAATTGGAATTCTGCCACAGGCACAGACACCCAGGCAGAGGCTAAGGGGAAATGTGATGTTAGAATTAGGGTCCAAGCACAAGCACCCCATAACTGAGAAACATTCCAAGACAAGATCCCACTTTACCAGCCCTATTCAAACAAAGACCAGAATCATTAAGGACACATAAACAGCAAAAAGCCCTGGCCTGATTACCTCTACAGTAGCACAAGTCAACCTGTCCTCCAAGGCCTGAAGACCAGGTGGGTTAGATTTTACCATTGTATCCCTCCCATAAATTTCTCTGGAACATTTAAGAGATTCTGAGGGTTTTTAGGTTCTCTGCAAATGGCTTCAGCCCTCACTGATAGTATTTCCCCCAAGTTGTGGAGTCCTTATACCCCAGTCAGATTAGTTCTTATACAGAAATATTTACTTCGAAAGCTATAATCACAAACATACAAACTTACTCCCCTAACAGATGGGAGGCACAATCCTACCCAGTACCCCCTATACCACCTCAGTCTATAGGGAGGGGAATGGGATTACATTCACAGTTTAACTTGGTTCCCATATAGCACAGTCCCCGTTCCAAGCCCAAATCTCTTTCCTGTACTTGAATCCCAGGCACACTGGCCATTATTTTAAAATAATTGAAAGAACTAACATATAAATCAAAGGGTAATGAAAGACACATGGTTGAAAAGATTATGTGGCACTATGCTACTAACACCTTGCACAGGAGATATAGTGTAAAAGACAACAGCAAATGGCATACCAAACTGGAAGAAAAAAAAGAGGAATAGTCAAGTAATGAGAATGAGAAAAAACATATTGGGTCAGTTGGTTACATGTTGCTGCCTCTAATGTTTGTCAAGAAAAAAAGTCTCCATTAAGTTAGGTAGATTATAATGTAGGATGATGTAGTAGATACAAATGGTCAAGAATCATTTACAAAGGAAAGGTGCAGCTGTATGGTAATCTGCATTTGTGGAAGTATACTTGTACTGATAAAATCAAGTAATTACCTAAGTAAAAAGTACCAAATAAAAGAACAGAAAATAGTCTTTTCTGCTACATTTGACTAAGCGCACTTATTCTAACAAACAGTTTTTTGCATTTTCCAAATATAGAAGGGGTCATTCCTGAACCCAAATGCTAGCAATCTCTGTTTAACTGGTTTAAGATGCTTATGGCCTCTTTTTGCACACTGCTGCATGTCTAGGAAAACAAGTCTACAATGCATTCATCAGAATATACCTTTATACATACACACATATGTATTATATACATACATATGTGTGTGTATACATACATGTTATACTTATGTGTATACACATGCAAATTATTCCATTATTCTGTTTGACATAAATTAGTCTGTTTTAATTAGGGGAGGCAACATATTGCAGTGGAAATGTAGAAAGGGATTAGAAATCAGAGTACCTGTTTTTTAATCCTGACTCTGTTACTTCTTTTTTTTTATAATTTTTTTTATTTTTAGATTGCAACAAACAGTTCTACATAATTTTGGGTTCCAGATTTTCTTCCCTCCCTCCCCCTCTCCCTCCCCAAAAAGGCATGGAGTCCCATATAACTTCCAGGTATAACTAGGCATTGAATTAATTTATACATTTTCTCATGACTCATGAGAAAGATGAAACAGAACCAAAAAAAAAAACACAACCCATTAACAAATACAAAAGAGAGAAGAAAAAAAAAGTGGAGGGGGAAAAAGGTGAGAATGAAGTGTGCCTCGATTTGCATTCATACTTCGTAGTTCTTTCTCTGGATGTAGATAGCCCTCTCCATCATGAGTCCTTTGGAGCTGTCTCTGCATATTGTGTTGCTGAGAAGAGCAAAGTCTGTCAGGGTTAGTCATCACAGAATCAATATATCTGTGGTTGTGTATAATGTTCTTCTGG
>CM053623.1:105940418-105963259 GCA_028646595.1 Phalanger gymnotis
TAGGAAGAAGCAAAATATAATTAGTCTTTCACAACATGAGTATTGTGGAAGGGTTATACATAAGGATACATATGTGGCCTATGTTGAATTGCTTGACTTCCTAGGGAGGGTGGAGGGGAAGGGAAGAGGGGAGAGAATTTGGAACTCAAGGTTTTAGTAAAACAGATGTTCAAAAGCAAAAAAAAAAACAAAACAAAAAAAACAAAACAAAAAAAAACTTTGAGTTCCATATTCTCTCCCCTCTTCCCTCCTCACCCACCCTCCCTAAGAAGGCAAGCAATTCGACATAGGTCACACATGTATCATTATGTAAAACCCTTCCACAATACTCGTGTTATGAAAGACTAACTATATTTTGCAACCTCCTATCCAGTCCCCTTTTATTCAGTTTTCTTCCTTGACCCTGTCTCTTTTCAAACGTGTTTGCTTTTGATTACCTGCTCCCCCTATCTGCCATCCCTGCTATTGTCTCCCCTCTTTTTATCCTCTTCCTCCTTCTTTCCTGTGGGGTAAGATACCCAATTGAGTGTGTATGGTATTCCCTCCTCAAGTCAAATCCGATGAGAAAAAGATTCACTCATTCCCCCTCACCTGCCCCCTCTTCTCTTCCTACAGAACTGCTTTTTTCTTGCCACTTTTATGTGAGATAATTTGCCCCATTCTATCTCTCCCTTTCTTGCTCTCTCAATATATTCCTCTCTCATCTCTTTATTTGATTTTATTTCTTTAGATATCATCCCTTCATATTCAACACACCCTGTGCCCTCTGTCTATATATATATATATATATATATATATATATATATATATGTGTATACACACACACACACAAACATATATATTCATGAAACCATGAATATATATATATATATATATATATATATATATTCCCTTCAGCTACCCTAATACTGAGGTTTCATGAATTACACACATCATCTTTCCATGTAAGAACATAAACAAAACAGTTCAACTTTAATAAGTCCCTTATGATTTCTCTTTCTTATTTACCTTTTCATGCTTCTCTTGATTCTTGTGTTTAAAAGTAAAATTTTCTATTCAGGTCTGATCTTTTCACTGAGAAATCTTGAAAGTCCTCTATTTTATTGAAAATCCATATTTTGCCTTGGAGCATGATACTCAGTTTTGCTGGGTAGGTGATTTTTGGTTTTAATTCTGGCTCCATTGACCTACAGAATATCATATTCTAGGCCCTTTGATCCCTTAATGTAGTAGCTGCTAGAGCTTGTGTTATCCTGATTGTGTTTCCGCAATACTCAAATTGTTTCTTTATGGATGATTGCAGTATTTTCTCCTTGATCTGGGAACTCTGGAATTTGACGACAATATTCCTAGGAGTTTTCTTTTTGAGATCTTTTTCGGAGGTGATCTGTGGATTCTTTCAATTTCTATTTTACCCTCTGGCTCTAGAATATCAGGGCAGTTCTCCTTGATAAGTTCTTGAAAGATTATATCTAGGCTCTTTTTTTGATCATAGTTTTGAGGTAGTCCAATAATTTTTAAATTATCTCTCCCAGCTCTATTTTCCAGGTCAGTGGTTTTTCCAATGAGATATTTCACATTGTCTTCCATTTTTTTCATTCCTTTGATTCTGTTTTATAATATCTCGATTTCTCATCAAGTCCCTAGCTTCCACTTGCTACAATCTAGTTTTGAAGGTAGTATTTTCTTCAGTGGTCTTTTGGACCTCCTTTTCCATTTGGCTAATTCTGCCTTTCAAGGCATTCTTCTCCTCGTTGGCTTTTTGGAGCTCTTTTGCCATTTGACTTAGTCTATTTTTTAAGGTCTTCTTTTCTTCAGTACTTTTTTGGGTCTCCTTCAGCAAGTCATTGACTTGTTTTTCATGGTTTTCTTGCATCATTCTGATTTCTCTTCCCAATTTTTCCTCTATTTCTCTTACTTGCTTTTCCAAATCCTTTTTGAACTCTTCCATGGCCTGAGATCAATTCATATTTTTCTTGGAGGCTTTTGGTGTAGGCTCTGTGACTTTGTTGACTTCTTTTGGCTGTACGTTTTGATCTTCTTTGTGACCAGAAAAAGATTCCAACATCTGAGTCTGAATCTGAGACTGTTTTTGCTGCCTTGCCATGTTCCCAGCCAACTACTTGACCCTTGAGCTTTTTGTCAGGGTATGACTGCTTGTAGAGCAGAGAATACTTTGTCCCAAGCTTGAGGGGCTGTGCTGCTATTTTCAGAGCTACTTCTGCACAGCAAGCTCTGCCATACCAGTGCTCCTTCTCCCCCAAGAACCGCCAATCAGGATTGCAGCCCAGATCCAGGCACTCCCACTCTAATCTGCTGCTTAATTCCTCCCGCCAGGAGGGCCTGGGACTGGAAGGAACTGCAGCTGTAGCTCTGGAAGCAGCCTAAGAGCTGTACCACCTCCACTGCCCCGGGGCTGTGGCCAACTGTGAACTCCTTTCACTCTGTCCCAGCAGCTTTTCCCACTAACCTGTTCTGTTGCCTTTGGTGTTTGTGAGTTGAGAAGTCTGGTAATTGCTGCAGCTCACTGATTTAGGGCAATACGTCTGTTCCCCCGGCTCGTGGTCTAATTGATCCTGGCGTGGCCCATGCTGGGTTCTGGTTTGCTCCGCTCCTAGCTCCTTGTGATAGACTCTTCCCCGCAACCATCCAGGCTGTCCTGGGCTGGAGCCCTGCTTCCCTTTGCTATTTTGTGGGTTCTGCAGCTCTAGAATTTGTTTAGAGCCATTTTTATAGGTGTTTGGAAGGACCTGGGGGGAGCTTAAGCAAGTTCCTGCTTTCCAGCCGCCATCTTGGCTTCCCCACCCCCCTGCCCCGTGTTTTAGCTTTTTAACTGAAAGCTAAAAAGCTTATGTGCCTTACCTTTTTTTTTTTTTAATAATACTTTTACTTAGGGTAGTCTTACATTCTTAGTCATTTCAATAAGATCGTTGAGGTTTCCTCTGGCAGCTATTACTTACTTAAATACTTCAAAAATCTATATTTTCATGCAAATCAAAACAACTCTTAGGTACCACATAACACCTATGAGATTGGTTAACATGACAAAACAAGAAAATGATTAATGCTGGAGACAATGTGGAAAAATTGGAACACTTTCATTTTTGGTGGAGTTGTGAACTGATCCAACCACTCTGGAGAGCAATTTGGAACTATGCCCAAAGAACTATAAAAATGTGCATACCTTTTGACTCAGAAATACCACATCTAGGGCTGTATCTCAAAGAGATCATACAAAAAGGGAAAAGGACCCACATGAACAAAAATATTTATAGCAGCTTGTAGTGCCAATGCAATACTCACAGCACTACAGCAGGTATGAATATATCAGTGTAGTTCTGAATCATAAAATATAACAGACTTTCTTCATTGAAGGCAGAGCCAAAACACTTACTGAAACACCAGAAAGCCAAATCCCAACAACAGAAAGCCAAATCATAGCAACAAAGAAATCTATACACATTAGCAATGCAGGGGACATCTCCAAGCCTTTCCTCTGTCAGGCCTTCCCATAAACCAAGCTCCCTTATGCAAAATGCCTTTCTTTCATCCACACTAGCTGCTGCTCTCTCTGCCTCCTCTCTCTTTCCCCAAGCTGCAACAACATCCAACTTCCTGCTCAACCCCTTTGTGCTCTACCCTTTCCCAAAGCTCCTCCCACCACAGGTTCATGTAACTCAGATTTCCGTGTGACCCATTTAGGTCACATGGGCCTATTAATGGATGGGAAAGATCTTCCCATTTACATTACCATTACACAGCCCTCTTTGTGGTTTCCAAGAACTGGAAATTGAGGGGAAGACCATCATTTGGGGAATGGCTAAACATGCTGTGATATGTGAATGTAATGGAATACTACTGTGCTATAAGAAATGATGAGCAGATGGACTTTCAGAAAAACCTGGAAAGACCTATAAGAATTGATGCCAAGTGAAGTGAGCAGAACCAGGAGAAGATTGTACACAGTAACAGTCACATTGTGCGATGACTGACTGATGGACTTCACCCTTCTTAGCAATGCAAGGACCTAAAGCAACTCCAAAAGACTGGAAATTCCATCAACATCCAGAGAAAGAAATATGGAGTCCAAATGCAGACCGAAACATGCATTTGCTCTTTTTGATTTTGGTTTGCTTTTTCTTTCTCATGGTTCCTTCCATTCATTCTAAATATTCTAACAACATGACTAATGTGAAAATATGTTTAGTAAGCATGTATATGTAGAGCCTATATCAGATTGCATACCATCTTGGGGAGGGGGGAAGGGAGGGAGGTATATAAAATTTAAAACTTATGGAAGTGAATGTTGAAAACTAAATATATATATATATATATATATATATATTTAAAAATCTATAATTTCATCATTGTGGTTACTCCTTGCACCAGTATAGATTGAAACCTCTCTACTACTATGTAGATGCTCTTTAATAAGTGAAAACAAAAATAAAAGGAAAACATTAGTTAAGCAAGCATTATTAAGCACATACCTTACACCAAGCACTTGCTAAATCCTAGAAATATTAAAAGCAGAAACTTGTTAGTACCTTAATTGTGACCCTTCAAGAATTACTTTTGTCTCTCCCTCTCTTTCTAATATGTTTTTTTGAAGGAATCATCTTGATTCCCAGGAGAAAATATACAAGTTCTCTCAATTCTGAGATGTGCTCAGAAACTCATTTAAACTTTTAGAGTCCTTCATCTTGTCAGAAACTTGTGCTGTCTTTATTCTTAAGTCAATATTAAATTTTAATTGATTTTTTTAACTAATAACGTAAAAGTAATTGATATGCAAATGTAAACTGATTGTCTAAAAAGTACTTCCCAGTGTTAGTAACCTGAGCCAGAAAATCAATTGCTAATAAAACTAAATAAGGTCATAAACATGGTTTGATGCTCCCCTTTTGAGAAGGTAAAGTACATGCACGACTAGAGATATGGATTGATACAGTGCATATGTGTATATGGGTGTGACTAGTATGCACATATACATATATAAACATAAATATTTAAGCATATTTCAGTTGAAATAGAATCAGTTATCAGACTCATTTTAAAAATCCTTCTTAGTGACATTCCTTACAATACTGATATTCTGCGATAAATCTGTCTTAGATAGTCATGTTTTATAGCAGGCTTTTATTATATATTATGTGACTGTGTTTTTTGTTTTCCCAGACTAATGAGAAATGTTTAGATTGAATTGAATTTAGTTCTACAATTCATAGTGAACTTTCACATCTATTTTCACATTTGCAACCATATAATGACTAATATTGTACTAATATTCTCTTGCAATTACATTTATTGTCATATGTGTTCCAGCACAGATATAGAATCACACATGGTAGGCACTCCTGGAGGGCATGTGTAGATGCAGATAAAAGTAGCTGTGGGCCCTGAAATTCTGGAGTGTATAATTCATAACAAGTCCAAAGCAAGATTATTGTTTCTTGCACTGATCTAAATAGGATTCTCTGAGTATATCCTTTTTACCTTTGAAGAACATATCTCATACAGATTTCCTTGTTAATGCTGCCTCTGGCTCTGAATCAGGCTTAGCCCTTTGGACTTTGTTTATTGTCTAGATAATTCAGTTTGTGCCTCTTCATTAATGACCTTGGACTATTTCAACCTAGATTTGGATTTACTCTTTGTGTACTTTAAATATTTACCTCTGAATGAAAGTGGGTATTGACATTTACAATTGAAAAGGCAAGATATCTTTTCTTCAGACTAAATCATTCCAATTTCTTTGATCTGTTTTACCCTCCTAATAGAATGCAAACCCTCTAAATGCAGTCACTCATTTTTGCAAGCATATCTCCAGTGCCTAGCATACTGTTTGACACAATGAAGGAACTTGCTATATAACTATTGGTTGATTGATTGAAAGTGTCCAATTTCTTCTCAACTTTCTAAAAATATATTGAAATGAACATGGGATATCATATAATAATAGGGTACATCTATGACATCTAAAATGAAAGAAAAATACTTTATTTGTATTGCCTTATTTAATAAATATCTAAATGAATGATAAAAGATTTTAAAAGTACAGGCTTATTCACTCATGTTCACCTTCTCATAAGCTATTTTCCCATATCTATTCCCACTATAAACACGAGGCTAATGTTTATCCACCTTGTATCTGTGTAGTTTTTATCAGATTCTTTAATTGCTGCCCTGCTGAACTTGACCTTGTGTACATTTCTGACCACTTCTCTAATTAGCCCTAGTTATCTTCAACTCTAAGCCTACCCCAGTTTGCTGAGAGTGATTTTGAATTGGTGCTTTCCATCTTATTCATTGATCAAAATGCTAGGTAATACTAGGCCCTAGACGAACCTCAATAATATTGGAAGAACATATCTACCCTATGAAAATGAGGTGAATTTTTGAAAATTGCACACATAGATTGAGTCACTTAATGGTTTAATGACTATTTTTGTTGATGTTATTTTGTTCTTTTTTTAATTAGAAATTACATGTGATTCTAACTATTATAGCATCTAAGAGGCAAAACTGAGTCAAGGACTCTGGCAAAGAAAAGGCCTGACAATTAGATGAATTCAGCTTAGGATGGAAGTAAGAAACTCATCAATGGGATATGCATTAAACTAGCTATTCATGTTTAAACAGTGTTGTTTGAAGCATACCTTATTGTAATATAGAGAGAAATAGCATAGGAAAAGAAGGTCATTTATCTTAGAAATTAACACAGAAATTATACAAGATATCTGCAAGGACTAAATTAATGGAATAATAGCTAAGATAATGATCACAGGAATGAAACATCAGCAGAACCTGAAAGGACAGCCAGGAAATGAACCCAGAATGAACTAACACAATGATAAAATAGCACAGTTGAAAAGTTACTAACAAGATCTAGGAATTAGGAAGTCTATGCAAATGGAAGTAAACGAGCTCTGGGACAGGTTTGAATGGCAGAAGAGCAGATGTGGCATCTGTGAACTTCAGGAAAAGGAGGGGAATGGGATGAATCTTCATGTATATAAAAGCATGTGCCAAGGGAGAAAACAGACTTGAACTATGCATGTGCAGCAAACATATTCTCCTTAACTTTAACTACACTTATATATGTTCAACATATTGGATTGTGAGGGCAAGTACTCTTCTATTTTGTTCATAATGCTTGGCACATGTTAGGTGCTTTAATACATACTTATTGATTTATTTAAAAAAAAAAAGTCTTAGATAAATCCAAGTGGCTAATATAACCTTTTTTTTTCTTTTTTTCTTCCTAAGGGTAGATGGCTCACTTCTTCCTATATAGGTGAAAATAGATGGTACACTTACTTCCATTCCCTTTGTTAATGTGCTCTGGGTTAAGTTTTATATTGTCAAACTTAATTAAAATAAGAAAAGAGCTTAAGTAGCTAAAACTTCAAGTCTTTTCTACTTTGCCCTGTACTTACAAGCACGATCGCTTCTAGATTGCTAAAATTGGATATGTATATGTGTGTATTTTGCCATAAATGTCAAAAATGCATCATCAGATGTGCTCTACATCTTGAGAAAAATCAGATTTTATGATGTCATCTATCTGACCTAGTGTTGTAAATATATTTATTTCAGAAGAATTTCTTCTATAAATAGAGTGTCATTGAGTAAAACATTGCTTTTAAACACCAATATTCTTCATGTGATAGTGTGCAACCCCCAACCTTGAAATGCTAAAGTCTCCAAAGAGTTGAAATTGAGAATAACCCAAAAGGCAAAAGAGAAATAAATGGTGGATGTAAGCAGACTACTTAAAATTACAATGAGAAGTGGTATAAAGAAAAAAGAAAAAGAAGGCTGGTCATATAGTTACTAGGAAGCATAACCTATGGGCAGGTTATGTGCATAGCCACGAAATATAAAGAGAAGGTGAGCAAGGCCCCCTGTCATGTTGGGTGGACTCTCTGTGGTAACACTATGGAAGGAACAGTTTGAAACCTACAAATGATAGGAAGGCATAGGTGGGTTATGATCTGCATTACTGGAAGAAATCCCCTCATTAATGAGGTTACACTTTCATCTGAGTTTTTAGAATAGAAGATTACCAGGTCCATCTTCAGTTGCAAGTTAACTAATGAACTATCAATAATTAATTTGCCTATCAACTGATCATATACCTATCAGCTGTACCTATCAAGCCATATTTCTAAACATGAAGCTCATAGATTTGAATAAAATAGAGACCTCAAAAATATACAAAGAAAGAGGAAATAAAATGCCTGTGCAGAGTATGATTCATTTAAAATATTTTTGGTGGGGAATGGAGGAATATTAACAAGATAACATCTTACAAAACTAAATGAAATGATGAAATAAAAAGAAATGTTATTTAAACTAAAGTATCTTGTGCTTTCTTCTTTCATTCACTCTAGTCTTTAAGTGGAACAGATCAAGATTTGAAATGGAACAATCAATGAGCCATTTGTTCCACAGCGTGCTGCACCTGTTAACAGTTTTAATACAAGCTACTAGACTGATTGGGTGAATGTTCCCCAGTTGCTGTATGCTTAAAAGTTAACATTTTTAATATAGTATTATTGCAAATTAGTACAATGGTGCAGAAAAGTAATTAATTTAATTACCCTAGCCCCTCTGGCCCTGTTTGCAAACAATATCATATATTTCAAATTGTACATCTAAACTTCTGCAGTTTGGGCATTTAAGGTAGGCATTTCATGTAAATAGCATTCACTAGTAAACATACAGCTATAATGCTATTAGCATTGCATTAGGTTGACTGTGTAGTGCTTTTCTGAAAGGTTCTTACAGATATCTTTTGATCTATACTCTTAGTACTAGTAACAGATATGGTCTACAAACTAAACATATTTATGAAAAAAATTTTCAGACAGAAGTGGTACCCTTTTTTCTTTACCTTTTAATTTTGATGATTTAACTTTTATTGTTGTCTTGTTTTTCTATCAACTTCATTTCTACATATATTTTTCTACCTCACCCATCAAGTCAACCCTCAAAACGAAGATTTTAAATGAAAATGTTCAACAAAAAAGCAATTCAACAAAGCCAACGAAAATATCACCTGCGTCTGACAATATAGACAATATACCATCTTACAGTCATCCCCCTCTGCAAAGATACAAGGAAGGTACATTTTTTTCTCAATTCTTCTTCAGGGTTAAAGTTGGCCATAATTATACATCATTCACTTTCATTTGTTTTTATTTTTACTTATATTATTATATCCATTGCATATATATGTATACACACACACACATATATATATATACATTTATATATATATGTACAGAGAGAAAGAGAGAGAGAGAGAGAGAGAGAGAATTGTTGTATTCATTTCATTTTGTCAGTTGATTCTTTCTATGATTTTCTGAATATCATATATGTTACTTTTATAAGAATGCAGTGACATCCCACGGCTTTCATAAACTATGATGTGTTCCACCATGCTTTAATTAATAGACATCTATACTCTTTCAAGTATTTGGCTACCATAAAATGAACTACTATAAATAGTTTACTGTATAGGAGATCTTTTTTTTCCTGTTTTTTTTTTTATTTTTCTATCAGACAATTTACATAAAATCCCCCTTTAATTTAGTGTGACAACTTTCCACAATAAACTACTTAAAAAGCAGTTTTGGTCAAGCATAGAATGAAATAGCCAATCAAAAAGACATCACTACTGATTTTTTAAAACCAATACATCTACCAATTATATTAAAACAAAACAAAACAAAACATCTGCGAGGGATATTTTCTCAGTTTTGACTTGTGGTAGGGTCTTTCCCATCTTCATGCAAATGCTGGAGCTGCATTCTGTCAAGTGTCTGTCATGCTAGAGAATGGAAATACAGTTTCTCATGATGATGGATCCTTTGGATCGAAGACTCTAAAGTCTTGAAATTCCAAATAGTCATTGCTCGTCAATGCCAATGGTGCAAAATTTGCGGCAGTCTTGCTTGTCCACTTCATAAAGGGGCACTTGGGTGATACTGTTTTGGTGTAGTGTGTCTAAAGCAGTGTTGTGATCCTCAGTTGTGGCTCTCTTGTCCATGTTGTGGAAGCATTCCATGGCAGACATGTTGCGTTGGATGCTCTGTTTTGGAATGTCCAACTTGGAGACGAAGGTCAAGGAGCCATGATCATCATAATTAAACAGCATTGGGCAGCAGTCGTGGCCAGCAGCCACCATGCTATTATCAGAGACAAGTGACACACTCAGGAGTGGAAGGAACTCTGTTTTCAGCTGTGAAACCGGCATGTTTTTGGAGGCATCGGCAACTGATACAGTACTATCATGGCTGACCCAAGTGAGGCGGTTTCCACTGGCAGAGAAACTAACTCCATGGACCCAACTACCACCTCCAGTACCACCAAACTCTGACATCAGTTGACCAAAAGGCATCTTAGTACCCCACGGAGTACTGGCTGGCTTTTCATCAACTTCTTTAATATACACAGAAAAAACTCTGCATTTGAAGTCACAAGATCCAGCAGCCATCAAAACATTGTTGGGGTGCCAGTCCAAACTAAGGACAGTATAATGAATTGGCTTTTTTATGTGTTTGCTCTCCCACCAGTCATTTTCAGACTCAAAGTAGCACACAGAAATCAGTTGAGCTCCATTACCTACAGCAAATTTATTCTCCAGAGGAGACCATTTCACAAAGGTGGCTGCACGATTGATCATCAGGATCACCAGGGCTGGTTTCCAGATGCCATCTTTCTGACTCCAGACATAGGCATTACGGTCTGCACCACAAGTTACAATTCGATCACTCTTGGGAGCCCAGTCAATACCTGTGATGTGTCCATTGTGTTCCTTCAGTTCACGGGCTTTCACCCACTGGTTTCCATTCTTCTTCTAAATGTAGACTTCATGATTATTAGGGCTAAGGGCAATCTGAGTACGATCTCTGCTCCAAACATGGCAAGTAATTGGCTCTAGTAAAAAATTTTGTAAGGACATTATTCTTAGTGCTTTCAAAAGGGAAAAAGCTGGGATGAGGAGAGTGTGGACGGGCGCCAGAGCAGAGGATTCGAGGACTCTGGTCAGTCAACACTAATAAGCTCTGGTGGGCGGCGGCAGGAAGACAGAGGCCCGGGAGGGAGCAGCTGACAGGGATCCCGGAAATGGGCGCAGCCCTGTATAGGGGTTCTTTAACCTCCTTGGTATATGTGCCTAGCACCTGGTACCAAAACATTTTAATTAAATTCAGTACAATAAGCATGTATCTAATGCCTGCTATATACTAGGCATTATGCTAAGAGCTGTAGATACAAGGCCTAAAATAAAACAATCTATAACCTTCTACTAGATAACTATTTTGTGTCCCGTCTTCTGGTCAATTATTAAACAAATCTGTAATGTCTACAGTGTAGTATTCAACATCAATGAATAAAATGTACCAGGGTTCTGTCTATATAGTTACTTCTAGCTGCAAAGTATTATCAGCTAGGCGGCCTAGTATATAGGGTGCTGGAGTTGAGGTCAGAAAGACATGTGTTCAAATCCTTCCTCAATTACTTGAGTCATGACACTGGTCAAGTCACTTATCTGCTTTCTGCTTCGGTTTCCTCGTTTATAAAATGAAGAAAGTAATAGCTGCAACTTCCAGGGTTGTGGTGAAATGCAAATGAGATAATATTTGTAAAGCAATTTGAAAACCATAAAGTACTATCAAAATGCTAAATATTATTATTGCTATCTCTCAATTTTGGAACGACTTGAGAATGAAAAATACAATCTGGCTATTGGGATTCTATTTTATTTTCTCTTTTTAGAAACAAAACCAGGACCATGAATAACCAGGATTGTTAAAGACTTCCCAAGATACTGTATTATAAAAGAGAAGATTAGAAAAACCTCACATATATTGCCATTATTTGCAATCTACATTGTTTAAAAAACGCCACATCCTTTAACGCAAAACCAACGTAAGCAATCTTTCCAAAAAAGTTAAGTGAAATCTACAAAATTAGTCTAAATTATGCTATTTGTTTAAATCCTTCTGCTTTCAGAGAATTGTGTAAATAGCCCTTTCATATGATGTTCCCCATAATGAACACTTGCTGCACTTGCTGCTGTACTTCTTCCTGAAAGCTCATTTTCCTTTCACAGCACTTGTCCCATAACATGCTTCTCAATGGCTCAAAGCAGCAACATCTCTTTATATTTTCTCATACTTCCCTTAATCTAAGCCCACATCTTCAAGCCTCTTATTGCCCTTTAACAGATGGATTTCTATTGCTTCTCTTCCTCAAGCTTTGACTAGTATCTGTTGTACTGAATAACTACTTGCTAATAATAAAATATGAATAATTATGTATTATTTAAAAAAAAATTCATATGATCTGTTTCTATGTGCTACTTCAAAAATGTCCTTGAAATTGCTATCCAAAAACTGAATGGGGGTACTGCTTCTTAGCATCAACGTTCTTGAATGCATTACCTGTATACACTTAATAATGATGTCACAAAAAGAAAACACTCCAGGGAAAGAAGATACATTGAGTAGAAGGGACAATGATCCAAAAACAAAAGCTAAAACGAAAACCTCAACAAGCTGAAGCAATGGGGCAAAATTGCCATGAACATTTAATAGTGATGTTTTATTTTTTGTTTTCCTATTAAAGCCCAGCTCCTCTGCTTTTTCTGTTGTTGAAGTTACTCTGGGTTCTTGAAATCTCTGTCAGTGCAGCACAAGCTCTCACATGTATCTTAAAGCCAGAAAAGCTTTGGGCCCATATTCGACCTCAGACTCATCGCTGTTGCCCAAAGACTAATCTTATCAATGTTCAAAGGAGATTGTCATTAAAGAGTTGGCCTCCAGAAGGTAAAATATCCCATTTGTATGAACTCATCAAGATCTACTAAAATTCTCTTACTCCCAAACTACCCTGCAGTAATTTCCATTATATTTATTTTTATTTTTCTCTTTTCATTTATTTTGTTTTTGTATATATATATATATATATATGTTTATGTATGCATGTGTATGTATGTATATGTATATATGTTACACATACACACACACATATACTTTTTGCCTACTCCTTTGAATGACATGAAGCTTTAATTCCTTGGATACTGAATTGTTTCCAGCCCCGGTTGTTTTTTTTTTTTTCCCTTCTTGAGCTGGGTCACCCTAAACTTTAATGGAGGAGCACAAGAACAGGGGCTCTTTTCCCCAGGGTTAAGAACTGGCCCAGACTGGATTCTGTTTATACTCTAAACAGAAGTTTGGTCTCCTAGTTGGATGGGGTCCCACCCAAGATTGAAGAGCAAGTTCCTGGAGGGGAAAGCATAATCTCATCAGTCATGTCCTTAAAAGACTGACTTTAACGTTAATTTCCTTAATGGGGAAATTGAAGAGAAAAACCTGGGATCCCAGTTTAATAATTGGTTATTAGTCTAATAGTATAGTAATAATCTCCCTCTGTCTTATCCAACTAAACCCTAGTTTTTCAGTTTCTTAGTCTTGTCAATATTTCTCTTATAGTGTGATGTCCAAGTTCAGGTAGTATGCCATATATATAGTATGTACTTTATATAGAGGATTTATTTAATTCAAACAGATTAAGAACTGTGTTTAGCAATCCAACTAAATACTTTATTTCACTTACTGCATAAACTCCTTGAAGGTAGGAATTGTTTCAGTTTTGTCTTTATAGCCCCAAAGCCCAGCAAGCAATAAGGAATTTAATAAATATTTGTTGATTGTGCATATCCAAGGGACATTGTTCCTTTGGAAAGGGGTGGACAAAAACCTAATATCATTAAAACAATGCCAATGACTTTATCCTTGAGGCTCAATTGATGCATCAGTCTCTTTTGACTTTTTAAAATTCTAATCCCAGCCCTATTTCTGATGCTGGTTTTAAAATCCACTTTCCACCTCAAAATGTTGATAACTTGTTCTCAAACTTCCTCGTTGATGCTTGAGATGATTCCTAATTAGCCCAATTTACTTCTTCCTTGCTCTTTCCTGCCCTCCTACACCCCAATTTCTTATTGATTTAGCTAATATTTTAATCTTTGACCTATTAGTAGTACTTGCCCATCTCTGTCTCTATCTCTTTCTCTTTGTCTGTCCCTCTGTCTCCCTCTGTGTGTGTCTCTCTCTGTCTCTCTCTCATATAAACTACTCTTAAACAGGTAATCTCACCCCCCAAAACATAGACATGTATTTATGCAGTTGATTTTTTAAATAGAAGTATAGAATTATACATTTATCTACATTCAATTTTGTATTGTTCATTTTATTATCCTTCAGAGATAATTTTTCAATCTTATTCCCACGTCCAAAATAAAAGCCAGCCCTAGGTCAATGTTATGTACAAACTATTGTAATTGAAGAAGCGCTAAGCCTGATGCCACCTCACAGATGAACCCTAGAGGGTTTGTGTGTATTTGTGTGTGTGTGTGTGTGTGTGTGTGTTTTGCTTTACTTATCTGGTATAATCTTTGCCCTCTATTTTGTCCTGAATTCATTTAGAAGTGCACTTTTGCATCTGTTGTGTAGTAACGGCTATGTGATTGAATCACTTTGTTAAAAAAGTCAGATAGCATTTCTCATAAACATGATTCAATATCTAATTCAATGGTGATATAGAGCATTTGGCCAGATACCTATATTTGGAGTTTTAAAAATTCAATAATGATTCTCAGTGACCATTAAAAAATAGTTTCCTAAATTGGGCATGAAGGCATACAATTGTCATTCCTTCTACTAGGGAGTTTTGAGCTCAGTGAAATAAAGCTGATCTTTGGCATCAGTACAGTAAGTCTCCTGGAGAAGGGCTGCCAAAGGAGGAGCAAACTGGCTTAAGTTGGGAACCTAGAACATCAAAGCTCCTTTGCCAATCAGAAATGAGATCAAACCATAGAAGCTGCATTTTCATCCTTAAAAGATAAGGGGTCCATCTCAAAAGAAAAAGTCTAATTTTTACATGGAGGAAAAAGCTAATTGTTCATGTCTTTAAAAACACCTTGGTTAAGGAGACCCAAAAAATGCTGAAGAAAATAATACCTTAAAAAATAAGACTAGACTAAATGGCAAAAGAGGTCCAAAAAGCCAATGAGGAGAAGAATGCCTTAAAAAGCAGAATTGGCCCAATGGAAAAGGAGGTCAAAAAACTCACTGAAGAAAATAATTCCTTAAAAATTAGGATGGAGCAAATGGAAGTTAATGTGTTTATTAGAAATTAAGAGAGTATAAAACAAAACCAAAAGAATGAAAAAAATAGAAGACTATGTAGAAACATCTCATTGGAAAAACAACTAACCTGGAAAATAGATCCAAGAGAGATAATTTTAAAATTATTGGACTACCTGAAAGCCAGATCCAAAAAAGAGCCTACACATCATTGTTAAAGAAATTATCAAGGAAAATTGATTGATATTCTAGAATCAGAAGGGGAAATAGAAATTGAAAGAATCTACCAATCTACTCCTGAAAGAGATCCCAAAATGAAAGCTCCCAGGAATATTATAGCCAAATTCCAGAGTTCCCAGTTCAAGAAGAATGTATTGCAAGCAGCTAGAAAGAAACAATTCAAGTATCGTGCAGTCACAATCAACATAACCTGAGATTTAGCAGTTTCTACATTAAAGAACTGGTGGGCTTAGAATATGATATTCTGAAGGGCAAAGGAGCTAGGATTAAAACCAAGAATCACCTACTCAGCAAAACAATATCATCCTTGAGTCAAAGTCAACTGCAAATCATGCCACCATTTCCATGATGATGAGAATTACTCTTTGAGTCCTCTTTGAGAATGAAAGACAAACATGACCTGTGAGTAGCCTCCCCTCCCCAGAAGGTACATTTTGATGGCCAAGCTCCCTGTTTCACTTAAAGTCTCCTGATCTACAGCCTGCACTCTGTGTACGAGCGTACTACTAGGGCTCTGTCCTGAGTCCCTCTCCTCTCTTTACGGTTATCATCAATTCCCAATTATTCAACTATCACTTCTATGGCTCCCTAATCCACATATCCAATCTCCATCTTTCTTCTGAAATCTAATTCCATATTTCAAATTGCCTGCTCAAAATTTCTACCTGGAGTCTCCAAATAGCGTTTACAGTTTGACACGTCCAAAACCAAAACAAACAAAAAATCTCATCATCTTTACCTGGAAAGTCTTCTAACTTTCCCAACTCTTATCAAGAGCACTTATTTTTTTTTTTTGAATCACTGAGGTTTAAAACCTAAGAGTCAGCCTTGACTCTTCAGTCTCACCCATCCCATTCAGTTGTCAAGTTTTATTCATCCTACCTTTTCTTTTAAAAAAATTGGACAAATACTGAAACTTAAATACATAATAAGAAAAGGAAAAGAAACAGTACAAACTTAAATATAAAATAATAAAAGAAAAAAAACATATCATAGGCACAGCAGATCATAGGAGAGGATTCAGAATATATAGCAATAACTTCATTTCAAGAAAGCCTATATATTAAATACTGTATGTTATGTTGAAAGTTGTCCATCTTTTCTTTGCTTCCTTGTTGATTTTCTTTTGTTCTCTGCTGTACACTTTTTACTTTGTTCTTTTTCCTCCCTTCCTCCCCCCTACCACCACCTCGAGGCTAGGGAGCATGGATATATTTATATGTAGGAATTGATATATACATACACATATACATATATACACACACACATAAACATACATATACATATATAAACATATACTTTCCCTAAGAGATTCTACTCCTAATCTTTATTTTTATGTTTGTGCGTATCTTTTTCCCCTATTTCTCCCAACTCCTCCACTTTACTTCTACCTGCTACCTTACTCTCCTATTACTTAACCTACTCCTACTCCAGCAATCCCTCCTTTATCCTCCTTTATCTTCTTCCCCCTCCCTATCCCCTGAGGGTTTTATTTCTTTTCAAATTTAGAAGACTTTTATACTCTTCTAGATGTAGATGTATTTTCCCCTCTTGAACTCCTTCCTGATGAAAGTAGGTTTCCAGAACTAACAGCCTCCCTCCACCATCTAATTCCTCTATATGGGTTCTTCCTCTTGTACCTCATTTGTACAAGATAATTACTCTTTTAGCTGTTCTTGAATGGTTTTACTTTTTTGAAGTCATATCATATTCAAGTCTACACCAGTGTTTCTTTTTTTTTTTCACTAGCGGCTTCCGCCATTAATTGATTCATTAGCAGCTTCTGCCATTTATTGACAGCATGCCGACTTAATAGAGCCGCTGGGGCTTGCCCATGGTGCTCTTGATGTACAAGGCCCTCACGTTTTGCCAGTTTTTCTTCAGCAGAGAAACCAGGAAATTGACGGCCAAATGGATGCCGTAGACGAGCTCATCGTCCGTCATCTTCACGTGGCCGACAGCCACCGCCAGACACAGCACCTTCTTCATCTGGAACTTGATGGTGGATTTAACCTCGTCAGCCTTTGCCACCATATTCTCACTGTGGGTGAGCAGAGAGGGAAGCTTGCCGGCTTTGTTCAGACCGGGGCCCAGGATTCGAGGGATTTGCTTGATCAAGGACTTGGAGGCCAAAAAGGCATCGTACTTCTTAGCCAGCTTCTTGACTAATTTCTTGTTCTTATTTAACTTCATGGCCTCGATGTCCATGTAGGGGATCTCTACAGCCTTGGCTTCATCGCAGTGCTGCTGGTCCCCCAGCACACACGCAGAAAACTTGGGTCGTGGGGTGGATTTGAGCCTGACGGTGCCAGAGAAATGCTTGTCCTTTTGGGGGTCGTAGTTCTTCAGACTGATCTGCAGGTCCACGGTTTCCAAAAACTTTCTCCGTTTGCGCTGGGTTCCATGCAGGACCTCCCTCACGGCCTCGTAGAGCGTGTCCCGAGAGACTTTGCTGCTCATGGCTGCCTACTGGTCACAAGCCGGGAAAGGGACACCAGTGTTTCTTATAAGCTACCTAATTATTAGTAACAATCTTAGACATAGTTTTCACATTTTCCATACATAAAAGATAAACATTCTATCCTCACTTACTCATTGGTATGTACCTTATATTTCTCTTGGATCTTGTATGTCAAATCTTCTATTTAGTTAAGGGATTTTTTTTCTTTAACAAAGTCCTGAAAGTCTGACAGTTGATAAAATGTACATTTTTTTTTTCATTCAGAATTATGCTTAGCTTTGCTGGGTATGATATTTTCAGCCAGAGGCCCAGTTCTTTTGTTCCTTGATATGTTTTGTTCCAAGGCCTGAGATCTTTTAGTGTCACCAACGTCTGGTCTCATGTGATTCTAATTGTGGTGCTGTCATATGTAAATTGTTTTTTTCTTGTTGCTTATAATATTTTGTCCTTGGTCTGGAGGTTTCAGAATTTGAGTATAACATTCCTATGAGTTTTCCTCATAGGATCTCTTTCAGGTGGCGATCAGTAGATTTTTTCTATTTTTATTCTCCTCTCTTTCTCTAATGCTTCAGGACAATTTTATTTAATTATTTCTTGTATTATCATACTGAAATTTTTTTTATAGAATTTTCAGGTAGTACAATTATTCTTATGTTTTCTTGATCTGTTCTCTAGATCTGTTGTTTTTCTTATGAGATATCTCTTATTCTCTTCTATTTTTTCGTTCTTTATATACTTTTTAAAAATTTCTAAATTTCTTCATCTCTTATAACTTTACTGGCTTCCCCTCGCCCAATTCTGATTTTCAAGGAGTCATTTTCTTCCTTAAGATTCTAGGTCTCCTTTTCTAAATGGCTGACTTTCTTGTGACAATCTTCTTGTTTTTCTTGTATTATTCTTATTTTTCTTTTTAATTTTTCCTCAATCTCTCTCATTTGATCTTTAAAGTCTTCTTGAAGTTCCTCAATGAATCCTTTTTTGGGCAGGTGACCATTTGAGATTACTCTTCGGGGTAGAAGAGGGTTTCTTTACTTCAATATCCTCCCCTGAAGATGAATCCTAGTCTCCCCTATTCCCATAGTAGCTCTCTACAGTTGGATTCTTTCTCTTTTGCCTGTGCATTTTTTCTAATAATTTAGTTTTTATAATCACCTGTAGTCCTGGGGAATGGAGGATAGTGCCTCTGGCCTCTTATCCTCTTCAGTTCTCCCCTCTGACCTTGAACTCAAATCAAGATCTCTAAACTTTTATAAGTGCCCACAGCAAGCAGTGTTCCATCCCACTGCTTCTGCACTCACCAGCGTGTGCTGGTTCCTTCTTGCCCCAGCTGCTCTCTGCAGCACAGCTGGGTCTGGCATTCCTTGTCAGCAGAGGTTCCCTAGATCTGCCCCAGGTCAGACGCCCAACTGCTCTCACTGCACTAGGAATAAAAGTTCCTGTGGCTGGGGCCAATGCAGTCTCCCAATCCAGCTAACCCCAGGGCTTGCCACTTGCTGTTTAAGCAGGTTGCAGCTTGTTGTTAAGGCAGACCCTAGCCTGGAGGTGTTTACTCTTCACTGGGAGGAAATCTCATCCTTGGATTTCTCTTCAGATTTCTTCAGATTTTCTCTAATTGTCCCAGGAGGAGCCCTGTTCTATCCCTACTCTTATATGTTTTCAATGCTCTATGTTTGCCCAGAAGCACTATTATGTCTCTTTTGTGGAGGAAAATCTTGAGAGCTTGAAATTTTCTGACCTACTCTGCCATCTTCCCAGAATCCTCTCCCTATTCTACCTTTTCAACATTTTTAACATTTATCCTCTACTTTCTGCTCTCACCACAACCATCCTGGTTTGGACCTTCATCACCACTCAACCGGAATATTTCAATAGCCTGCTACCCTGCCTCCATTGTCTCCCTTTTTCAATCTATCTGCCGTATAGTTGTCAAATTTATATTCTTAGTGTATGCACCTGATGATGTTCTTTACATGCTCTCAGAGCTTCTGTGATTCCCTATAGGCTGTAGGATGAAATAAAACTCCTCTGTTTGAGAAAAGAAAAGAAAAACTTACAAGTTAATGGAAACCAGTCTTATCAAGGTGATTACACATTACTGGCTCTTAAGCACTTTACATATCTGTTAAACTGTTCAGTTTCTGGTTCCCCCTACAGAATATTCCATCTTTAACCTCTATGTTTTTGCATAAGAGGTCCTCTATGCTTAGAATGCTCCCTCATTCCTCACCTCCTCTTTTTGGGATATCTAATTCCCTTCAAGATTCAGCTCAAGTGGCACCACTTTCAAAAAATGTTCCTTTATTTTCCCCATTATTAGTGCCTTCCCAAATAAGCCTAGATTTATTTTGTATATAGTGGTACATATTTTAATTTTACTTAAATGTGAATGAATTATATCCCCTAAAATAAAATATCCTCCTTGAGCTAAGGGAATGTTTAATTTTAGTTTTTTGTATCCCTAAGGCCTAGAACAGTACTTGGCAAGAATGTAATAGAAGTGTTACTATGTGGTATCATCCATGAGTGATATGATAGAGCCAGCCACCAATGTAACACAATATGTCACCTTTCGTATGGGTTATATTGACACCTACTAGCTTCCGAGTTGGAACTCTCACTTCAACTTGCTCTCAGTCTGGCAGATCTAGATCTCCAGAAATAGAACACCATTACACAGCCACACTCAAATATTCTTAGGGCTCTAGGGGTAACCATGCTAGAGGAGGGGAGAGACTCACTTCCTATGCAGCAACCTAACCATTGAACATTGGCCAATTTTCAGTTCACACAACTAGTCACAACATACTCTACTTGTGTGGTATGTGTTATATGAACATCCAGTCATGATAATGGAAGTTTTGATTCTTAAACCTAACAAGTTAGTTAACAATAAGGCAAAAGAAATAATCATAACATCATGCAAGATAATATCAAATCAAATATAGTAATACTCAAACATCTCAATACACATGTAACCCTAGGTCACATTCTCCCACCAAAGCATTCAATGTCTATGGGGAAGAATGGGCACACATTTACAGGAAATTAGCAGGGAAGCAAGTGAGGAGGTGATGGGGGAATGTCCTTTAGCTGAGTATTCCAAGGGTCTGAATCTCTCTTTCTCTCTCTCTCTCCCACTCTCTCCCCCATGTATATATGGTGTGTATACACACATAGACACATATATAAACATATACATTGCATATATACATATGTGCACATATACATATATGCACGTATATATACATACACACGCATATATACATGTATGTATGCCTGTATGTGATCGTGTGTATATATGTATATGCACATATGTCTTTCTGTGTGTAGGTATGTATGTATGTATCCTCACATATCCATTTAGTTATCAAGTTTTATCTGTTATAGCTTAACATGTCTCATATCTATCCCCTAATTTCTACTCTTTCTACAACCATTCTGCTTCAGATCTTCATTACAACTCATCTGGAATATTTTAGTGTCTCCTTTGTCCATATGAATACAACTCATATGGAATGTTTTACTGTCTCCTTTATCCATATGAATACATACATATATACCAATATATGCTCATTTCAATATTTCAATAACCTCCTGGTGCTATAAAGTGATCAAAAGCTATATTGAGAATAATACATTGTCCAAAATGATAGAAGTCAAAATTAATCTCTGCTCTGCTCTCATTGTATCACATATAGATTAAATTGCCAAGTACTTGTTGTCCATTTAAGAAGAACAGAGACAATTAATGCTTCCAGAATATAGTAACTAAGATCATGAGAACACTGGAGAACATGTTATCTATGGATGAACTGAACGAAATTATAATGGTATTTTGAAGAATAAAAAACTCAGAGGGGTCAAGATGACAGTCCTGAAGTATTTGGAGGACTCTAGAATGGAGAAGTGATTAGACTTGTACTTTCTGGTGCCTCAAGGCAGAACAATGGGGAAAGTGCTTGAGAGAAAGATTTATGCTTAAAGTAGGGGAAAATATTCTAACAAAGCTATCAAAAAGGGAAAGGGATTGCCTTAGGAGTGGGAAACATTGTCTCCTCAGTGGGAGATTTCAAGAAGAGACTGGATGGCCCTTGTTATTCATATCACAGAGGAAATTCTTTTTTTTTTTTTTGACTTTTTAAAATATTTTTTATTATTTAATATATTTAGTTTTCAGCATTGATTTTCACAAGAGTTTGAATTACAAATTTTCTCCCCATTTCTACCCTACCCCCCCACTCCAAGATGGCATACATTCTGCTTGCCCCGTTTCACAGTCAGCCCTCCCTTCTATCACCCCACTCCCCTCCCATCCCCTTTTCCCTTCCTTTCTTGTAGGGCAAGATAAATTTCCCTGCCCCATTGCCGGTGAATCTTATTTTCTAGCTGCATGCAAAAAACATTTTTTTTGTTGTTGTTTTTGAACATCTGTTTTTAAAACTTTGAGTTCCAAATTCTCTCCCCTCTTCCCTTCCCACCCACCCTCCCTCCCAAAGAAGTCAAGCAACTCAACATGGGTCACATGCGCATCATTATGGATAACCTTTCCACAATACTCATGTTGTGAAAGACTATATTTTGCTTCTTCCTAATCTATCCCTCTTTACTGAATTTTCTCCCTTGACCCTGTCCCTTTTCAAAAGTGTTTGTTTTTGATTACCTCCACCCCCATCTGCCCTCCCTTCTGTCATCCCCCCTTTTTTATCGTCTTCCTCCTTCTTTCCTGTGGGTTAAGATACCCAATTGAGTATGTATGGTATTCCTTCCTCAGGTCAAATCTGATCAGAGCAAGAATCACTCATTCCCCCTCACCTGTCTTCTCTTCCTACAGATCTGCTTTTTCTTGACACTTTTATGTGACATAATTTACCCCATTCTATCTCTCCCTATCTCCCTCTCTCAATATATTCCTCTCTCATCCCTTAATTTGATTTTATTTCTTTTAGATATCTTCCCTTTGTCTTCAACTCACCCTGTGC
>CM053623.1:105963759-105982865 GCA_028646595.1 Phalanger gymnotis
AATTTTTCCTCTACTTCTCTAACTTGCTTTTCCAAATCCTTTTTGAGCTCTTCCATGGCCTGAGACCAGTTCATGTTTTTCTTGGAGGCTTTTGTTGTAGGCTCTTTGACTTTGTTGATTTCTTCTGGCTGTATGTTTTGGTCTTCTTTGTCACCAAAGAAAGATTCCAGAGTCTGAGACTGAATCTGGGTGCGTTTTCACTGCCTGGCCATGTTCCCAGCCATCTTACTTGACCTTTGAGTTTTTCATCAGGGTATGACTGCTTATAGAGTACAGAGTTCTATGTTCCAAGCTTGGGGGAATGCGGCAGCTCTGCCACACCAGTACTCGTCCTTCCCCAAGAACCTCAAACCTGGACTGGACATAGATCTTCAGCAGGCTCTTCACTCCTGCTCTGATCTGCCACTTAATTCCTCCCACCAGGTGGGCCTGGGGCCAGAAGCAACTGCAGCTGTAGTTCTCTAGCTGCCCCACCTCTGCTGCCCCTAGGGGTAGTGGCTGAACAGCAAACTCCCTGTCCCCAGCAGCCTTTCCCACTAACCTTCTCTGTTGTCTTTGGTGTTTGTGGGTTGAGAAGTCTGGTAACTGCCACAGCTCACTGATTCAGGGCGCTAGGGTATGCTCCGTGCTGCCCACTCTGGGCTCTGCTCTGCTGTGCTCAGCTCCCAGCTCCTCCGTGCCAGATAGACCTTACCCAGAGACCACCCAGGTTGTCCTGGGCTGGAGCCCTGCTTCTCTCTGTTGTTTTGTAGGTTCTGCAGTTGTAGAATTAGTTCAGAGCCATTTTTATATGTTTTTGGAGGGACTTGGCGGGGAGCTCATGCTAGTCCCTGATTTCCAGCCACCATCTTGGCTCCGTCCCCCCGCAGAGGAAATTCTTAATAAAATATAGATTGAAATAGAGAGTCTTTGTGATTCTGGAAAAGAACTCTGATTTTGCCTTTCTAAGCACAACATCTAGCACAGTGCCATGTACATAAGAAGGTACTTAACAATTATTAATTGAATTAAAAAATTAAAGATTACACAAACATTATAGAAGTAGAAATTCATTAAGACCTTTATTATCACATAATCTGATAAAAATTTGCTATAAATCAATCCATTTTGGATCCTATCCCAAGACATTTGCCAGAAAAAAAAACTTTCTCATAACACTGTACCCCCTATTATAGAATCTTACTTTAGCCACTCTAAAGGAAAATAGCAGTGTGGTAGGGGAGAATGAATCTTAGATTATGTATAAGACTTGGTTTCAAATTCTACTTTTCGTCACTGCCTTTCTAAATGAGCAATTCATTTAACTTCTTTCTGCTTCCATTCCTTTACCTTTCAAATTAGGGTTTGGATTATATGACTCCTAAAGATCCTCCCAGCTCTAAATCACTGATCCTGTGACATGTTTATAGAAAGGCTCCAATGCAGTAAACTACTGCCATATAATTCAAGTTATGGTTCAATTATACTTATTTTTTAAAGTCCTTCATTGTGATTTAATTAGTATGAGGAGCTCTCAGTATATAAATTATCTCCATCACAACTTGATTAGCAAATTATCTTTAACTTTAGGATTTATAGATATTACAATGTAATTTTACACAGGAGGAAACTGAGACATAGAGAGATCTAGTGACATACTTAAGTTTATACAGGTAGTAATTTTTAGAGTCAGGATTCAAGCCCAAGCCTTCTACCTCCAAATTCACTATTCTTCCTAGCATAAGTTGTCTAGTAACAAAGAAATGTAAAATGAATTAACCATGGTAACTTGGTAAGGATATATAAGCAGAATGATGTTAATCTAGAATTTCCTGACCTCATGGCAGACATTATATTATGCCATCCTACTTCTTTACATGTATATCTACTAATAATTGGCTGATATGGAATTTTTAATGACCTATCAGCCTATTTTCAAAAACTAGTCAGAACTGCTATATTTGTAATTTTTATACATCTTTTCTATTCACAATAGTTATTTATGTTTCAAAGGAAAAGGAAAACATTACTATGTTAACAGAAGAAGGGGGTGAAATGGGGGAGAGGAAAACACCAGATTGCCATACTAGTGAAATGACTGCTGTCCTCTTAAACCTCCTGGATTATTTACAGAATTCAGCTTAAGTTTAGAAAGAAATCCAATTATCAGGCTGTTAACAGCCATAAGTGAAAGCTCAACTTCTTTCTCAACCAAGATAACTGAAGTGCCCTCACTGCTCTGGCACTAATTGGTCATTTGGAGCCCTGGGAGTTTCCAGGATTGACAGAGAGAAAATGAAAGGCAATGCTGAGCCACTGATAATTAAGTGAAGACAGGCTAAAACAAAGCCTATTTATTTTACCACAGTTTAGAAGAGTCTGAGTTCATACAATAACAAAAGAAAAAATAAATTCATGCAAACCACTGGTATTGGAACAGTGTAAAAGATTGTTGGATGCACTACTGGTAGAACTGTGAATTGGTTCAACCGTTTTGGAAAGCAATTTGCAATCATTCTAAGTAGGTGACTCAAATGCCCCTACCTTTTGGAACAGAGATCTAACTGCTAGGCACATAACCCAAGGAGATCAAATATTAAAAGAAAAGTCCATATGCCACAATACTGACAACAGCTTTTTTCTTTTGTAGTAGCAAAGAACTAGAAATAAAGTAGATATTCATCATTTGTAATGGCTAAACAAAGTTGTGTTACATGAATTAATGATAAGTTAGTATAATGTAAAAAATATGAATATGATAAAGAGAGAAGCATAGAAATATGTACATATATGCATATATATGTATACATATATTAGCTGGTGCTAAATGAATCCAGCATATTTGGGAAAATAATGTACACAATTACTATAACAATGTACATTGAAATAACAATGAAGTCATTGAAACAAATGTGAAATTACGACAAAACTTGGCACCAAAGAGGAGAGATGAAAATTCACCTCCGTTCTTTCATAGAAGTGGGGGGATTATGGGAGAGGAGCACTAAATACAATGATGGACTTGATTGATGTGTTGATTAGGCTCTCTCTCTCTCAATAAGGGGTGACTCCCAAGGAAGGAGATGAGGAGGGAAATATATTAGATTATATAGATAATTTAAAACAAAAGATGTCACATTTTAAAAGAATGTTATTGAAAAAGATCACTATATAGATCATTTAAAACAAAAGATGTCACATTTTAAAAGAATGTTATTGAAAAAGATCACTAATTGGTTATTTGAATCAAAGATTGATGGATGCAGTGAAAAGAAATACTACTTGCTTTATATAAAATACATGTTTCAGAAGGGAATGGTTTGTTTCTAACCTGAGTGAAAGAAAAAAATGAAGCTTAAAAACAGATGCCATTTGGAGATGTTGATCTGAGTTACCTTAAAATTGCACATGTCTTAGTTTCGAAAAGTTAGCATATGTGTTCAGACAGGGCTCATCAAATTACCTTTTCCAATCACTAAAGCTGATAAAAAAATGAGAACAAAAATTGTTCAAGGCTGAGCTCCCAATAAATAGGTACAAGTTAGCCTTATTAATGAAAATACCTTTCTTGAAGCAATTTCAGCAAGCTGTCAAACCTCAGCATACATGACAGCCTTGTTTGTTTCTAAGAGACTATCTACTTTGTGAACTCGTTGCTTGAGGTTTAACAGATAATGGAGATGAAACAAATTCTATAGCAAAGGTATCTTTCTGTCTTGTACTGTAGAATCAAATTGGGTCAACATACGCAAACACAAACCAAGTATATTATTAATAAAGATATCATGTTAGTCCTTTGATTAGCTGCTACTTTTTATTCAATAAAATGAAGGTAAAATTCTTGTGTAGATCGTTCTTTCTCTTAAAAAGATATTTCTGTGGATTTAGAGAGTATTACCTGATAGGCAGACAATGGATTTTGAAGGTAGCCATTAATTATTGCAATCACAGTAGAACTCAGAGTAGCGTTAAGTTCAAAAATGAATACCCCAATCCTACTATTCTAACTAGATTCAAAATTTAGAACCTATACACCCTCATTGAGACAATACTTAGCCTTGATTCTCTTGGTGACAGAACTCCATAGAGTTGGAGATATCACTGCACCATGCCCCTGAAGCTTGTATAGATTTGAAGTCAAGCAGAGTGAAAGCACCTATGAAGCACAGGGTCACACACAATCAAGTAGAATGTAGACTCGTTGAGGGCAGGCACTGTTTGTCCCTGTGCCTTTCTATCCCCAACACTTAGCACAGTGCCCTGGACAAAGTAGCCACTTGGTTGAAGCTTTTTGAATTGAATTTAATAATATGGCGGAGATGTGTACTTTGAAAATAGTGGATAGACCAGGCTGGCATTTCACTACAAAAAGGGATATTGTCCTTTCTGAGCAAAGGCAAAATATTATATGTCTGGCTATATCTATATACACAATTCATTAACCAAATTATTTTGAACTGATAAATAACTAGCAGCATTTATCTGACTTGTTGACAGAATCATGGACCGTTAGAGGTAGAAAGGAAGAGACTATTTACTTGGATTGCCTCAGTTAACAGGTGAGTAAAAAGAAACCCAGAAAGGTTAAATGATTTGTTTGAGGTCACAGGAGTTAGTTGTAGAGCCAGGGGTAGAACTCGGATTCTCATTCCAAACAAAGCCGTTTTCCACTATGGCATATTCTACTTTTTAATTGACCATTTTACTAAATTAATTTCTGGTTAGAAACTATCCAGTTCAGTTAAGATACTCAAATTAGTATTTGGGGGCACCACCACCTTACAAGCTAAATCCCAGGCAATAATAATAGCAGCTTCTAGCAGCATTGCATTCTAAGAGGAAAATCATGGGGGCGCACTGTGGGAGGGTTTTTAGTTGGGTATTGGTCATCTGAGCCCAAGACATATACTCTCCGTACATAACACTTAACCACATCTTTTTCTTTTTAGGTTGCATTGATATGTGGTCTAGTAACATGGACCCAACAATAAGTGAACAGGGATTAACTATTAAAGAGAAAGCAAAGATTGTTGTTTTTTTTTTCCACAAGAATTACATACAAAGTTTGAAAAAGGTTTAGCACTGACCTTCAGAGGAAAAGGGGTGATTTATAACATTGCTGTCATCCACACCAAGGCACTATTTCCACCTCAACTTATTTGTTACCTTGACTCTTGTTCCATAAATCTGACCAGGAGCAAGATTTCTTTGAGTTTCTCTAGTAGATCATTACTCTATACACTGATAAGCACTTGTACTATGTCTTAGAGGTGTTTGATGATTATCTATCATAACTCATCCATTTAAAATGTTCTGGAAACAGAGGGGACAGAAAATATTATTCACAGAACTTTTATAATAACAAATAGCATTTGTGGAGAGGGTCAATAATATTAATGGGAATAATAATGTATCAGCTTACTGATTTGCAAAGAAATAAAAGTAACATGATGGTGGTTTTAAGTGAGCAACTGAATAAAAAACAACGGGAACCCAGGCATTTTAATATACTTCTAAAACTTTAAAGAATAGAAAATGACATGAACAGCAGGTGAAGTCATTTAGACATAAAAATTTTAATATTTCATTAAAACATCATTACCATAACTCTTCCATCTTCTTTTATGTTATCCAAAGAGGACTGATTAAAATTGAATGTTCCAGCTTTCTCATAGAAGCTCATTCTTTCCATTTGATAATCAAAGTTTTGTTTTAAGCATATTTAAACATTTTCTAAGAATTCCAGATAATAAGGTATTCTGAATGCTGTGATGGGAAAATCATATAAATAGATTTATAAGATATGTTTTAGAATTGTCATCAATTGCTCAAAACTTTTGAGAAAATGTCCTTGCAAAACACTGCAGGAAAAATTATTTTTTCCTTACACATAGTAAGTGATTAACATCATATTTTTCTAGTGCTTTTGCTTCTTCAATAAATGGATGAATTTTCTCAGAAGGATTATTGCACAGTGTTTGACTTAGGATCAGGAAAACACATATTCAAACCATACCTAAGACGCTTAATAGTTGTACGACTCTAGGTAAGACAATCTCTCTGAACCTCATGTTTCTCACTTATTAAATGAGGATAATAATAGCACCTACTTCACAGATTTGTTATGAAATTCAAATGAGGTAATATGTTTAAAGTGGTTTACAAAACATAAAGCACTATATACAGTCAGTTATTACTTGTTGTCTGGCACATAGTGAACACTTAATAAATGCATTTTTACAAATATATACACACATGTGTATATAGAATCTTGTCATGTTTTATGTACAGTAGAAAGAAGATGTGAAGAAATATGCACAAAATGGAACATTATATTTAGACTAATTTCTAGACAAAATAATGTACCAAGTTCAGGAAATAGAGTGACGGCCCATACTATATTTTTCCCTCTAGATTTATTTTTTTTGTAAACTTCATGAAATTGGGATTAAAATGGATTAATCCCCCTTCTATAAAATCAAAGACCATGGATAGAATCAATCTACTTTTTAAATGGCAATATTTTAATGCATTTCATAAGAGTTAGGGCCACTGGCATTATTTAAATACATAGGTAAATTCTCAAGGTATGAATTTTTCAGAGGTACTATGAACAGTACAAATTTAATACATTTCCTGAAGAGCAAGCTGAGAAGAGCCACATTTGAAATTCTTTCAATGAATATGAAAAACCATGAACTGTTCTAAGAAATCTGGCATCAAATATCAGATATTCTTAAATAGGATTGGCTAAAAGAATGAGTTCATGACTGGATACATTTTTTTCTGCATACATGTGGATACTAGCAGCAAAAACAAAACTGAATAGCATGATATATATGTGGTATGTATGTATGTGTGTGTACCTTATTTAGGTACCCAGTATAAGATGTTGGTCTATATGAAGTTTGTGTACTCTTGTTTTTCCAGTTTTCCCAGAAGTTTTAGTCAAATAGTTAGTTCTTATCCCCAAAGCTGTGGTCTTTAGGTTTATCAAACACCAGGTTATCCACTCTGCTATTCATTTCCATTTTATGAAAGAGTTCATCTCATTCACATTCTCGGTTATGATTATTAAGTTCTACATTTTTAAAATGTTAATAATTATTCCTAACACATTTCATGGAACATCTCCTTAGTATAACACAAAGTGTTAATACACTCAATATATTCCTCATTATAGTGTTTTCACTGGGGACTAGGTCATGGAATTCCTATGTAGAAAAAAAAAACCTTCATAATAAAAAAAAATTTGGGTTCCATATTGAGCCAACTTGATACTAAATTTCACTCAACAACAATAACACAAAAATGAGACTTCCATATATTTTGCTTTATTCAGTATTGATTTTGTTTCCTGAAAAAGGAATACGTGACTAATTTGATGACCTAAAAAAAATAAGAAGTCAAAACCTCTAAATAACAAAAAGAAAATCCCTTAATGGATTATAAAAATTTGCAGGGATGCAATTCTGCTCATGTAAAATTGATAATTAGGTTATTCTATCCATTGAGACTTCCCTGGAGTGAATGTAAATATAAATGGTATGTCTGTTTAATCCCATTTTACAACATCCAAATTCTGCATTTTGAGTACAGGTAAACCAAAGTAGAAGGTAATGCAAGGTCAGCCTGTCTATATTAATTGAAAGCAGGGAAATTTTTAATTATATGTTCCAAATAATTTGAAATATTCTCCTTTGGTTTTCATGAAGCAGCCAGGAAATGTTGTAATGGAAAAAGGGTGTTTGATAACATAGGCTAATTTCACATACTGATTTTCTTTTTCTAAACATAGTGCCTTATTTCATCTAACACAGAGCTATCTAAAATCATAGCAACAATGTTTGGGGGATATTGGGAAGATGAGTTTTTGTTGTTGCTGTTTTTATCTTTTAACATGGTTGTTGTTCTTTTAAAAAAATTTTAGAATATCTGTTCTGACATAATTTAAAAACATATATTTCCAGATGCACTAAATAAAACCATGTCCTATTATCATTGTAAATGGTATTTAGATTTAAATTGTACCACCACAGTCATAATTTACATAAATTTATATTTCTTTTCTTTTTCTTTCTCCAGTGTGGGAGGATGGTGGACTTCAGCACAAAGTCTTCTTAAAAGCAGGTTTATTTTTTACAATGGATCCATTTATTGTAAATACATATGAGACATTCAAAACACTGGTTCTCCTAAATAAACATGCAATTAAATACCATTGGCCTTGGTACAACCAATGAAAACAACTATCATATCTCGTTCATGCTGGAATTTTCCCAGCATCATATCTAATTACATGGTAACTTCTCACTTTTTCTCCATTATCACAATTTCATACCTTCCTGGCAAGTACTACCTGATATCTAATTCTCTCTCACCACCACCATTCTATCAACCTGTATCTCCAACTTGAACTTTCTTTAGGCCTTTCATTTCACTGAGCTTTGTTTTAAAGTAAAGTAGATGTTGATCTTAATGTGCATTTTTTCTATCAATTTTGTGAATATTACTGTGCACCACTCTAAGAAAACTGGTATGCAGCAATACAAATTTAAAAACAGAAAAATCAAGACTGTTGATGCATCCTTTTTTTAAAAGATATCTTACAACAAGGTTCTCCATAGCGTTTCTTAAAGAGCTTTCCTTATATATATGTAGTGAATCTACATTGAGGATAGCTGCATTTTCCTGTCAAGGTTGTAGGATGCTCATGAAGGAGTTGAGTGATCTTTTGCTAATCTTATTGGATTGAGTTCCCATTCTAGAATATTTGCAACTACCATTTAATTGCCAGTCAGTCTCAGTTCTATTTAAAAATTGCATTAATAAGTTATTACAGAGGGATATTTATTATAAAGATATAGCAAGAAAGTAGGTATAAACATTGTCCCCCCCACCAACATTTGGTGGTACACTGTCCCCTATACCAACTTGGTCCCTGGAGGGAGAGGACTGTAACTTCTACTTAATTATCAAATACATTTTCAAAAATGACAGCTGCTGAATGAGTCCTTGCCTCAGCTGTAGATCAGCTGGGTTCATTCATGAGTCATACTACAGTGGTCCTAGTTGGGAGATAAAGATCTAAAGACCCACTCATGTCTTAAAATAGTTCTTGCCTCTTCACTCTAATAAATGCAGGCAGAAATGGGGATAAGGTCTTTGTCCAGTGACGGTCTTTTGAATGTGTCCCAGCTCTGGCTGAGCAGCCAATCAATAATCCATTTGTTCACTGCATGGTTAGCAGACCAGAACAGTTACAAAATGTCTATAGAAATTCCAAATTGGTGAGCAGGTAGTTTTAATTATATAGCATCATACCTCTTGGAAGAAGGCACACTGAACTCTTCCCAGTGGGAATTGCATCAGATGAGCATGCTGGATGAGCCACAGACGCTTCCCAATACATATATTAAATTATTTAATTTACAAATATGTGATTGAAAATAGATATTTTATGTCTGAACACATCTATCAGATATGCAGGTCTGCCCCATTAATTCCAATGATATTCTCAAAATGAAGAAACAGTATATTCTACTTTTGCAGATTATTCTAAAAAGCTCCAAGAAATATTGCATATATACTACATGCTCAACAAATACTGTTTGTTGGCATTTATTGGTTAATACTGGAAGACAAGCCTGATAAACTATGTGATTAAAACATTTACATAGAAGAGGCATGTTACTAGAACTGGTCTGGAAACCGCTTTGATCTATGCTATAAGTAATAGGTCTTATAGTTTCTCAATTGGCAAATTATTATGAAAACAATTAATTGTTGACTTACAAATGGTACCAGACTAGTTGCTGTACAAAGAGAGGAAGGAAAATGGATTCCTTCGAATCTAGTGGTTTGTGCAAATAATGCGATATGGAGAAAGAATTTAGGGCAAAAGAAAACCAAATAACTACAGATAATGAAAAACTAAAATTAAACATCTATTTCATACATTTGAAAGGATAAGAATATTAGAAGGGCAGCAATGTCATTGGGTATCTCTAAGGGGGGGGGCAGGAAGTGAAATTGAGCAAAGTTATTAAGAAAGTGGCAAAAGGGGATGAAGAGAGCTTAGAAACCAATGGTTCTATGGCCATGGGGTAAATGGCCATGATAAATGCTATTAATAGACTGAAGGGAGATTAATGGGAGCAAAATGTGAATAAAAATGATAATATGCAGGTAATAATATATATTTGTCAGAATATACATTTCATATTAAGTATTTTTTTTCTAAGTATATGTCATCCCCACTTTGAGAATACTGTTCTATACCTAAGGAGCAGAGCTAATTCTTGTCACTTATCAGCTGTGTGATAGTGGGTAAGTCATTGAAACTATCTGAGCCTCAGTTCCTTCTTCTGTAAAATTGAAATAACAACGCTTACACTACATGCTTCATAGGATTTTTATAAAAATCAAAAGAGTTGGTGTATTAATGTAATTTACAAAACTTAAAGATTCCATTTATAAATTAGCAAAGATAATGTTCATCAAGTGCCTTCAAAACTTTAAAGCACTAAATAAATTTGAGCTAATATTTTAGATTATTTTATTGCTGTGCAAACTTTGAATTGCAAGTAAGTCTTCAAGTGAGAAGGCCTTTTTCTCCTTTTGAGTATTTTATGACAATCTAAAGAAGAGACAGGTGTACCTAAAATGATCAAAAACCTAACTATTAGCAGTTTGGAATCTTTTTTTTTTTAATCCTGAAATTCATGATTAACAAAAAGAGAATATTTCTATATATAAGGTCAAACAAAACTAAAAGATTATCTAATATGAAGTCTCAAATATCTTTCACACATGGTTTGCTTAAAAACCAAATAATAATAAATTCAACATGTTGCTTTCAAAGTTGTTCTGCTGTCTAGATTTCCTTCTTTTCTGTGTATTAAAACAAATGCATCAATTACATTTTTGTTTCTTTTCTTCTTTTTTTTCTTTCTAAAACTAATGATAGCTCACCTTTCTCCAACTCTCCTCAATTTAATAAGGGAAGAAGGAAGGAAGGAATGAACAAAGGAAAGAAAAAAAGAATGAAGGAAAGAAGGAAAGGAGGGAGGAAGAAGGAAGGAAGGAACAAAGAAAGGAAGAAAAGGAGAGAAGAAACAAAGAAAAGAAGAAAAGAAAAAAGGAAGGAAGGGAGGGAAGGAGGATGGATGGAAGGAAGGAAGGAAGGAAGGAAGGAAGGAAGGAAGGAAGGAAGGAAGGAAGGAAGGTGAAAATCCTAATAACCAAAAAAGTGTAGTAAAATAAATTAAAAATACTCATTTGCATGTACAAAAGTGCAATATCTCATATCGCATTGGATCTTTCTGTCACCTTTCAGGAGGTAAGGAGTATCATTCAGTTGCTACACTCAGGAGTCATGATTTTTCATTGCATTAATCAGAGTTCTCAAGACTTTAAACATTGTTTTTCTTTATAATTTTGCCATTATATAAACTGTTCTGGTTCTGCTCATTTCGGTCTTTATTAGTTCATAAAAGTTCACTCATTTCTCTGAAACCATCCCTTTTGGGAATTTTTATGGTGCAATAATATTCCATTACATTAATATACAATAATTCATTCAGTTATTTCCCAACTAATGGGCACCATAGTTGTTTCCATATCTTTGCTACAACAAAAGGAGCTACTATAAATATTTTGGTATGTATAGTTTCCAGCTCAGAAATAAATGTGGTACTCCATGGAGTATAAATGCATCATAAGAAAATTTTAGTGGAAATGCATTATATAAGGTTCTATCTTAATGGCTAAATATTACCCTGAGCTTAGTAACCTAATTATGGTAATCACTGGGTCAAAAATTCAAATTGGTTTCCTGAATGGCTAAGCCAATTCACAGCTCCACCAATGTTAAAGTACCTGTTTTCTCTCAGCCTTTCTAAAAACTGCCATTTTTCTTTTTTGGTCACTTTTACCAATATGATAGCTTTGAATTAGAAACTTAGAGCTGTTGCAATTTCCAATTCTATACTAATAAATGATTTGAATAATTTTTTTATATGACTATCACATGGATTTCTTCCTTTGAAAACTATTTTCTCATAACCTTTGATCATTTATCTATTGGGAAATAACGTTTGTAGTCTTAAAGTAGGGTACATCAGAAATTAATCAGTACAGAAGGAATTTTATAACCTACATAGAAGCCAATGAAATGTATTTTTCTTGATTCTTTATGAATCTGCATTCAAGTAAAGGTTTTTATATAGTAGCTCAATTTTCACAAAGATGGTATGATTTGCAAGGCATCGAGATGACCCTGAGACTCTGATTTTTAATATTAGTCAAGGAGTTGTAATTGCCCCAAAATGTTTTCTTATTTCAATATTCTTTGTTTAGTGAGGCATTCATTTCACCAATTGAGTGAACAATGAAAAAAGATTTGAGATTTATTATAGGCGACAACAGAGGTTGTAGATAATGGAGAAAAACGGAAAAAAAATAAGGGAATGATGAATTATTGCACCTTGGGGTATAATCTCTAATCCACACATAAGTCCCTACATACAAGTTACCCAAGTTTCAAGGTACTTTGAGGGCCTACACATCTATTCAAATTCATTGCTCATAAGTTTCTAGTCAGATTCTTACTTTTATTAGTCAATCTGAAGATAAAATTGATTTAAATAAATTAGAATAGAGCTTGACTCAAGCACACCCCACTCCCATTCAAGACACTGAAGCTTCTAAGACAAGCAAAACCTGAGGAAGAAAGAAACTTCACAATGAGTTAGATTAAAACCTTAGAGGAGAAAATACATGACTTTAAGAGAACCTGGAAGAAATGAAACCAGAGAAACAAAATAGAATAGCTAGGAAAGGAAAATGGTAAAGGAAATTATTAATGCCTTAAAATAAATGGTAGAAAACCTTACCCAGGAACTGAATGTCCTGATAATTATAATGAGGCTAACAGAAAACAATCACTCGATGAGAAAATAGAAAACATTAAGGTGGTTAATGGAGAAAAAGAAATGCCAAGGGCTTGGGTGTCTTTGACTCTTCATTGCTTCATGACCTGCTCACAACAACCACCCCAGCATTACACCCTAGGCTAACTGAACTCCACTCTGATGTTTTCACAGAGCAATATCCCAACATGTTTAATCATTTCTCTGCCAGGACAATTTCAGAGCCAAACCTCATACTTAATGTGGATTCCAATAATAGAGGCCACATGTCTCCACTCCCTCACTGCACCAGATGTCATGGCTATGATGGATGGATTCTGAGCCTCCTCTTCTTTCCCACATTCTTATTTCCAAATACAATATACTTTAAGTCCTATGTATGCCAAGTGAAGATATGATTATTTATTATGGAGTCTTCTGGCATCCTAAGTCTCACCGGAAACTCTCCAAGATTGGGAAACCAAGGCCTTTGAATGTTTCTGGCACTCATCGAAGATTCTAGAAAAGGGAGGGGGCATCAGATAGGAGATAATAATGTGTTATGCAGAAATAACCTGTCACAAGAAACTAAAGAACTTCTCTGAACTACCATAACTATTTTTCTCTTAGTTTTTCAGAGAATCAAATAAAGTAACATGTACAAAGTGCTTTGTAATAAAAAGTAATTGTATTTCTATAAGGTATTATTTTATAAGGTTGTGCAACTATATAAAAAAGGAACATCTCAGATTCCTTCATTTCCAGAATGCTGCATTGTTTGATTCACAAGAAAATAGCAATGCACATTCAACAAATATCCAGATATTTGCAAATATGTGAATATATATGCAATCTAATGTGCTCCTTTAGGATTTCAGGAAATTTGCCGGTTATAAGAGTGAAGTTACAAAGACAATAAGATGTAAAGGTATATCAAACTCAGACTGCATTAGTGTCTAACAGATGGTGAGCCCCTTTCACCTATAACTAGATCATTCTATTCCTTGTGAAGGATGTGGGTTTTTGAGTAACAAATTGACATATAAATGGCCAGAAGATATAATGAATATGCCCTTAGGGCATAGGTTACTTCTGCCCAGTGACCAAGTGACTCATTTACAAATGCCACTAGCAGGATTTTAGAGAGGTTTTCTCTTTGTTCAATTTGTCTTGTTTTAGTTTTCTTTTTAAATAGGGAATACCTAAACCCAAAACTGATAGGTGAATAATGAACAAATACTCTGTCTGATTATAATTTACCCTGCAAAAATGCAAAGTTTGAAAATATTCTGGATTTTCAACATAATGTATGGTGAGTTTTCATACAGATTATCTAGTCTTATACCACAAGTAACAGTGAAGAGGAAAGACTAATGCTGTGATGACATTGTTCTCAATCTCCACCTTGGGAAGTAGCAAAACTCACCACCAAGGACCTGAAGGAGATGAACTGGAAAGATTTCTGCTAGTCCTAGTTTATGTTCTCTCTTAATACTCCAACCAATGATTTCAAATGAGCCTGAAGCTGGTAGAGGCAGAAACTTCTGGTCAATGAGCAGCAAGCCTAGAGAATCCTACATAGCTATCTGCTTGCTTATATACCATGCCCTGGGCCAAGCAAGCTCTGCCTCTCAGCAGAGTCCCCGGTGTGGCAGACATGATGTTGCCTGTAAAGATAAAGCCCAGTCTAACTGTGGAGCAACTCATCAAGCAAAGACATCATGTCCCATAAGGAGGAAGCCCACATGAGTAACCTAGCCATCATGGATCACCACTAATAAATGCCATAGGGATGCTACAAAGATGGAAAGGACAAGGAAGGTTTAGAATTTTAGACTGTAGGTCTAGAATTATGGATTGCCTTAACAAAATATTTTCCCAAATATATGACTTGTTACCATTGCACTATAAGTTTGTTCCCATTTTCTTCATGGACATAGTGTCTATTTGTAAGAGAGTGAAGCCCAGGTTTATGAGAGAATTGCATTGTACTTATTATTCTTTTTTTTAGTGAGTGGAGGGCCAGGCAATTGGGGTTAAGTGACTTGCCCAAGGTCACACAGCTAGTATGTGTCAAGTGTCTGAGGACATATTTGAACTCAGATCATCCTGACTCCAGGGCCAGTGCTCTATTCACTGCTAATACTTATTATTCTTATAATGCCATTTGTTGTATGTAAATGCCTTTGCTAAAAGCTAATTAACACTATTGGCTCATTGTTAATGGGAAGAATAGCAGTGGAGGCTCATGGTCTTTAGTCTTACAAGTATAAAAGAGCTAACCCTATAACTCAATACAGAAACTGTCTTTTCGGGACCCAAACCAAATATGGGGGTAAGAATTAGGGGAGTTGCCCAGAGTGGGTGTAAAACAGAGAGCATATAATAGAAGAAAAAACTAATGGATATCGCCTTCTTTCTCTCAAGCTTTTGAGTTTGGCTTTGGAAAATAGTACAGCCTCCTCATGGAAAGAACAATGGAATGGCAATTAAAGTACTTCTATTCAATCTCCTAATTCCAATTTTGGAAACATTGGGGAAAATCATCTGATCTATTTATATCTGTTGTCACATTTGTGAAAAGCAGAGAACATTCAATCCTTTTCTATTTTGTGCAGATGATATATGGATTAATAGAATAAGAACAACTGGGTGAAGTTCTGTTACCAGTATTAGTGCCTATATTGTACCTGGTACTTATTGTGCAAAGGGCAGTGGAAAGTCACCTTACATTATGAATGGGAGATCAGATTCAAATGGGAGAAATAGAAGGCTTTAAGAAAGTAAAATTATTCATTTAAATACCAGGCTTTAAATTACTATGACAAATAGAATATTCATGAAGGTGGCTTAAAGGAAAAATGTCATGTTGCTGTATAAATTAAGTGCATTATCCTGAGTTGTAAAAATAACATTTTGCTCAACAGTAGTAAATAAATCACATTTAGATGGTGCCTTAGATAAACAGTCTATAGTAAGACATACAGTCAGAGCATGTGCTTTTTGAAACCAACAATCTGCTCTCTAAACCAAAATGGAGATCACAGATCAGAATTTTTTGTGTGTCTATTATTCATTCATAAAAGCAGAAGTATCATAGAGGAAAAGAGAAAATCATTTTTTCAGGGAATATTTCTCAGTATATTCCACAGAAAGTCCCCCTCCCCAAGATTCTCATTTTAAAAAGTGTTCTGTTTTCCCCTAATCTCTCTAACATCTTCTTTCCACCAGCTATTTTACAACTAGTTCTCACCTCTACAGGCTCTATTCAATGATTTCTCAAACCTAGAAAAAGGCAATATAAGAAACCTAGAGGAACTCTGACCAAGAGAAACAACATAATAGAACTGCCTAAGGATATAGGGTTAGGATCCAAATTAGCCAAACTATGTGACAGCGCTTGTAGCATATTTCCTAAATGCCTGCCTTTTCTGGTCCTTTTCACTATAATTTATTTATTTTTTATTTTATATTTTTGTTAATATAATTTTCTACATCCTCTTCATTTCCCATTTTATCTCTCCTCCCTCTTCACTGTCCAGAGTCATCCATTGTAAGTAATAATAATAGTATTTATAGAGTACTCTAAAGTTTGCAAAGTGCTTTACAAATATTATCTCATTTTATCCTCACAACCAACCTTAGGTAGGTGTGGTTATCATGTCCATTTTGCACATGAGGAAACTGAGCATTCAGTTTCATTTTGTTGTTGTTCTTTCTATTTACATTATTATAGTCATTGTGCATAATGTTTCCCTGATTCTACTTACTTCATTTTGTATCAATTTACATGAGTCAGTGTTTCCTTAATTTCTTTATTTTTTATTCTTTCTTATTGTAGAGAGAGAAGTAGTTTGTCATAGGGATCAGAGAGCTGGCTCCAGATCTAGGAAGACCTTAGTTTAAGCCCAAATCTGTAACATACACTGGCTGTATCCTGAGCAAGTCAGTAAATCTCTCGGTGTGGTAATCAATCTATAACACATCCATACACCACAATTTGCTTAGCTATTCCCTCATCAATGGAGATCTCTTTGTTTTCAGTTTGTTTCTACAAAATCAATGCTATGGATATTTTAGTGCACATGGGATATTTCTTTCTGTCTTTGCTGTTCTTAAGGTACATTCCTAGTAGTAGAATCTCTGAATCAAAAGATATGGATTTCTGCTCATTCTCTTAGCAAAATTCCAAATTGCTTCCCAGAATGGACCAGTTTACAGCTCTACTAACAGCATGTTATTGTGCCCGTCATTCTATAGTCCCTCCAATATTAATTATTCCAATCTATCTTCAAATCTGACAAATATTTGAGTACAAGGGGAAATTTCAGGATTGTTTTGATTTGCATTTTTCTAATTTTGAGTGACCGAGATAGTTTTCATAATTTTTTTAACAGTTGCAATTCTTTTGAGAACTATTCACTCATATTCTCTGATCTATTTCTATTGTAAATGACTCTTACTCTTACATGTTTGTGTCAATTTATTTTGCTGATTTTAGGAGCAGATTTCTTTTAGTCTTTTCCTTTTCAATTAAGAGCACAGCCTAAATATGATAATGATTGGATGTCATATTTATAACATGAAATATAAGCTCAGGAAATGAACAACTATAATTTTAATATTCTATATGTCATAGTTACTAGACTACAAAGATGCTTTTATTTGCAGGTAACAATGTACCAGTTTCATTGAGGCTTAAAATACTTTGGGTCTTCTCAATGATGTGAGAGCCACAACTACTTGAAAAAGCCAATATAATATATTTCAGAAAAAACAAATAAAAATATCCAATTCTCTGATTATAAAATGCATTGTGAAGGGGAGTTTATTGAGATATCCAACAGTACATATCATTTTCAGACAGACACTACAGATGAAAACTGATCTGGACCCAGAATTCAAAGGCAAAGATGACTCAGCCCTATTGAATTTGGAAAATAGCATCATGCTTTCAGTAATACCAAAATATTCTCTATCATCAAAACCCATATTTTTAATATTTTCTTGGTGATGATATATAGCTGTAATCTATCAACCAATCAATAAACATTTATTAAATATCTACCATAGGACTGGCTTATGCTAAGCAATGAGGATAAAGAATAAAGACAAAAATGAGGCACTCTGGCCTCAATTTGCTTACAGGTTGGTGGGAAAGGGAGGACTCAAAAGCAGCTTTTCCTGGCTCCAAGTCTATTGCTCTATACATTTACACCACACAATTACTAAGCACTTACTATTGGCTAACTATTTATTGGTTAATGAAGCACTGGGGACACAAATACAAGCTAAAAATACAGTTACTATGTGAAAGGAGTTTGCATTCTAACAGAAGAAAGCAATCCATAAAGGAGATCTAGAAAAGGTAGCAGGTAGGGCAAAATAGACTAGACAGGAGGTGGAGAGATCAAGACACTGAGAAGGGGAGCCAAGAATGAAGTGAACATGGCCTGGGAGTCATATGAAATGGTAATTTCAGTCAAGGACTGCTTTTTGAGAAAGGAAAAATAAATAACAGATCTGTACTTTAAGGTAGTGGAAAGTGCAGTCCCTCTGTAGTCAGAAGAGTAGGGTTCAAATCCTGCCTTTTATGTTTCATATGATCAAAAAAATCAATAAATGTCTCTGGGTCTCAGTTTCTTTATTTGTAAAGTGAAGGTATTGAAAAGGATTTCCACTGAGAATTTCAATCTTAAGAATCATGATGTCTTGAAATTTCAATTTTCAGTTCTGCTTGTTTGTTTAGTGGTGCTTTTTTTTTTTAAAATTTATTTTTAGTATGTTTGGTTTTCAGCATTGATTTTCACAGCCATTTGAATTACAAATTTTCTCCCCATTTCCTCCCCCCCCCCCACTCCAAGATGGTGTGCACTCTGGTTGCCCTGTTCCCTAGTCTGCCCTCTCTTCCATCACCCCATTCCCCTCCCATCCCCCTTTCCCTTCCTTTCTTGTAGGGCAAGATAAATCTCTATACCCCATCGCCTGTGCATCTTATTTTCTAGTTGCATGGAAAAAAAAAAACTTTTTTACTTTTGAATATCTATTTTTTTAAAACCTTGAGTTCCAAATTTTCTCCCCTCTTCCCTTCCCATCCATCCTCCCTAAGAAGTCAAGCAATTCAACATGGGCTACATGCGTATCATTATGTATAACCCTTCCACAATACTCATGTTATGAAAGACTAACTATATTTTGCTTCTTCCTAACTTATCC
>CM053623.1:105983365-106019510 GCA_028646595.1 Phalanger gymnotis
ACTGCAGCTGAATTTCTAAAGCTGCCCCGCCTCCGTTGCCCCAGGGGTGATAGCTGAACCGCAAACTCCGTCCTGTCCCGCAGCTTTTCCCACTAACCTTCTGTGTTGTCTTTGCTGTTTGTGGGTTGTGAGTTCTGGTACATGCCACAGCTCAGTAATTCAGCATGCTAGGGCACTCTCCGCTCCACTCCTGGTCTCGTTGGTCTGCGGTCTGCCGCGCCATGCCTCGCGCCCTGGGCTCTGCTTGGCTCAGCTCTGCTCCCCTCAGCTGGGAGCTGGGAGTTCCGTGCGGGGCAGACCTTACCCCGAGACCATCCAGGCTGTCCTGGGCTGAAGCCCTGCTTCCCTCTGCCACTTTGTGGGTTCTGCAGTTCTAGAATTGGTTCAGAGCCATTTTTTATAGGTTTTTGGAGGGACTTGGTGGGGAGCTCACGCCAGTTACTACTTTCCAGCTGGTGGGTTTAATCTTAACATTGCTTTTTGCCATATATCAGTCCATCTGAAATCTATACTATCAAGTGTGACTCCTCTGGAATTTAAAGACTGACACAACCTGAACCCAAACTACTTTTGCAACATTATTGTTCATTACTTCCTTTCATTCATTCTTCAGGCCAGAAAAGCCTTTTTACTGCTTATTATATATGATGCCCCATTTCCCATACATTCATTCTTCATCCCAATCTTTTCAAATACCTTGTTTACTTCAAGATTCAGCTCAAGTTTCTATACAAAGCCTTTTTCAGCTGTTACTGCCTTCCATGTAGCCCTCCTCAAAGAAAAATTCGGTTGTATCCATTTTATACCTAATTTGTATATACCTGCATATACATATATATACACATATATGTATATACACACGTATATAATATGTGGGTATATGCATATGTGTGTATATGTATCTGTGTGTGTGTATCGTGTGTGTGTGTGTATAGTGTGTATGTGTGTGTGTGTGTGTGTGTGTGTGTTTTCCATGATGAGAGATAATTTCTGTAGTGGATAGAGAATTGTCCTTGAAGCCAGGAAGACCAATTCAAGCCCTGTCTCTAACACCTACTAGGTGCCTAACTGAGCAAGTCACCTGACCTTTGGTTTTTCTAGTCTACTCTCTAAGACTATAAGTTACAGGGAAAGCGCTCAGCTACGTTAGTTGAATTTTCCTAACTGGGAGTTTCTTGTTCCATGAAATCAGAGGTCCAATCTCAATCCTCCCATCTTGCTCTAGAAGAGTGTCAGTTTTTTGGGAATATTTAACATGTAGATGTATTTATATTTTCCGAAGATGAAAATGAATTATCCAAACATTTTATAAAAGTTTATTAATATAGTTACATAAAAGCTTATTAATATAGTGACATTTTCACTGTTTTTTGGCATGTTATTTTGATCTTCTCATGTCAGAATACAGTGAAGATGTGTTTTAGACCAAGGCTATAAGTTAGCATACTTTTCCCCAGGTTTCATGTATAGGAAAACCTAAAGCTCTGTTCCCCAGGCCATCATATCCTTTAAAATAAAATTCTCCAGTTAGTCTTTTTTCTGTGACTTACCAATGCCCTCTTGTTTTAACTGAATCATTTTATAGTGCATTCTGGATCTACCCTCTAGAACTAACCCTTCTAAGGGCTCTATTTACTGTTACAGGCTCTACTCTCCTCACTTTCTCAATTTTTCCTGGCATGTTCAAGTTATCTTCACAATCTAAGAGAAAGGCAAGAAGAGGCAGAGATAACTCATTTGTTCTGTGGAGCTTCAAATATACATATACATATACATATATATATATATATATATATATATGTATATATATATATATGTATTTGTCACCCTGACCAATACCTTTGATACTATGAGATGAGCCATGAGGGCCTGTGAAGATCATGGTCAGCCTTGCACATTGGTTTTATATGGTTTACACCAATAGAGATTTGGTCCTCTTAACAAAGGAAAAACTGAAAATATAAGTATATTGGATTTTTAATAAATTGATAGGAAATGTTTAAGAAATTTATTTTTATTTCTAGAAAATATAAATATATATGTATGTAACATGTGTAAATAGCATTCCTACCACCCCCACCAAACAAAACTTGTAAGGAAAAAATGTGAAAGTGTTTGCAATTTTACTCTGAAAAAAATGTTATGCATTATCTACTTTCCCTGGTCCTGAGTCAAAATCACCTAAATGATGCTACAGACTTCTAATTCAATAATTAACTAGTTTGCTGCATTGCAGCTCTTTCTAATAAAATCCAATATGCTTTCCATTAAAAACAAAATGAAAGTGATGAGTATTACTGTGCCTTGTTGAAAATAGTATTGAAGGTTGATTGAAAATAGTCTAGCTAATTATTACGATTCAGTTTCCTTATTTCTAAAATGAGGAGGATGGACTGGATGATCTCTGAGGTCCTTTCCATGTCTAAGAACCTATGAATCTGTGAATTTGGGGAAATTCAAAGCTATGTTGATTAAAAAGACAAAAAGGCAGAAAAGAGGCTGCAGATCTGCTTTACAAAATACTGCAAACTTCGGAATAAATTAATTTTGAGTTACCATAATTAAATTTCATCTATTCACTTCAAGGATTTTAATTTGATCAGTCATTTTAAAAATATGTTCAAAGTTACATGGCTCCACTGCTATAAATGCTAGGCTAATAGAGTACACAGAGCTACATTATAAGATCTGATAACCCATCAATCTTTTTGTCCTAATTCATTACTTTTATTTATGTCTCTTTTTTGTGTTACAATTTCCAATATACTCCCCCCCCCCATTTTGAATGAAACTCAGTTGAAAAAGCAACCACAAGATTAGCAGCTGACAAAACAGTTGTATATCATTACTCCACAGCTGTAACTCCCCTCCTCTCTACCAAGAGGAGAAAGATATGTTACCTCATTTTCCCACTTCTGGGCTCATCATTGGCCATTGTAATGGCTGAGTTCAGCAACATTTTTGAGGCATTTTGGTTTAGAATCATTCCATCATAGATCTATCACTCTTAAAGGGAACTCAGATGACATCTAGTTCAACTCCCTAGCATAAGTATTCAACTGCCTAGGATAAGGAAATTCATACATAGACTAGTTAATTGATTTGCCCGATGTCAAAAAGGTAGTGAATAGCAGAGGTGGGATTCAAACTCACGTTCTCTATCTGTATATGGAATACACTTTACATTTTACATTGCTGGGGCAGCTAGGTGGTACAGTGAGTAGAACACTGGCCCTGGAGTCAGGAGGACCTGAGTTCAAATCTGGCCTCAGACACTTGACACATTTACTAGCTGTGTGACCTTGGGCCAGTCACTTAACCCCAATTGCCCTGCCAAAAAAAAAAACATTTTACATTGCCACCTCTTTTTTCTTCTGCTGCTTCTATTCTCATCATTCCACAGCAATCTATCCAAATCTTTAACATTTCTCTGAATTTCTCAACATCATTTTTCTTATCTATCTATCTATCTATCTATCTATCTATCTATCTATCATCTATCTATCTATTTATTTATTTAATATTTTAGTTTTCAGCATTGATTTTCACAAGAGTTTGAATTACAAATCTTCTTCCCATTTCTACCCTCCCCCTGCCCCCACTCCAAGATGGCATATATTCTGGTTGCTCCATTCCCCAGTCAGCCCTCCCTTCTGTTACCACACTCCCCCCATTCCCTTTTCCCTTACTTTCTTGTTGGGCAAGATAGATTTCTATGCCACATTGCCATTATCTTATTTCCTAGTTGCATGCAAAAACTTTTTTTTGATCATCTATTTTTAAAACTTTGAGTTCCAAATTCTCTCCCCTGTTCCCTCTGCACCCGCCTTCCCTAAGAAGGCAAGTAATTCAACATAGGCCACATGTATATCATTATGTAAAACTCTTCCACAATACTCATGTTGTGAAAGACTAACTATATTTTGCTACCCTCCTTCCTGTCTTGCCCTGCTTTATTCAATTTTCTCCCTTGACCCTGTCCCTTTTCAAAAATGTTTGCTTTTGATTACCTCCTCCCCATATCTGCCCTCCTTTCTATTGTCCCCACTTTTTTACCGCCTTCCTCCTTCTTTCCTGTGGGGTAAGATACCCAATTGAATGTGTATGTTATTCCCACCTTAGGTCAAATCCAATAAGAGCAAGATTCACTAATTCCCTTTCACCTGCCCCCTCTTCCTTTCCCACATAAGTGCCTTTTCTTGCCACTTTTATGGGAGATAATTTACCCCATTCTATCTCTTGCTTTCTCCCTTTCTCAATATATTCCTCTCTCATGTCTTAATTTTATTTTATTTTTTTAGATATCATCCATTCATATTCAACCCACCCTGTGCCCTCTGTCTGCATGTGTGTGTATATATATATGTATATATATATATATATGTACATATGTATGTATATGCCCTTCAGCTACCCTAATACTGAGGTCTCATGAATTATACACATCATCTTTCCATGTAGAAATGTAAACAAAACAGTTCCACTTTGCTAAGTCCCTTATGATTTCTCTTTCTTGTTTACTTTTTCATACTTCTCTTGATTCTTGTGTTTGAAAGTTGAATTTTCTATTCAGCTCTGGTCTTTTCACTGAGAAAGCTTGAAGGTCCTCCATTTTATTGAAAATCCATATTTTGCCTTGGAGCATGATACTCGGTTTTGCTGGGTAGGTGATTGTTGGTTTTAATCCTAGCTCCATTGACCCCTGGAATATCATATTCCAAGCCCTCCCATCCCTTAATGTAGAAGCTGCTAGATCTTGTGTTATTCTGATTAGGTTTCCACAATAGTCAAAATGTTTCTTTCTGGCTGCTTGGAGTATTTTCTCCTTTATCTAGGAGCTCTGGAATTTGCCCCCAGGGCAGTGGCCAAACTGCAAACTCCTTTTGCTCTGCACTAGCAGCATTTCCCACTCACCTTCTATATCATTAAGGCAGAATTCATGACCTCAAAGATAACCATGAATATGCCTGAATGGTCCAGAATCGCAGGATATAAAGAATTCTCTAAGTAGAAGGCAGAGGAGTTAAAGCATTTATTGAAACTCAAAAGTAGCAGACCCACGGACCAGTGTCCCCATTTCAACATCCTGGGAAGAACCTTCCAAACCAGTATGCCCATCTCACAATATTGACCAGAAGGCCACAGAAAAACATTATGGCAGCAAGCCAAGCCATACTAGTGCTTTCCCCCCAATGCCAGGGTCCTCCAGCAAGAAGACCACGCACTGACCTCAAGCCTCTGCTCAGCACTCTCCAGTCTCCACAAGGGTCAATCCTGATTTTTTGTAGCACCTGCCACCTTTGCCGCCATTTCTGCCTCAATCTCCAAACTGTGTTCCAACTAGCTGACTGCTTCCCTGTCTCCTTCAGCTCTTAACTGCTCTCACCAACTGCCTCTTAGCTCTGCTCCAACTGGTCAACAAACTCCTCCCACAGCAGCTTCATGTCATCACGTGGACCAGAACTCAGGCACCTACCATTGGCTCCAATCCTAGCCACTCCCCCATGACCCTGAGAGCCCTGCCCCTGAAGCCGGCTCAAATGGGTGGGGATGATCTTCCCATTCACTGATTGCCTTTACACGTTCTCTGTTGTCTATGGTGTTCGTGGGTTGAGACGTCTGATAACTGCCACAGCTCACTGATTCAGGGTGCTAGGGCCTGTTCTGCCTGGCTCACAGTCTGGTTGTTCCACATGGCCCATGCTGTGCTCTGCTCCGTTCTGCTCCCAGGTTCATGCAATAGACCTTACCCCATGACCATCCAGGCTGCAGCCCTGCTTCCCTCTGCTATTTCGTGGGTTCTGCAGTTCTAGAATTTTTTCAGAGCTATTTTTTATAGGTGTTTGGCGGGACCTGGGTGGTAGCTCATGCAAGTCCCTGCTTTCCAGCATCCATCTTGGCTCTGTCCCCCTCAACATCATTTCTTAAGGCAGAATAATAATATTCCACAACATTTAGGTACCATAGTCTACTCAGTTATTTCCCATTTAATGAGCACCACTTTGTTTCCTCTTTTTCCCGCATGGCAAAAGCAAGATGATTAATAACTTGTTATATATGAAAACTTTCTCTTTTGTCATTAATGTCCTTGCTGTATTTGGCCAGAAGTGGTATGACTTCATCTTGCATAATTCTAAATGTCTTTTCAGATTTGTGAGAGCAATTCACATATCTACCCACATGGTATTTATCTGTTATTTCCTCACAGCCCGCCTTTATCAGTAACTGTTACTGTCTTTTATCAACTTTGCCAACTGGTTGTGTATATAAAACCGTAATCATTTTAATTAGAAAGAGAAATTTAGAATTTCTCCTAATAACAATGATTTGAAGTGTTTTTTTTTTTTCATACTGTTGTTGGTAATTTGGATTTATTTTTTGTGAACTTTTCCCCATATGCTATCATTATCCATTGGAGAATGATACTTGGTCACATATATTTTTATGTTGTTGTTTTTTTTTTTGTTTTTGTTTTTGGCAGGGCAATTTGGGTTAAGTGACTTGCCCAAGGTCATACAGCCAGTAGATGTGTCAAGTTTCTGTGGCCAATTTTGAACTCAGGTCCTCCTGACTCCAGGGCTGGTGCTCTTCTCACTATGCCACCTAGCTGCCTCTCCCATATATTGTTAACAATTACACAGATATAGATATATCTTGGATATGACTTTTTCATAGCTGCTTGATGTGATTTTTTGTCACAGCCAGTAGTTTCTCTTCTTATCCTAGTTACATCTTTTTGTTCAAGCCAAAGCTTTTGAATTTCCATCAAAGCATTGAGTTTTAGATTTAATAATTATATCTGTCCTTTATTTGATTGTTTATTCCTCTGCCCCATCACCCAGCCATAGTTATGAAAAGTACTATTTTGCTTTTTTTAATGTATGAGGTGATATTTCGTATTTTGTATCTATGTTTATTTGGACTTAATTATTGTGGTAGATGGTGTAAGGTTTTGATCTAAACTTACTCTCTCCTCCAGGTTTTGTAAGAGTTCATACTGAATACAGATCCTCAATCTTATTTTTTTATCATGTGTCTTTTCTTTTTAATCATTTGTCAATCTCTTTTGCTTCTCCAAATTGTGTTGCTATTTTGCTAAGTGGTATAAAGTGGCTCTTTGATAATTTAATTGTGATAGAAATAAATCTATATGTTAATGCAGATAGTATTACCATTTTAAAAAACTGCCTCAACATATTCATCAACCACTGCTTTTCTTTTATTTTCTGTTCACCCTTCCCCTTGCCATATCAGATGAAACTGTTGTACATAATGCTCTTTTCCTCTATCAACTTTTCCATTAGTGTTAATATCATTCATTTATAGTAAATTAAGCTTTCCTAATTATCCTTAAATCCACAGATCCTCTTATCCCTCCTAATTCCTACCCTTTCTGCAATATATTAGGATAGTGATTCTTAACCTGTGTTCTAGGGATCCTTGGAGGTCCCTAAGACCCTTTTAGCAGTCTGCAAAGTCAAAAATATCCATATGGTAATATTTTAAAATCAATAAATATTGATAGATAAAACCCAAGAATAAAAGCTATTTGGGAATATTCTTAATAATTTTTATGAAATGTAAAGGTCCAGAGACCAAGAAGTTTGAGAACGGCTATATTCTAGAAACTAGTCTCTCAATATAAAGTTTTACTGTTATGTCTTCCTTTGGGTTACCTCCATCATCCTTTTATAAAGAGTGTTTTTTGACATTCTCCAGGTTTTCTTCATTCCCTAACCTACCACCTGTTAGCATCTTTACATGTATTTCTAGTGCCTTTCTTCATTGTTCTTATTTTTCTTATACTTATAGATTTTCTTCTATGTAATATTAGTTCCTGGAATAGATGATAGAATTTAATCAAATATGTTCTATATAAAAAGTCATAGGATCATGGGATTATAGCTTTATAACCAGAAGAGAGCTCTGACATTATTGAATCCAACTCTTCCTTTTACAAATGAGGAAACTAAGACTCATAGAGATTAAGTGACTTGTCCAGGTTTATTGAGTTAATTATTAATAAATATTAAATATTAATCAGAGGCAGGATTCTAATCCATACCTTCTTAACTCTGTATCAAGTACTTTAATCATGATACCGTGCTACCTTGCACTCTTGGGGATACATCTTTTTTTCTCCTTTTTCCTCTTCACCTGGATATTCTCTTTGCTCATTTTCATTACAGTCTACCTATAATCTGGCTTCTAATATAATTCCTTTCTGTTTTATGTCAAATGTTGGATTATCAGTTCCCTTCTTTTCCAATTTACTTCATTCTTATGCAGATTAAGAACTAAGGGTGCTCTGGGAGTATTGTCTACATTGCTCTGAGGTATTAGCACTTATCTTTGGTTTCTTCTTGGTATTCTGGTTCTGCACATTACTGGTTTGGCTTATGGGAATGGTTTCACTGCTTCTCAGAAGACATTGGATGAGCTTGGGGCAATTATCAAAGACTCACTCAAAGGTGATCTTGAGACATGTCCTGAAGCTGGCTAGGAGATGGTGAAAGCATGTAGCATTATTTCGGTGGGATAGAGCATAAATAAGTGCAGGGACATTTAGATCTGTGAAAAGGAGTTTGGTCATAGACCAGTCTGGGATGGGCCTTATAAGAAGGGATGAAACAGAGGTTAAAGCAGACTAGGATGGCAACTAAAACAAGACAGCAAATAGTAGGGTCTTATTTTGGTATGTGGGGGGTATATTAGCTTCAAGAAAACTAGTTCCTCTCTTTTCTTGGTATTATTCATTTTTTTTCTTATTTTTTAAATGTATATTTGTTGTTGATTTGAGGCATTGAGAGGAAGAGAAGTTTAAAGGTGACTAATTACTAGGCCATTTTGAGAGCTTATTTTATTCTTAATTTTTCTAGTTAAATCATTCTGATAATAAAGAATATACTTTTTTAAAATAGCTATAATATGCCATCACATGAGATGTTCAAACAAGAACAATCGCTAGGAGTTCTGAAGGCTTGTTTTAATACTGCCAGGTATTCTGTTCTTGGTGTCCTAATGTTACTTGTGTGTCTCTTCTCTCTCATGACAAGTAAAAGATGTTGTTCATACTTATAAATAAATAGTTAAAATTTGTACAATAAAGCCTCAGCAATATAATGTAGTAAGGGAATTGATGTTCTGGTTAATCAAATATTATAGTTAAAAGAATTGTGTGTGTGTGTGTATACACATGTATACATGTATCTATAATATATCCTATGTAATTGATGGTTATGTGTATGCTCGTATACTAGTTCTGCCTTCAGAGAAATAGAATAGAATAAAATACACTTACTACAAAACCTGAGATGAACACAATTTAATCTTCCTTTGATGATTCATAAGCCATTTTACTATCTTGCAGCACTTTGAAGTCATAATTATGAGCTTCAATGACCATTATACTGGTGAAACTTAGTTATGGCAGCTAATAGAGATTAATGCTTGATGGAATGCCAGATAACAGAGTTTACTGCATTGATTAACTGAGTCTTCCTAGGAAAAAGATGATACTCTCTGTGAGGTAAAAAACTATGAACGTCAGAAAAAAAACAATGTGTATAGATGATTTTAAAAATGAGTGCCTATTTTGGTGAATTTACATCTAACTTTAATTAGTCTTTTCTATCAGTAATGATTGTATTTATATTAATTCCTACACTGACTCCAAATTTTCCTTATCTTCTGAATCTTCCATATTGAAAATCATCAATCAATCACTCATTAACTGCCTACTATATCCCAGGTAGTAGAAAAATTAAAATAAAAGAAACCTAGCCTCTGCCTCAGGAAGCTTACCTTGTAATGAGGGAGAAAAAAGTACATATATAGATTCAGAGAAAACACATATAAAGCTTATTGGAGGGGAAGTCTCAGAAACTAGAGAGCCTTGGAAAGCCTTCAGATAGATGGTTGGTCAATGAGCTGAGTTTTGAAGGAAACTAGAGACTCCAAAAGAGTGAAGGTGAGGAGAGTTTCACAGGCATGGGAGAAAGCCAATATCAAATCATGAGATAGGAGATGGAGTGTGGTGTGTAACCAGGAAGTAGGTCAGCATGGCTGGATTGTACAGTACACAAGAAATAATATATAAGAAAACTATAAAAGTAGGCTGGCACCAAGTTGTAGAGAGTTTTAAAATGCCAAACAGAAGAGTTTATATTTTATCCTAGAGGAAGGGAACCATCGGGGACTATTGAGTAGGAGAAAGGGCAAAGGTGTTGTGGTAAGACATAGTTTCAGAAAATTATCTAGTGGCTGAATGGTGGATATGTAAACATGATAAATACTTTCCCAATAAAATCATTCTACTGTAGGCTTTGAATCCCCAACTATCGCTGTCAGCACAAGCTATTTGGTTATTTAATAATTTAGCTCAATTCAACAAATGATTATTAATCACCTATTATCTACCTATGGATCTAAGTTTGGTACTATGTAGTTAACAATAGAAATAAAACAATCTTTTTCCTTAAAAGCTTATATTCTACATTGTATAAATAGCAACAGTTTTTACAAGTATTTTTCCATTAGTTATTCCATTTTGTAAAGTTTTGAATAAAGCTTTTTTGTTTGTCCATGCCAGGGAAGACTAAGTACAAAATTAAAAGACAAACAAAACTTATCTATTGCCCACCAATACCTGGAACAGGGGCAGAGGGAGATAGTTAGCTCAGCATTAATATTTTGTAGTCCTCCATGCTTTGATACACATGTTTAAAAGTATTCACTGATGTCTTACTTTGTGCCAAATACTATACAAGACATAGAGAGGCATTCAAAAGAAGCATGAGGTACCATATGTCTCACACTCAAAAAATCTACTATCTAGTTTGGGGTACAAAACTAACACACATGAAAAAACTAGAAAACAATTACGAGTGCTAACCTGAATAATATTTAGGGTGATAATAAAAAAGATTAGAAAACTAGAAGGAATGTAAACTCTTCAAGGTAATAAAATGTTTGACTTTAGTCTTTATAAAGTCAGCACCTCTTGTGCGTGGTAGCATGTTTTTAACAAATATCTGACAATTACTTGAATATTTATCAATATGCAGAAGAGTCATCTGACTAAGCTTCATTACAGAGACAGATTTTGAATTTCTCTTTGAATAATGGGGAAGCTTTGGATAGCTGGAGGGGAAAGGAAGTTATTTTGGGGATGGGGTATGATGAGTAGGATGCATATGTGGGCAGGGGAAGTGAGGAAATCAATGTGATGGGTATGGAAGGTGGAAAATAAGATTGGAAAACTAATATGTGGAGGCTTAAAAACCATGCAGAGGAGCCTGGATTTGGAACAATAAGCAGCAAATAAACAGGATACTGAGAGAGAGATGATACAAGTGTATTAAAAACATTAATTTGGAAACATTATTCTAGATAGAGGGAAAAAGGCCTTGTTAGTAAATTGGAGAAAATAAATAGGGCAATTATGCCAGATAAATTTTACATTCTGAATATTTACAAAAAGTAAGATACATTCCAAAATGGACAAATTTATGAGAGGGAGTGGAAACAAATAGTATTAACAGAGGATCAGGAAGAGAAAAGGATTGAAGATCACAGTAAGGTAATAAGTTGGTTTGCAAGACTAAAACAATAATCATCTCACTGACAGAAAAGATAATGTTTAAGAGAAAAAGGAGGGAACAATATGTGTTCTGCTTTACAAATGTTGAGTTTGGAGTGATGGTAAGATAAAAATGAAGCTGTTGTCAGAAATATCAGCTGTGTGCAACTGAAAGTCAATACAGAAGTTCTAGATCTGAGAATCTAGAATGGGGTGGAGAACCTTTGGCCTTGAGGCCACATGTGGTCCTCCAGGTCCTCAAGAGCAGACCTTTGACTGGATCCAAACTTCACAGAACAATTCCTCTTAATAAAAGTATTTGTTCTATAAAACCTGGATTCAGTCAAAAGGCCGCACCCAAGGATCTATAAGGCCATGTATGGCCTTGAGATTCCCCATTCCTGGCCTAAAAGAAAGAACTTAAACCACGAAAGAAGAGTTCACCTCACCAAGCGAGGAGTGCGTGTGTGTGTGTGTGTGTGTGTGTGTGTGCGTGTTGATAAAGTATAATGAAGGCACAAGAATACAAACTTGGGAGAAAACAGATGTATTGAGGAAGGGAGAGATTACCAAAGAAGATATACAATGAGCAAAGAAGTGGAAAGAAAAATAGTTCAGTGTTATGAAAGTTGAAAATTTTCCAAAAACAAGTGGATTATCAACATTATCCATTGCTACAAAGAATTCAAAGAGGATGAGATAAGGAACAATTAAATTAGATGCAGGGAGAAGATGCAGAAAGTTCAGAGATAGATAAATAGAATACAGATTTCCACCAATTATAAGACAATGGATAGATAGGAAATAGAATGCACACATTCATGAAGTTGGGCAACGAAAGGAAGGAGGAAAAATCCATGATTAATTAAATAGGGTAATTCAAACAGTTCCAAAGTCTCAGACATTTTGTGGGTCATCTGAGCACATGGGAAGGAAGATAAGAAGTCTGTGAAGATCAAAGATGAAAATGCTAGAGGGGAATGATTTTGAAAGGAATTAGAAAATAATTGGAAATATTATATGCCCAAACTGTTAAAAATTTCCTGTGTAGGAAATGGATCAAGGCAAAGGACACAAAAGCATGACAATCATTTGTCCTTCCATCTCTGATCCTCGCTTGGTAAGGAATGTCATAAAATTCAAGGAATTTTTTTTGCTATTTATTTAGAAGTGGAGTAAACTTGGGAATGGAGAAGTAATGAATGTAGTAAAGAATGAAAAAATAGAAGAAAAAGTGAAACACCTCATAAGTAAAACAACTGATCTGGAGAACAGATCGAGAAAAGAAAACATAAGGATAATTTGACTACCTGAAATATGATTAAAAAACAATCTTTACATAATAATGCAAGAAATAATTAAAGAAAATTTTCAATTTTCCTGAAGTGTTAGAACAAGAGAGGAGAGTAGAAATAGAAAAAAAAATTCATCAATCACCACCTGAAAGAGATCCTATTAGGAAAACCTATAGAACTATTATAGTTAAATTCTGAAGCCCCTAGCTCAAGGAGAAAATATGAGAAACAAGAAAAAAACAATTCAAATTTGGTAGAGCCACACAACTAGAATCACACAAGACCTAGCAGTACTGACACTAAAAGACCACAGGTCTTTGAACACCATATACCAATAGCAAAAGAACTGGGGTTCCAGCCAAAAAATATCATACCCAGCAAAGTTAAGCATAATCCTGAATGAAAATAAAAGGATATTCAATAGACTTTCAGGAATTTGTTGCCAAAAAGCTCCAAAAGCCTTAAATTTAATGGAAAATTTCCCATACAAGATCCAAGAGAAATATAAAGCACACATCAAAGACTAATTACAAAGAACTCAATAAAGACCAATTGTTTACTTTTTATATGAGAAAATGTAAAATGTATGTCTAAGATTGTTAGGAGTAATTGAGTAATTTGAAAGAAAGATTCAGGTAGACCTGAGTATGATTGATTCTAAAAAGTAAAACCATTTAGGAAAAGGTAAAAAGAGTGATTATCTTATACAAATGAGGGGCAAAAGGAAGAACTGACACAGAGGAATTAGACAGGAGAGGAAGGCAGATAGTTCAAGAACACTATTCTCATCACAAATGGGTTAAAGAGGGAAGAAGACACGTATGTCTTGACATGTATATATATATATATATGTACACACATATACATACATACATAAGTATATATATGTATGTGTGTGTGTATATATATATGTGTATATATATCAGAAGAGCATAAAAATCTTCTAAATTCAGAAGGAAATAAAAGGCTAAGGGGATGAGGAGTGGGGAGAGGACAAGAGAAGGATTTTTAAAGGGAACCCTACTCACATCAGAGAGAAGAGAGAATAATATAATATATATGTTTAGAAGGGAATAAAAGTCTAAATTTATAAAGATATGAAAGGGTAAGGGAATAGGATGCAGGTGGGCTGTTTATAAGGGTGTCTAAATTAACAGAAATGGAATAAAGAAAGAATAACCTATAAATTTGGAAGGATATAAAAGTCTTCTAAATTCAGATAGAAATGAGAGGCTAAGAGGAAAGGGCAGGGGGAGAAGATAAGGGAGGGATCTTTGGAAGGGGGTAGGTTAAGTAATAGAAAGGCAAAGTAGCAGGTAGAAATAAAGTAGAGGAGTCAGGAGGGATAGAAAATAAGAGATACACAAACATGAAATAAAGATCAAGAGCAGAATTTATAAGGGGAAAAAAAGCAGGGGTAGTAATCATGATCTCAGACAAAGTTAAAGCAATAATAGATTTAATCAAAAGAGAAAAATAGGGAAATTACGCTATGTCAGCCATATTAATCAATATTGCTTTAGACCACTTAAAATAAGTACATAGTATAAGGTTGGAATATTGCTGAGACGTAGGAAATGATGAGTTGGTGGACTTAGAAAAATATGAAAAGAATTGGTCTTAGCAAGGAAGATGTCATCCACTCTTCGAGAAACAGATGACAAGTATAGTATGGCCTTACATAGAGGTATATGAATGTATATGTCTATATAGGAGTATTATTATAGATATCTAAGCATATTTATGTAAGTGTATATATGTATGTGTATATGCATGTTATGTTTGTGTGTATATGAGTATATGTAAGTGTATATATGTATGTATGTATATATGTGTGCATGTGAACACATACACACATACATATATAAGTATATATACACATATATACATATATAAATATATATACACACATACACATACACATATACATGAATACACGCATACACACATATTCACACACACACATATATATATATACACATATATATATATATATGTATATATGTGTATCTCCTTGCTTAATTGTAGCCTTTCTGGGGGTGGGGGGAGGAGGGGGGAAAGAATAAAATAAAAAGTGCACAGCAGAGAACAAAAGCAAACTTACAAAGAAGCAAAGATGTACAGTTTTGGATACAATGTGCAATATTTATTATATAGTCTTTCTTGAAATGGAGATTTATTGCTGTGTATTTCAAATCCTCTCTTACGTTCTGCTGTAACATGGCAATTTTTTTTTCTTTTGTATTTTCTATTTAAGTTTTAGTATTTATGTATAACATACATTCTTTTTCTTTTTTAATGTGTATTTAAGTTTTAGTATTTAAGTTTAACATAAATTAATAAAAAAGAAAAAGTGGAATGAAGAAGTAAAAAGAGAAAATATAATGAAGAATTGTAGCTACTGATAATAAATAAATGGAAGTTAGAATCCAGTAACAGCAGCAATTAAAAATATATGTAAGATTGGGATTCTTCCTCTCCGGTCCGCAGCAGCCATCAGGTAGGCTATGTGTGAGTTAGGATGGGGGCCTACAAGTACATCCAGGAACTGCGGAGGAGGAAGCAGTCAGCCGTATGCGGTCCCTGCAGCGCGTGCTGCAGGCTGTACTGCCAGCTGTCCTGCCTGCACCAATCCTGGGCCCACCAGACCCGACAAAGTCCGCAGGCTGGGCTACAAGGCCAAGCTGGGTTGTGTCATCTACCGTATCCGAGTTTGCCGTGGTGGCTGAAAGCTTCCAGTTCCCACAGGTGCAACCCATGGTAAACCTGTGCATCCCAGCGTCAATCAGCTGAAGTTTGCCAGAAGCCTTGGGTCTGTAGCAGAAGAACGTGCTCGCTGCCACTGTGGGGCCCCAAGAGTCCTGAACTCATACTGGGTGTGTGAAGATTCAACCTCCAAATTCTTTGAGGTTATTCTTATTGACCCATACCATAAAGCTGTCAGATGAAACCCCGACACTCAATGGATCACCAGGCCAGTGCATAAACACAGACAGAGAGAAGTGGGGGGGGGCTTACCTCAGCTGGCCGACAGAGCCGGAGGCTTGGAAAGGGTCACAGATTCCACCATACCATTGGAGGTTCTCGTCGTGCTGCTGGGAGAAGGCACAATGCTCTCCAACTACTTTGATACAGCTAATTGGTGTAATTTGTAAACTTAAATGTTTACTAAATGACATGCATGACATATGTATGTAAGATTTAGTATGTGACAACGTTGATTTTTTTGGCAGATGGTATGGAGACAGAAGTATTTGAGGGAAGGATAAAAGGATGGCACAGGGAGGAGATAGATGTGGTAATTCACATGTCATGCAGAAGGCGGTCATATTGGACTTTGAACACAGAGGAAACTAACAAAACTAAAGTGAGTCCTATAGAAGAATAAACATTTTTATATGCATTCTTAAGAGGATGCATTTCACATTATCTGAACCCTTTGTGGGATATCATAGATGGAAGCCATGGTTGTATTCAAGGGCTAACAGAAACAATAGGAATTAGTCTTTCCTTACACATTCTACCTTTATCTCATTTTGACTTTTCCTATGACATTAGTGGCAACCTTGTCTGACAGCAGTTGACATTGGTTTGAAGTAACAGTATACCTCTAGAACTTTGTGCCAACAATGAAATAATAAACAAGGATCACATCAGTTTTCAGGTTTCTCCTTTCTCTGTACAAAAGATACTTTATGAAAATGAAAAGTAAATAAAACTCTAAAGACAAATTTCACCTTACCATCACTGTGTATTTTGTCTTCCAAACTCTATTGCATTCACACACAAATATAGACAGATAGAAAAAGATACAGACACACCCACACATACACAGAGACACAGATACAGACACAGAGACACAGATACAGACACAGACACAGACACACACACACACACACACACACACACACAGGTGTTTCCATAAAGAGATTCACTTTGATCATCTGCACAGGAGAGAATAGAAGACCAGAGTCACATTATCTCAAGTCACCAGAATGTTTTAGACTAAAAACTAAAGAAAAAACTTCTTAAATCTATGTAAAACCTATACACTCATCTTCAGTTTAGTTCAGGTAACATGATTACAACAAAATAAAATAGCCCCAAACCTGAAAATTAAATTCACTTTCAATGTTTTCTAAGTAGAATTTTCCAATCTTTTATTTTTTGTAAAGTAAAAAGTTTAAAAAGGTTGGCTAAAACTTCCAAGGTGTTGCCAGCTGAGATACAGAAATAACGATTAGATAATAAGGTATTACTGGTTACTTAATGACTGAGTGGATAGAGAAATTAAGGCCTTGGGTCAAGGGTCCTAAGATGGTCATTATTCCTGGATAGCAAATGTCTAAATCAGAGGTAATTACATCTGCTTACAAACAGAAAAAAAATACAGCTATAAAAACTCGGGTTTACATACTAATGAACTGAAAGGTGAATATGTCATCAGGAATAATAATGATATTTTTCCAGCCTAAGCACTTTAAAAATACTTTCCATAAGAATTTACCATTCTCTTATAATTTTACAAATATGTGAATATCCTATATGCTTTATCACATGTTTTAAAAGAGTTGTGATCTTTTTATTAGGAGTATTTTGTCACTGATTCTAACCCTGTTATTGCTTAGTAAATACTCTACCAGAGCTGCTATGGCTGAAAAAAATCATCATCTTATGGCCTATCAGATGATAAACTTCTTTGAACCCATCTCAGACTAGACACATCCATGAAAGACTGTAGGACTGAAGGAAGTGGTAGCATCTATGAAACAATGAGGAAGGAGTACATCACAGGAGTGGAAAAGGCCAGTGTAAAGACACAAGGAACAGAAAGAGGATTAGTTTATCTAAATCACAGTGTGCAAGAAGGAAAGTAATGTATAATGAAATTGGAAAGACAGGTCGAGGCCAGGTTTTGAGGAGTATTAAATGATGAAAAAAGGAGTTTATATTTAATCACAGTGAGCTACTAGAGTTTATTCAGTGCATTAGTGACTTGGTTGGATCTGTGCTTAAGGAAAATTACAGCTGTGTGGAGGATGGATGGCAGGGGGTGATTTTTTGAGGCAGTGAGTCTGATTAAAAGGCTACTGAAATAGTCTAGTTTAGGGGGAGTGGAAATCTATCATATATCTTTGATAAAATATACGTATATGGAATTATCATAAAGACATAAGAATAAGAACCATTGTCTGATGGAAAATGGTTAAAAGATATAACAAATCCTAAAATAATAGCAAACTATTAACGTGAATTTTAAAAATCAGGTTTGTACCTCATATGCGGCAAATTGACAAAGATGATAGCAAAAATATAAGTAGTTAATGATAAGGGATCTTTAGAAAGATAGACACACTAATACTTTGCTGATGAAGATATAAATTAGTCTAATCATTCTGGAAAATACTCATAATTATGATAAAAAAGTGAAGGCCAGAGCAAAAATGATGGCCTGGAAGAGTACTGATTTATATGGATGCTCGACTTTGAAGAAAAAAATAAGTTTGGTGTGATTCATTTTGAAAGTAATGTTCTTTAAACTTGAAATACGGTACCAGAGTATAACTAAGAGCCAAGTATAAAGTTCATGGGATCAAGGGTGATGAAAAGAATAGAGAAAAATTCTTAGCATCATTAGAGCTGAAAAGAACAGTGATAATCTAGTATAAAGCCCTCATTTCACAGATGAGGAAACTGAGGGTCAAAGAACCACAGGTCACCCAAGATCACAAATGTAATAACAAGCAGGAAAAAAAAGAAGATATAAGAGTCTGGATAGGCTAACTGAAATCAGGAGAGTAGCTGGATGACTGAGTGCATATGTGGGGTTTTTGTCATTGTTACTGTTGGGTTGTTATTGTTTTTTGGTATGTAAAGTAACTAAAGTCTCTATTCATATAAAATCAAATAACCCATGAATCCTATAGATTCTTATTATGTAATTTAATAATGATGTTCCAGTATCCTAACAATTATTATAGTGGGAGCCTAAATGGCAAAGAGCACACACGCAGTGATATGGGAAAGAGAAATGTATGACCAAGGACAGAGGCAAGTGACTGCTCTTAGCAAAAATGTTATGAGACCTGTAATGTCAACACACTGCTGATAGATTAGAGATTCAAGGTCTCTTACCATAACATTTAGACCACTAAATCTCTGTTTATGACAAACATTTCAAAGCAAGCAACACTCACTCAGCCAGAATAAATCATAGAAGCCTCTCCTCCTTTTTTATTGAAGGAGAAAAGAGAAGCAAGCTAATCAATGGAGACCATTCCTACCATGTTGCAGTTCCTAAATCCTCAGCAGGGAGCACACAGATTCAACCAAAGTCATTCATACTTGTGTTCTCATGGAGTGTGGGAATCAGATGAAACTTCATGTATTCTCTGCCCAACTGCCATTGTTCAGAATGATTTCTTTTTGTTTCCCATCAAAGTCCCCATTATCTATGCGCAGAGAATCAAAGCTGTGATCTCCAATAGATAGGAACTAATTATTATCCAGAAAAGATCTTTTAAAACTTTTTCAAGGGCAGGTGTGAATGAATGATAGCCTGCCTAATCTTCTTTTGAAGTAATTTGCCTTTTTGAAAAGGATTCTTGCTGATCTAAATTAATTTCTAATTAATCACTAGCGGTTTTAAGACCCATATTCTTCCTGTGAAGATTAATGGCTGTCAGTCCTGTAATATCTTATTCTGAAATGAATCAAAATTACAGGTCACTCAAAGAGCATTAGAGAGATGCATGGTGGATGTAAATAGATTGTGGCCTATTCCTAGGGATGAACTGCATACAAGAGTGGCATAAAAGGTATAATCAAAGAGATGGATGAGCAATAGAAGAGGTAAACCAGTCTTGTAGAAATGAATAGGGAATAATAGATGAACTGTGTGTTGGCACATGGGTAACCTTCTAATGTGGAGACCCAAAGAAGGTACTTAATATGTTTGGAGTATTTATGGGAGAACAGAAACAAGAGTCACACTGGAATGAAGTGTATGTGGACTGCCATCAGCAATGTTAAGAGTGTGTACCTAGAACAATAGAATCAATAAACTAATCAAGGACTAATTATTAAATAACTTTTATATATCAGGCAGACGTTATGCTAGATTATGACAACACAAAGACAAAAATAAAAAGTGTCTACCCTCAAGAAGCTTACATTCTAATAATCGAAATTAATGGATCCCTTGAAATACAAAACAGAAGTCACAAAGCATAATTAAAAACTTTGGGCAAAGTTGGAGAGAAATTGCAGGCAGGATGTGAAAGAGCTTTTTATGAACCCACAAAGTAACACCAGGCTTCTCTGGTGTTGAGATTTTATCACCATTTCCTATCTAATGTGTTATGAAAAATATGGAAATTTATTCATAACAATGTAATGAAAGCACTGCTTTAGGTATTTGGTAGCAGACATCATGACAACACTATGTGATACCATGGAAGGCACAACATACTCAAATTATTGGAATATGAGAATGTGGGGTAATGATTTTAATTTTCTGTTTTTGTCTTATTTTGATTTTGATCCATGATTGCATCAATGTAAGATATTATTAGTGTGGGAACTCCCTTCATGTATATATATTCAAAACTGAAATGCAATTTATACTCTTGGAGAGTTGCTTAGGGGTATGTGGTACATAGTGTTGTTAGCTTAAGTAACTTTGTCACGGTTAGCCAGCAAATATGTATTACAGGCAAGACTCGAACCAAGAATTTCTGACTTTGAAACCAGATCTCTATTTTGCGATGTTGCTTTCTCATTGTGTGTGTGTGTGTGTGTGTGTGTGTGTGTGTGTGTGAGAGAGAGAGAGAGAGAGAGAGAGAGAGAGAGAGAGAGAGAGAGAGAGAGAGAGAGGGACAGGAGAGAGAGGGAGAGAGGAACAGAGAGAGAGAGAGGTGGGGTGGGTGGACAGGGTGATATTTGTAGATTTAATCAGCTTTAGACCTGAGAGAATCTTTAGAGACCAACCAGTCTAACATAATAGAGATTAGAAAAATGAAATGTAGAGAATGGAAATGGCTTGATCAAAAGCAGAGTCAGATTTTGAACCCAGATTTTTGGTCTCTATAGCCAGTGTTTATTCATTTTATTCACCAAAATGGTTCCAAACCTCAAAACAAAAGATGTACTTAAGCTTTGTTAATCCAGCAGAGCTTTCAAGTGATTTGTGATGTTTTCCTTTCAGCATGTACTTTAGCAATACTTCATTCAGATAAAACAACGTGAGAATTTGTTGCTTACCTTATCATGCAAAGTTAATCATGACTGACATTTTTAGCAAGGGAAAAAGATGTTGCTTGTATTTTTCCATCAGCTCTGGAGAGTCTTGTTGTGTCACTTAGTATGTACCTTCATTTATATCAGGCATTTCTTGAATTAGCTAAATTTTACTTAAGATGGCTATGTTTTTCACAAGTGGGCAAGGGCATCAGTGTTGCTTTTATTAAAGGGCATCATCTCACTTAAACTTCAGGTACTTCAGCCTTTGAGACTAGAGAACTCTTGAAGATATTTATTTTTAATGTCAGATGTATGACATTTCTATTTAGCCTAGGAAAATTATCATATCTTCTTCCCATATAATTCCCACTGGTAAATCCTCCACTTAGTCATCATCATATACACCCCTCCTGCTATTGCCTCCTCTGTTATTACCTCGAATAAAATCTGGCTCTACATATCAATGAGATTAAAGTGAGCCTTGACAGATTTGCGAATGATGGATACTTTAAAGGAAACTATAGGTGTCTGGGTATAGACCTCACTTCTGGGAGGGTAATATACTAGTTCCCTATCATTGGAGGCATTTGAGCAGAAGCAGGGTAAACACTCATCGGGATTTTTGTGGAGGAGATTCACACATGACCTAGGGGTTCAGCTAGATATTGATCTTTTATGTTCCTCTCCATCCAAACAGTTAATGATTTTCTGGTCTAATGATCTACCACAGAATGTGAGAAACTGGGTGCTATTTAAGATCAGAACACTGACCTAACCAAAGAAAATATTTCTTATGTGTTAACGAACTACAAAAATCAATGACAACATACATTCCATCCTCCAAGTCAGTTAAAAAAGTTGTTGAATCAAAGAAAATCCAGAATTTTTGAAAGCTTGGAATTAAAAAAAAACTTGATAAGAGTAACAGATATTAGGAGAGAATGATAAAGGAATGGGAATTGTTCAAAGATTTTAAGTGTCTTTTAAGGTAAAAATCTTTTAGAGAATGTTCTTGTTTTCTCTTGTAGGGTCAGTTCTACCTCTGAGAATTCTTAGTTTTCCTCAAGGCCCAACTTAGATGCCAAGCCCTTTGTGAAGCCTTTCCTGCTTCATTCTAGTCACCTGTCTTCTCTTGCTCTTTGGATTATCTTGCATTATTCTTTTTAAAATTTGTTTAAAATTTTTATTTTGCTAAATATTTCCCAATTGTGTGTAAAAATTTTAGCAATTTTTTTAATTCTGAATTCTATATCCTCTCCCTCCTACTCTCCCCAGCTGCCTCCTTGAGAAGGTGAGCAGTTTGATATAGATTATAAATGTGCAACCAAGCAAAATATATTTCCATATTAGTCATGATGAAAAAGAAAACACAAACAAAATAAGACAATAAAAATAAAGAAATTTTAAAAAGTATGCTTGAATCTGCATTCAGTGTACATCAATTCTTTCTCTAATGGTGGACAGCATTTTTCATTTTGGTCCTTTGAAACTGACTTGGATTATTGTCTTGATCAGTGTAGCTAACTCTTTTAAAGTTGATCATCTTGCAATACTACTGTTACTGTATATGGTGTTCTCTTCATTCTTTTCTTTTCACTTTGCATGAGTTCATATAAGTCTTCCTAGTTTTTTAAAGCCATCATGCTAGTCATTTCTTATAGCACAACGGTATTCCATCACAATCATATACTACAACCTGTTCAGCCATTCCCTAATTGCAGGGCATCTCCTTGATTTCTAGTTCTTTGCCACCACCAAAAAGACCTACTATAAACATTTCTGTATATCCTTTTCCCTTTTTTGATCTCTTTGGCTTTTGGACCTAGCAGTGGTATTGCTGGGTCAAAACGTATGCATAGTTTTATAGCCCTTTGGGCATAGTTCCAAATTGTTCTCCAGAATGGCTAGAACAGTTCACAATTAAACCAACAGCTATTTTCCCACATCTCCAGCAGTTGTCTTTTTGCCTTTCTGTCATTTTAGTCAATCTGATAGGTATGAGTTGGTATGTCAGAGTTGTTTTAATTTGTATTTCTCTAATCAGCAATGATTTAGAGCATTTTTCCTGTAAATATTGGTAGCTTTGATTTCTTCTTCTGAAAACTGCCTGCTCATATCCTTTGACCATTTATAAGCTGGGGAAAGAAATTTACTTTTATAGATTTGGCTCACTTCCCCTATGTATTTGAGAGATGATGCTTGAATCAGAGAAACTTGCTGTAATTTTTTTCCACAGTGTTCTGTTTTCCTTCTAATTTTGACTACATTAGTTTTGTTTTTCCAGAAGCTTTTTAATTTCATGTAACCACAATTACCTATTTTACTCTCTGTAATATTATCTCTTATTAGGTCATAAACTCTTGCCATGTCCACATATATTTCCTCTCTTTGAAGTGATTTAGTTATGAGGGATGTTCAAGCATTTCCCACCACCACCATTTACCCCTCCACTATAAAAACTCTGCCTTGCACACCTCTTTTATGTGAAATAATTATCCCCATTCTTTTTCTCCCTTCTCCCTTTTCCCATGGTATCATTCATTTTTGACATCATCTCAACTGAATCAACTTACTCCCACAGCCTTTTTTTTCTATATAGATTCCTTCTAACAACCCTAATAATGCTAAAGTTCTTAGAAGATACATATATCATCTTCTCACATAGAAAGGTAAACTGTTTAATCTAATTGGGTCTCTTATAATTTATCTTTTCTGTTTACCTTTTTATGCTTCTCTTTAGTCTCCTGTATGAAAGTCAACTTTTCATTTCAGTTCTGGTCTCTTCATTATGAATGCATGAAAATTATCTATTTCACTAAATATACATTTTCCCTTGAAGTATTATACTCAGTTTCTCTGAGTAGATAATTCTTAGTTATAATCCCATCTCGTCTGCATTCTAAAATATCATATTCTAAGTCTTTACTCCTTTAAAAAAGGACAAAACTTGTATAATCCTGACTGTGGAACCACAATATCTCAGTTTCTTTCTGACTGCTTGCAATATTTTCTCATTGACCTAGCTCTGAATTTGGCTATAATAGTCCTGAGATATTTAATTATGAGATCTCTGTCGGGAGGTAATTGGTTCATTCCTTAAATTTCTATTTTATTCTCTGGTTCAAGGATATCATGGTAGCTTTCCTTGATAATTTCTTAAAAAGATGACACCTAGGTGCTTTTTTAATCATGATTTCCAGATAATCCAATAATTCTTAAATTATCTCTCCTTAATCTATTTTACAGGTAAGTTATTTTCTTATATGATATTTCATATTTTCTTCTATTGTTCAGGCTTTTGACTTTGTTTTATTGTTTCTTGATGTCTCATGGACTCATTAGCTTTCACTTACCAGATTTGCTTTTTAAGGAGTAAGTTTCATCAGTGAATTTTTGTTCCTCTTTTTTCATTTGGCTAACCATACTTTTTTATGGTGTTGCTTACTTTTGTATTTTTGTGTCTGTTTTACCAAGCTGTTAGTTATCTTTTCATAATTTTCTTCCTTTATTGTCATTAATTTACTTACTTTTCTCTCTACCCCTCTTATGTGATTTTGAAAATAATTTTTAAACCTCTTCTTATTGGGTCCATGTCCAATTGCCATTTTTCTTTGAGGCTTTTCTTATAACTGTTTTTAACTTTACTGTCTTCTTCTGAGTTTATGTCTTAATTTTCCCTGTCACAAGAGTAGTTTTTGTGATCAGTTTCTGTTTTTGTGCTCATTTTTGCACCCTATTTCTTGAGTTGGAACTTAATGTTCAGCTCTGTTCCTAGTGTGGGGTGAGATTGGGGAATAGGCATTGTCTCAAGCTTCAGGCATTTTAGCACTGCACTTTTCAAATCTAGTTCGAGAGGTTGAAAAATTGTCAGTGCTTCTAAGGTAGTGTAATATGGGGAGAGCTGCAGTCATCGCTCTCTTGGTCTGTACTCTGTTTCTTACCCATAAAGGGCTCCTGATCCCTTGGGATTACAATCACTATTTTCCCTCAGGGCTCCTCCTCCATTGGGAACTCCCTGGTAGAGTTGCCGAATGGGACCAATTTCTCGAATGGGGCTTCAGTACTGTGGAATAGGCCCCACTGATTATTTACAAATCATAGTGGAAAAGTGGAATTGTTAGTAACTGGACAACAGTCCCTCTTATATAAAGTGAGTTCAGAACTAAGGATAGCTCCAGATTTCAATCCTCAGAAAATCCTTTTTTTCTTCGCTCTTTTTTTTTTAACCATTTTGTGTCATGATGAGTCCCTTCTTAAAATAATATTTTTAAATGCATCAGGTACAATACATAAGATTACAAAGAGAATGAATTATATTGGGCAGGCGAGTGGCACAGTGGATAGAGTGGCCTGAGATACATATCAGCCATGACTTTGGGCAAGTCACTTAATCCATTTATTTCAGTTTCCTCATCTGTAAAGTTGAGATAGTAATAGCATCTATCTCCAAGGGCTGTTGTAAGGATTGAAGGAGATAAACATTGTGTGGCACTTAACAGAGTGCCTGACATATTTGAAGTATTATACACATGTTAATTACTATTATTGTTATAGTGAAATACAGTTTTATGCACACACACACAAACAAACATATATACACACATTTAAAAAAACAAGTTCATGACAGGTTAACAAACTCTCATCTAGACTAACACGGAAGACTTCTTGAAAAAGAAATGAAGGAGGCAGTATAGATATGTGATTTCATCAATGTTAATATGAACCCTATTCTGATTTTTTTAAAAAGAAACTTGAAACAGAATATTAATGACCTAGCAATGATATTTTCTACTGGGTACTTTACATTCATTCTTAAAAGTCCCTTGGTCCCTCATTTATAAACAAATTGCCTTTTGCCTGTCAGTCAAAATGATCATTTTTGACTTCCTGATGTCACTATTGGGCTCTTATGTAAGGCAAGGAATTAAAAGGGAATCATTTAAAGTAGAGAGAAGATAATTAGTTAAATGTCTAATTTTTACATGTTTATATTCTTCTTAAAATTATATGATATAGTAGAAATAGCATTAGCTCTGTTCTAAGAGGACCTGGATTCAAACTCTACCCATACTTACTACTTGTGTGATCTTGGGCAAGCACTTTTAGCTCCCTGGGTCTCAGTTAAATCAGGAAAAAAATGAGAAAACATTATATTGGTTCATGGATTCTTAATCTGTTTGTGTGTATAATGGATCCCTTTGGCACTCTAGTAAAGCCAGTGGACCGTGTCTCTGAATATTGTTTTTAAATAAATAAATGAAATGAGAATTTTTAATCAGAGCTTAGTTAAAATAATTATGTCATTTTCTCCCCATCCAAATTCAGAGACTACCTGAAATCTATCCACAAACTTCTTGAGGGTCATTTACCATAATGTTAAGAACTCCTGGACTACCTGGTCTCTGAGACTTCTTCTCATTCTATATTCATGATCCTATGACTTATTGGATTATTGATGAAATAAATATCCCCTCTCTTCTTTTCGATTTCAATGTCTCTGTCTCTAGAATGATGAAATCCAGGCAAGTAGGAAATAATATGTGGTTTATCCATCGTTGCATTTTGTCCATAGTAATATTCTTTTTTTTATTCACATAGAGCAATGAGTTTCATGTTGTAATATACCCTGACTTATTCTTCATATCTGAAATCATCTAAGTAAAACTGTTAAGATTAGCTGTATTATCAGGATGCATAATTCTCTTTCTGATCTGTTTTCAGAAGGGAAAAGTTAAAAAGTTAAAGGAGGTGAATTTGTAGATATTTGAACTAAGATCAGGTTATTTCTCTCTTTATGTTTCATCACAACAAGTGAGGTCAATAGATGAAATTCTGTTGACTATTTCTAGAGAATTACTTAGGAAGCTGAAGATAAAGCATCTTCTGAGACTCTTCAACTCTTGACATCCCAAAGCAGGGTGTCAGGGCCATCTAGTTAAGCATTTCTATGAGGAGGCTAATTGTGAGATCACTTTAATTCTGAACAAACTTAATACATGACTGCCTTTCAGATGCTGATGATTATATTTAGCATATAAAGTTAAGCTGTTCTTGGGTTTTTATACTTGTAAATAAATGCAGAGGCTTAAGTGATGGACAACTGTGTGTTATATAGAAATATAATTTATATTAATAAAATTGAAATATGATCTCAGAGCTTAGCAGAGGCCATCATTCTCATAGCATAAATCACCCTTAACACTAAGAGGTAAACAGTTTCAGGGATTCTGAAGAAATTCATTTTAGGATTTTGCCAATTTGTTTTTATTGAGATTGTTATATTATTACATTTAATTGAGGAGGATGTAAAAGATAGATTTCTGGGAGTTTAATCTACAACTCAACTTTATAACTTTCATATAATGCTCATATATTGCTTTTTAGAATTGATAATTATGTACAAATTTGTTACTATTTAAACAATATGTTTAATATGTACAATGCACAGTCCACTTCTCAGTTGCTTTGAACCATGTGTAGTAGGAAGGCTGAATTTATAATCTCAAATATAATCATGTATATGTTTGAATGGTTTGAAATTGCAAAGTATGAGGAATTCTCTAAGTAGAAAGCATCAAAACACTTATTCAGGCCCCACAGCAACAAATTAGCGAACCAGCCTCCCCATTCCGATATCTTGACCAAAAAACCCCAGGCCCAGTAGGCCCACCTCACAAGAGTAACCAGGAGGCCACATAAAAACAAGATGGCATTTATCCAATCCATATTTACTGGCCTCAAGTCCTTGCTCACACTCCTGGGTTCGGCTCTGCTTGCGCAGCTCCTGTCCCGGCTTTTTTTTCGGTTTCAGCTGTAGTTGTCTTTTAGCTTACCTCTCCTGGCAGCCGAGCCTCTGGCATTCTCAAGCCTTGCCTCAACTACCAGAGACCAATTGGTTCCCCAGTTGGCCTCTCTTAAGTCATCAATCTATACCCACACAGGTTTCACACCTGATAGGGCTTTGGGCCTGGGGCTTAGCACTTAACAGCTGAAAGTACTTTCACTCAAGGTAAACAAAAGCCAAACTCCTCAAGAGCACCCCCCAAACTAAGAGCTAAGGAGCCCATTTTACCTTATCGACACACTCCACCCTTTGTTCTAGGATACATAATTTAATCAGCCATGTATCCTAGAACATACATTGACCCATTATACATTGTGATCCAATTATGCAGGAAATTAAAACGTATCATTCACAACAAAGCAAAACATATCATTCAGTGACATTCTCAAATATTTGTTTACAATACAAACATGACCCACCCCTAGGTCCCAGCAAGATAATCTCTCCAATCAATAATTTCCAAAATACTTGTTTTACAATTCAGATGTCCACCCCTAGATCTTTGTATCTATTATGTAAGAAAGGAGTGTCAATAATATCATAACTAAGTAAGGATCCCATTTTACCTTATCGACACACCATGTTAATGGAAGCACACCAAAAATCCCTCCTTTCCCTTTTGCGAAATCGAAAATATTTATTTTAAATTGCTCTGAATGCATTTCAGCTTAAAGTTAGAAAATAAAAGCATTAAGACTTTAATAATTACTGTAGCTCAATTTTACATTCCCCAAGGGGAAATTGATAGGTCACAAAGGATTATTACTGTTGTTGTTATTAGTGGTGGTGGTAGTAATATTAACTTACTTTAGGAGTGAGTGCTAACAGCACCAAATAAGTTCACTTTATGAATTTCTCTTTTAATTGTGCAGTGACTTCCTTGTATAGTACTCTTTCTAACCCCCAATACTAAAAAAATAGTGATCCCCAGAGGGTTCTTCCTGGGTTTTTCCTCTACCTTTGGAGACACACCACATTCAGAAGGGGAGGGGATCAAGTATAGTGGTTCTAAAGCTTCTTTTTTTGAATACTATCACCCCCTCATTTATATTCATCGTATGAGTTCTAACATGATTTGAACCTTCTATTTTTAAAGGCAAAGTAACTCATTTTTCCCCATTCTACAAATGCCAATCTGAAAAAAAAAATCTATCCTAAAATATTTAGGTCATGGCTAAGAATTCTGACTCAAAGGGAATTTTTGGTATTTGTATATTACCATTATGTTTCCATTCTAAAGCAATCCTCAAACAATGGAGATGAAACACGCTTTACCCGTCTTACAAGTTTTATGATATTATACATTTAATAATTAATTTTGTTCAGGAAAGGTTGTCTCAGACTTCTACGAAGCTTTGAAAATAACCCCCTTTTTTGGTTCTGTTTAATAAATTATTCAGGAGGAAAAACAACAACATAGCTACTACTACCGCTAAACTGTAACAGACTCGTAAAACATACCAACCCTTCTTTTCCAGTTTGTACTTTACCACTGGCCTCATAAGGAGGATTTAAGACAAGAATTGGGAGAAATGAGCACTGATTTAAAATAGGCAAGCTCCCTCTCTCTCCTAAATAGCCTATGAGTGAAAAGCTCATTAAAAAGAGTATAATGAACAAAGGGGAAAGTAACAAGGTCACATGGTGAGAAATTTTTCTAGGCAACGAATTGTTATTCTCCTCCCCCTCCCTCCGGCGCTCCCCTACACTGCCACACACACACACACACACACACACACACACACACACACACACTAAACTCTGGGCCTATGAGCCAAAGAATACAGGGGAAAATATGAACTATTTGTATTAATTGCCTACTATGTGTAAGTCACTATGCTCAGCATTAAGGATACAAAAATAGATATATTGATAAACTAATATAATGAGGCAGCTAAGTAGCTCAATGGATAGAGCCTTGGGCCTGGAACTGGGATGTTCTGAATTTAAAAATAGCCCCAGGCACTTATTAGCTTTTTGATCCTGTCTCCCTCAGCTTGCTCATTTGTAAAATAGGAATAACAGCATCTACTTCTGAGGGTTTCTGTACGGATAAAATAAGATTATATTTGTAATGTGTTCTGCAAATTTTAAAGTGCCTTATAAATGATGATGATGATGATGATAATGATGATAGAGACAGGAAGGAGTAATAATAATAAATATAAAGAGATAATGGAGACTTTGATAATGGACAAAGAAAGGTTCAAGTAAATAAAAATATGCTATAAGCAATTCACAAATAAGCAATTTACTTGAGGGGAACAAGATAGCATTCTTGAGGATCTGGCACAGGATCTGGGCCCTAAATAAAGGGGGAGGATTCAACATAGAAATGGTTTTGTGGTAACAAAATTCCTTTTATGGTAGAATGGAAGAGAATAGGGGAGAGAGACCAGTACCAAAAAAATATTCTGAGGAAAAACTTGGAGTGACTTTGGAGACAGATCATCATGGTCATTAAATGCCAGAATCATATATTTAAACACTACTCAACAGGTAGTAGGAAGCCAGGGAAGGTTTCTAAGTGAATGCATGATGTGATAAAGGTGGCAATTTAAAAATATTACTCAGGCAGATATATGAAGAATGGTGGAAAGGCAATCAGTAAATGAGAAGATCTTTCCTGCCCATTTGAATAGGCTTCAGGGAGGGCTCTCTGGGTCCTAGGTGGCTAAGCCTGGAGCCAATGGTAGGCACCTGTTGTTCCAGTTGCTCAGATGATGTTCTAGTCAACAGCATGACTTCTGGCAACTATATAAAAGGACAGAACATAGCTTGGAGATTGAGATGTAGTGGAGGGAGGAGAAGGGGAAACAGCAGCAGCAGTGAGGGTGGCAGCAGCAGTGGAGGCAGCTGCAGCAGCGGCAGCGCGGAAGTGGTGGTGGCAGGAGCTACTAAAAGCAGGACTGACCCTCATGCAGACTGGAGAGTGCTGAGCAAGGGCTTGAGGCCAGTGGGCAATCTTCTTATTGGAGGGCCCTAGCACTGGGGGGAAGCACCAGTATGGCTTGGCTTGCTGCCATAATATTTTTCTGTAACCTCCTAGTCACTGTTGTGAGATGGGCATATTGGTTTCAGAAGGTTCTTGCCAGGATATTGAATTGGGGACGCTGGTCCATGGGTCTTCTATTTTGGAGCTTGAATAAATGCTTTCACTCCTCTGCCTTCTACTTAGAGAATTCCTTATATCCTGCAATTCTGGACCATTCAGTCATATTCATGATTTTCTTTGAAATCATGAATTCTGCCTTAATATTATAAATGGATGAAAAGAAGGGGTGAACTAGAAGCGGGAAAGAGACTATTCCAATCAATTAGGTGAAGCTTAAGAATGAATGAGATGAAAGGCATGTCAGAGGAAGATTGTTAGAGAATAGATAAGACCCAACCATTTGTGAGGGCAAGAAGCAAACAAAGAGGGAAAGACTGAAGATCCTAAAGAGAAGAGTATCAATGGAGTAAAGTCAAAGAGGAGATGGAGAGGAAAGATCATGGAGGAGAAACTGGTAAGTTTTTTTTCTCCTTTAAATAAGGGAATAAGGTGAAAGGAAACAAAAAATAAAATTGCCATTGTTCAGGGTACTTCTACAAAGTTCAGAGACAAAAACCAAAACAGTGATATTTTTGTTCCTTGAAAAGAGAACTTCACAAACTAAATGATGTAGATGAAGTTGCCCTGAGTTCTAACAGAGATGCAGGTTGCCCTGCCAGAAACCCTAAATTCAGTCAGTGGTACGACAAATGACTGATCACAGATAGTCATGAATTCATGAACTGTGATTGCTATAAACAAAGGAAATGTAATCCTGCCTGGCAAATAGAATGACAGTACATATTCTAAAATATGTCACACTTACCTTTCAGCCTAATTTAATTTTTTTCTTCTACTAGTGGGATATCTTGAAACATAATTTTTAGAATGTGTCACATATATCTAATCTGTTTACTTCACATTTCTTTTCTTCCTTTTCCTTTTTCTCTTATTGAATTTCTCAACCTAGCAGGAGTTCTTATAACTCCTGACTGGCTCAGTGATTCCCTGGCACATTATAAAAATTAGTTTATATTACTGGTACAGCAAGACTGTACCCTTTGTGTACAGTCACCTTCTTGGTATATTTCACATACTGACGATGACCAATGGATACCAATACATGGGTATACATGGCACTGAACTAAGATGTCCTAATAATATGGCTTTCTCCTCTATTAAAGCTTGAACTTAAGTAAATGAAGAATCAGCTATTAATTTTCTTGGTAATTTAGAATAGGTAGCATGTATATAATGATTTAGGATTTACAAAGAGCTTCACAAATGTTATTTCATTTTAACCTTGGAACAACCCTGAGAAGTAGGTACCATTATTAATCCCATTTTACAAATGAAGAAATTGAGGAACTCAGAGGTCAAATGACTTGCCTACAGGCACACAGTGAGAAACTCTGTGAATCAGGACTGGAACTTAAGTCTCTCTGACTCCAGGTCCAACATTCTATCCACTGTGCTACCAAGCTGCCAACAATGTCCAAATGTATGATTATTTTTTTCCTGTTAGTTATTCCACTTGGTGTATTTTTTAAGATGAACCCAAATCATCACAGATATTTGATCAATTTAACTTGTATTTCATTTTCAAATTTTCAAACTATTAAATTCATTTCTAAACTACTGGTCCATAGAACCTTAACTTATGGCAAAGAAAAAATGGATAAATGAGCAATTCCATAACTTCATTTAACAGTATATCAAACCATCTATACCCTTAGCCCATCATATGTCCACTGATGTTTCTTCATCAGTTCTCTGATGATATTATTTACAATCTGAATTCTGATTTTTTGTTGTTGATTTCATTTACCTTATTACAACTCTGGCTTTAACTTTCTTTGTGCTGCATCAGTTCATAGGAGCCTGTTCACATTTCTCTAATTCTTCACTTTATTTCTTCATTGTATAACACCATTCCATTATATTCATATTCTACATGTTGTTTAATTAGGAATTATATAGGACTATTTTCTCTAAGTGAAGTCTAGTCAAGAGAATTGGTGAAAACTCAGAAAACCATTTCTTTTTATATATTATGAAAGCAAATCTTAGCATTGCAAGATTTTCAAGTTCTAGGTAATTAAATGTTTTAACCTCTGCAAGGTTTTCATCATGTGTGATAATGCAGGAGTTAATTATATTCTCCATATATAATGATCTTGTAATACAGTGAGTGAAAGACACTTGGAGTGGCTTATGTGAAATAGGCAACTTTGCTCAGAACAACTGTGTTCACTGATAAACTGACAAAAAAGAAACTGAAAATCAGAAGGGTTATTTGAAAAAGAAATAAATCTTTGTGAGGTTTAGGTTCTTTTCTTAGTCTAGATGTAAACCACTTGAAGACAAAGACCATTTTATTTTTGACATTAGATTCCCATCACCTAGAACAATTCCCAAAACAGAGAACGTGTTTAATAATTTTTTATTAGATTGGTTTATTGAGTTTCTGCACAACATTCACTGTTTTGTTCTTCCCTAGTTCTATAATAAATAAAAGTTAGGAAAGTTCTTCTACAAGTTAAGTATCTGAAATTTAACATAGAAACTCATGGAATGTGAATTAAAGCAAAAGAGACAATGACGAAGATATTAAAAGTCCATGTGATCTCATTAATATAGGAAACTCCAGGTTGAAAAACAAAACAACTCCCTTTACTCAAATAGGTTGGCACCTTCTCTGCAACTTATACTCTTTTTTTTTAAGGGACAGGCATGGGATCTATGACTTCATTAGTATAGGCAATTTCCAGGTAGGGATTCCCTCTACCAATTCACATTAATGCCTTCTTTGCAGTTTTCATTTTTAAATGTCTACAACACTGAGTGATCAAGCAACTTGCCTAAGGTTACACAGCCACTATATGCTGCAGGTAGTACATGAACCCAGGTCTTCTGGGCTTTGAAGGCAGCTTGCTTTCCACTATGGCATGTTGCTCCTCAATGATCAGACTTAGATTTACCTAGAATACTGAACATTTGTGATTTGTCCTATGATGCATATTTAATCAGGAATAAAGGGCATATAATGGGTAATCAACAAGAAATCAGCTAACATGTTTGAGAAGCAGTACTTGAACCCAAGTATTTCTTGCCTGCATACTTCCTCTGTAGTGAGAAAGACAATTTTAAACTCCCCTTTTAACTTTCTCTGTATGAAATCTCAATATATTATTAAATGCTGCCAATATGCCATAGTGTAGCTTTTAAGCGATTTTTTAAAAGGATCATTGAACTGAGCCAAAATACTCTTTAGAAGATATATTTATTTTCAAACTCAAGAAACAGAAACACAAGTCACACCAAATTGAGTTTATTAATAATATACAAATCATCGATGGAATATATACAAGCATATACACACATACATATGTATATGCACATATATAATGAATACATGTACCTGTGTGCATATATGTAAGTATGTATGTAAGTCTGCATATATGTATGTATATGGCATATCAGGTGCCACATGCTTCTGTAACACCAATATATGCAGGGCCCTAACTGGCAAAGTTCTAAGGAAGAAAGTTACTCTATTTAAACTACAGAATGGTTCCAAGTTGTGGCATAAGGTCTATGTGGTATTATAATGAGGTCTGAAGAGAATTAGTGCCTTTTATAAATGTATCAATTTGTCAACCCACTCCCATCTCCAAAGGTACTTGTGAACAAACTAATCACAAATAGGGCAAAGATTAATATAAGAATTAGTAGAGGGGGGTGGAGCCAAGATGGAGGCTGGAAAGCAGGGACTAGAGTGAACTCCCCACCAAGTCCCTCCAAAAACCTATAAAAAATGGCTCTGAACCAATTCTAGAACTGCAGAACCCAAAAAATAGCAGCGAGAAGCAGGGCTCCAGCCCAGGACAGCCTGGGTGGTTGCTGGGTGAGGTCTTTTGCGCACAGAGCTGGGAACAGAGCTGGGAGCAGAGCGGAGCAGAGCCCAGCATGGGCCGTGTGGACCAACCAGACCAGGAGCCATGTGGAACAAGCTCTAGTGCCCTGAATCAGTGAGCTGTGGCAGTTGCCAGACTTCTCAACCCACAAACACCAAAGACAACAGAGAAGAACTGCAGAACCCACAAAATAGCAGAGGGAAGTAGACTTCTAGCTCAGGACAGCCTGGATGGTCTCTGGAAGCGGAGCTGGGAGCAGAGCAGAGCCCAGCATTGGACCAACCAGACCAGGAGCCGGGTAGAACAAGCCCTAGTGCCCTGAATCAGGGAGCTGTAGCAGTTACCAGATTTCTCAACCCAGAAACACCAAAGACAACAGAGAAGGTTAGTGAGAAAAGCTGCTGGGGACAGGGAGTTTGCTTTTCAGCCACCGCCCCTAGGGGCAGCAGAGGTGGGGCAGCTACAGAACTACAGGTTCAGTTGCTTCTGGCCCCAGGCCCACCTGGTGGGAGGAATTAAGTGGATGATCAGAGCAGGAGTGAAGAGCCTGCTGAAGATCTAAGTCCAGTCTTAGTTGGGGTTTCTTGGGGAAGGAGGAGTGCTGGTGAGGTAGAGCTGGTGCATGCCCCCAAGCATGGAATGTAGAACTCTTTAGTCTATAAGCAGTTTTACCCCACTGAAAAACTCAAGGGTCAAGTAAGTTGGCTGGGAACATGGCCAGGCAGTGAAAACACACTCCGATTCAGTCTCAGACTTTGGAATCCTTATTTGGTGATACAGAAGATCAAAACATACAGTCAGAAGAAGTGAACAAAGTCAAAGAGCCTACATCAAAAGTCTCCAAGAAAAATATGAACTGGTCTCGGGCCATGGAAGAGCTCAAAAAGGATTTGGAAAAGCAAATTAGAGAAGCAGGGGAAAAATTGGGAAGAGAAATGAGAAGGATGTGGGAAAACCATGAAAAACAAGTCAATGACTTGCTAAAGGAGACACAAAAATACTGAAAAATATACTGAAGAAAACAACACCTTAAAAAATAGACTAATTCAAATGGAAAAAGAGCTCCAAAAAGCCAATGAGGAGAAGAATGCCTTGAAAGGCAGAATTAACCAAATAGAAAAGGAGGTCCAAAAGACCACTGAAGAAAATACTAGCTTAAAAATTAGATTGGAGCAAGTAGAAGCTAGTGACTTGATGAGAAATCAAGATATTCTAAAACAGAACCAAAGGAAT
>CM053623.1:106020010-106037019 GCA_028646595.1 Phalanger gymnotis
GGGTGGGGCCCTGCTTCCCTCTGCCACTTTGTGGGTTCTGCAGCTCTAGAATTGTTTCAGAGCCATTTTTTTATAGGTTTTTGGAGGGATTTGGTGGGGAGCTCACGCCAGTTACTGCTTTCTGGTCGCCATCTTGGCTCCGCCCCCAGTGCTCGTGTTTTCAACAAGAATGCTTGGAAGTTCTCTATTTCATTTCCACCCCCCTGAAATATTATACACAGTTTTACTGGGTAGGTGATTCTCAGTTTTAATCGTATCTCCTTTGATCTCTTTACTATCATATTCCAAGCCCTCTGATCTCTTAGTGTAGGAGTTGTTTAATGTTGTGTTATCCTGATTGTGTTTCCACAATACTTGAATTGCTTTTTTTCTGGTCACTTGTAATATTTTCTCCTGGAGATGGCAAATTTGGAATTTGGCTATAATATTACTAGGAGTTTTCCTTTTTGGGATTTCTTTCAGGAGGTGATCAGCGGAATCATTCCATTTCTAGTTTACCCTCTGGTTCTAGAATATCAGGGCAGTTTTCCTTGATGATTTCTTGAAAGATGATGTCTAGGCTCTTTTTTTGATCATGGCTTTCTGGCAGCCCAATATTTTTAAAATTATCTCTCCTGCATCAATTTCCTAGGTCAGTTGTTTTTCCAATGAGATATTTCTACATTGTCTTCTATTTTTCCATTGTTTTGGTTTTGTTTTATATTTCTTGATTTCTCATAAAGTCATTAGCTTCCATTTACTCTATTATAATTTTTAAGGAATTATTTTCTTCAGTGACCTTTTGGACATCCTTTTCCATTTGGCCAATTGTACTTTTCAAGGTATTCTTCTCCTTATTGGGTTTTTTTTTGGACCTCTTTTGACATTTGGGTTAGTCTATTTTTAAAGGTGTTATTTTCTTCAGTATTTTTGGGTCTCCTTTAGCAAGCTGTTGACTTGTTTTTCATGATTTTCTTGCATCACTCTCATTTCTCTTCCCAATTTTTCCTCCACTTCTCTTATTTGCTTTTACAAATCCTTTTTGAGCTCTTCCATGGTCTGAGACCATTTCGTGTTTTTTTTTTTTTTCTTGCAGGCTTTGGACGTAGGAGCCTTGACTTTTTTGTCTTTCTCTGGCTGCATGCCTTGACCTTCCTCATCACTAAGTGTGTAAGAAACCATCTTTTCACCAAGAAAGTAACCTATAGTCTTATTCTTTTTCCTTTGTTTGCTCATTTTCCCAGCTAATTATTTGACTTTTGAGCTCTTTGTTAAGTGGAGGGCACACTGCCCAAAGTTTCAGGGGGTTTGTGCCACTCTCTTCAGAGATATCTCTAGGGACCTGTAAATTCTCAGTTCCTCCAAAGTGATGTCATCAAAAGAGAGGTATTTGCTCCTCTCCTGGCCAGTGCTCTTGTCCATGAGCAATCACAAGCACTCTTTTCTGGAATTGTGAAGAAGGTCCCCTCTCCACAGCCACCACCAGCTCCACTATGCTAGCACTTCTCATTCCAGGACTGCCATGCAGATCACCTGCTTGGTTCTTCCACCATCTATAGCCAGAGAGCTCCAGAAGCAGCTGCTACTGTGGCAATGGCTGCCACTACCCTGGGGCTGGGGCTGTGGCCAGGCCATACTCCCTTCTCACACAGGCAAAAGAGCTTTCCAACTGATCTTTGAAGCTCTCTTTGCTATTTGTGGGTTGAGAAGTCTGGAAACCACCCATCTGCCCATGATTCAGTGCCCTGAGGCCTGCTCCAGTCATGTCTGTGGTGGCATGGCCCAGGCTGGGTTGTGCTCTTTCCTGAGCATGATGCAATTGACCCTTCCTTCCAGATTGTCTTGGACTGGAAATCTGCTTAATTTAGTCATTTTGTGGCTTCTGCTGCTCTAGAATTGGTTTAGAGTCATTTTTGAGGGCTTTGGAGGGAGAGCTCAGTCAGGTCCCTGCTATTACTCTGCCTTCTTGGCTCTCATCTGCGCCTCCCCCCCCCACCATCCATTTCCGTTAAAAAAATTCAACAACACAGAAACAACACTAGAAAGTATAGGAATAAATGGACTTTTCTTTAACATGGTAAGTAGTAACTATCTAAAATTATGAGCCAACATTATACATAATCATCATAAAGAACATGCCATTTCCAGCAAGATAGTATGTAAAGCAAAGATATTACTACAACATTTTGAAATTGTGCCAGAAACCTTACTCTAGCAAGAAAATAAGAAAAAAATAAGGAAATAAACATAGCCAAGCAATATACAATTCCACGTTCACCATCCAAAATGCATCATCTCTCTGTTAGAAGGCAGGTAGCAATGATCAGAGTTCTTAAGTACTTCAAAAGTTTTCATTTTTATAACACTAATGTTACCATCTAAACTGTTACCTGGTTCTATTGTTGTCACTAAGCATCAGTTCATTCAAGTTTTTCCTCTTCTCAGATTCTTTTAATCTTAAGACCCCTTGATATCATCTCCTCTACCTCTTGTCTTCTACTCTCTAACAAAGAAATCGTGCACCTTCTTTTTTATTTCAATTTTTAATTGCCAAATGACTATTTCTTTTCTTATTCCTATCTCCCCTCACTCACTAGGGGGAAGAAAAGTAGGCAATATCTGTACATGTGCTATATAACAAATCTAAGTGTTCTAATGCTTGAACCAACATTGGCTAGTCCTCAGTTACAGACTGAAGGAACTAGAGATGTTTAGTTTGGAGGAGAGGTGTTAGGGGAAACAAAATGATATTATTCTAATATTTGAGAAGCTATGGCATTGAAAAGAGATTATATTCATATCAGAACCATAAACGATGGGTAGAAGTTGTTTTAAAATTTCCAAAAAGAAGGAGAATATTTAAGAATCACATTAGGGAGATAAAATAACTTCCTAACAACTAGAGTTATCGAAAGGGATATGGGTTGCTTTGGGAAGTAAAAGATTCCCCTCAGTGGGAGTCAACAAAAAGTGTCTGAATTACCATTTGATATGCATAATTTAATAAGGCCTCCTTTCAATTTTAGATTGTATTAGGTTACCATTGAGGTCCCTTTCAATTCTGAAATTGTATGATTTTTTTGAATCAGTTAGGTGAAGGCCTTGGATACTGTGGATTCAGGGATCTGGAAAGGGAAAGATTCCCAGACAGTTGTCTGGGGCCTGAATCTAAGTATTCACTTTGATCTTCATGAGCTTAAACTTGCAGCTGGGGAGTGAGAAGTAAGGAGAGGCAAACATGGGAGTAAGGAAAAAGATATCAGTAACTCATGGCCCTTCATTCATACAGATAAGAATGCAGTAGCTCCTGCAACAATATTAAGTGTTTGAGCCAATAATTATGGATCTGATCTGGCTTTCAGCTTTACAGAGAAGCTAGAGCATTAGTAATTTCCCTTGATGTGACTGTTTCACCATTCATTATATAAATGGTCCCTTGTCTTTCTGTTTTGCATTTAATCTAACTCACATCCTCAATGTTTTGACTTTTTCCAAATGTATAAAAAACAAGAATTTTTCTGTATCTTCTCTCTTTAGGATGTATCTCTCTCTTCTAAAATCTTTGTGTTGTAAGGCTCTCTTTTAGAGCTTTTGATTCATGTCAAATGCCTTATATTGTTCTTTGTGCTGCTTTTACTACTCATTTTGTCTTAATATTTTGATTTTTGGTTTTACTTACTGATTAAGAGAATCAAGGATTTTTAATAGGTTACCATTTACTGAATTCATTTCCATTTCTCTTTGTTGATGTCACCAATCAGGTTCATATTTTCTATAAGTTCTACCAGGGAGATGTTCATGGCACCTTCCAAAACCATTTGGAGTTCTTTAAATAGTTTTTAAAAGTCATTTCTGCCATAGTATTTCTTAACAGCTGTCCCTAGGTGCATTCCATAACACTATCACTTTCCTTTTTATGGTTCTTACCAAGGCAAGTAACATATAGTGTTGTATAAAGGTTCTGCAATGTTTTTATACTTCCTGTGAAATATCATGGGAGAATGTGTTCATGCTGGCAATGCAAAGAGACAACCTATAAAAAATTATTCTGCTTTGCTATCATTGGTCTGATAGTTCCATTTATACTATCAAATTCTGAGGCACTCTTTAAAATTCCAATTGACTATGTCTATTTTCTCTTTAACATCAATATTGCTTTTGTCATTTTTTTAGTTATTTGGTAGAATTTATACAATTTGTATTAAATATAGACAGTCAATGGCTTCAGTTTCCTTCTTTAGATTCTAGTAGCTCCTCAATCATTGTTCTTATTTGAGATAATCTAGGCTTACCAATGAAGCTATTTCTTACAAGTGTGCAAAACATTTGTCTTATGATTTGGAACTAAGGAACAAAAAGTAATACAAATCCTTTGCCAATAACTGATGAGACCTGTACCTAATTATCTTAAGCAGAGAATAGGGCCACTTGTATCTTCTTTCCATTTAATAGATACTTGTGGTTTACCTTTTTCATATAGCTGGGTCCTGATTAGTGTGACTAATAAATCTCCTGCATTATTTGAATTCAGAATGTACATTCCCATTGGGCTATAATCAATTACTATATTTTACATAATTATCATTTTGAGTAGTACAAAGTCAAATACATCCAATCACTTCAAAAGATTCATTATTCACATGAATTGGGACCTGACTGTAATTAGTGACATTTGAACTGAGCATTTGCGGGTTCTAGTTCATCTTGCATTCACTGAAGGACTTATAGACCAGCAGCTTCACTTTTAAATTACAAGCTAGCTCTCTATACACTTCCTCATATCTACCTCTTGTTTCATGAGAAATACTCCAGCATAGTAAATAGAGAACTAACTTTGAAGCTAGGAAGACCTAGTTTTACATCTATGGCTCAAACTGATTTCCTCTCCATGGGCAAGACACTTAAATTGCTTTAGCAGAGGTGTCAGACTTAACAACCTCTTCATCTCAAGGGGCTACAAAACTCCAGTGCTGCCAGAACCATATTAAAGTATAATTAGACCTCTCTTTAGCCACAAGGCAGGTGTGGAGGCTATAACCTCCAAGAAGAACCTGAACACTGGGTTGGAGCCAGCCAACAAGGACAATCATGGTGACTAAGGAGACAGCCAAGAAAACGTGCCACAAAAGAAGGGCAATGCCATGGCTGCAGGACAATGGGAAATAGAGGGAGAATTAGTCAATGAGATAGCCAAAGAGCTAGGGAAAAAGCCATGGAGTACAAAGAAAAAGAGGATGATGACAAAGATGGAGATGCAGAAGGAAAGCAAAAAAAGGCTAAAGGCATAGATAGACCCACCCTCAGTTCCCATATGTGACCTGTATCCCAGTAGTGTATTTCCAAAGGGCCAAGAATGTGACTACCGCTCAGCACGATATGAGTGAGGAGTATGTTTTATTTCTGATAGCCCCACAATTTCATTGCCATAGGGAACTCTAGATGATGAAAATCTTTTCACGGGTTCAGATTAGCATCTTCGCTGCAATATGATGTCATAGACAGTTTGCTGGGGTACTGAGAGTTTATGCAACTTTTGCCTAGGTTTACACAGACTTTCAGAGGCAGTACTTGAACCCAGGCTTTAACTCCAGGTTGGGAATAACCACTATGTGAGATTATCTCCTGCATCAAAATACTATTTATCTGAGGTAGAATTTTATGAAGAATAATGAAATTCTGTTGAGGACATTTTTTAAAGTGCGTGACTGAGTAATACCAAGAATAAAAATGTTTTCAAATGCCGTGGATGTTTCAGAGAAAAAAATGTCTTTTGAGATTTGCAGGCCAGAGTGATGTATCCTTTTAAAAACAAGTCAAAGTCATTCTTCACAATCACAGATTTAGAATGCAGTGAGGTGAGGTTTTAAGTGATGCTCAGTACTTTAAAAATACTGCCATTTCCCAGTTAACCATAATGGGACAGAGCTAAACCTTGAAGTTCACTGACAGTTACTAAATTTTAGTTCTTAATTTATTCTCTTTTCACATAGGCCTTTGGTAGGGGTGCTAAAACACTGAAATGACCCAGGGAGATGCGATTCATAAATTAGTCCATTTTTACATACTTTCTTTGGGGCAAATGATACTTATGGTAATTTCTCCTTCCCATGTAATGGCACTTTTGAAATCTAGCACTTCACTCATTTGTTAAACATTTAACACGGTCAGCAAGTGTGGGTTGCTGTATTTGAGTGCAAAGGTAAATGAAATATTTATCCTCGTCAAAAAAAAGTAATTGGAAAATGTTTCAATTTAAAAAAAATACAATACAACATAATAATGTCAATTTGTGGTTTTCTGATTCATTACCCAAAGATCCCTTTCTATTTGAGTTTGACATAGTTCCAAACTATTTTCAAGATATACGGAATTAATGCAGCTCAACCAACAGTGTATCAAATGTTTTTATTTTCCAAACCCCTGAGGGTAACATTTACTTTGCTTTTTTTGTTAACTTTCCATCCAAAAAGTGTGAGTTAAAGACTTACTTACTTTAATTTGCCTTGCTCTAATTATTAGTGATTTAGAATATCTTTTTTTTCTATGGCTATAGACAGTTTGGATTTCTTTCTTTGAGAACAGCCTATTCATAGCTTTTGACTATTTATAATTCTGGAATTGACTCCTTTGATTGTAAATTTGAATCAGTTCCTCATGTCTCTTGGAAATAACAGCTTTATCAGAGACACCAACTACAAATAATTTTTCCAATTAACTGTTTCCCTCCTTTACTTAAATAAGTTTTATTGATTTTTTATATCACCATAATTTCCCCAGTAAACTTTCTCCTTACTCTCTCAGAGATATCTTATGTAACTAATTATATTTTTAAATGAAAAAGAAAAGAAGGGGGAAATGAGCATAACTGATTAATACATCAAAAAATTCTGAAAATATTATATAAAGTACAACACTCATAGACCTCCTCACGAAGTGAACAGAACCAGGAGTTCATTGTGAACAATAAAAGTAATGTTGCAATGGTGATCAACTGTGAAAGACTCAACCACTCTGATCTGTACGTTGATTTAAGACAACTCCAAAGGCCTCATAATGAAAAATTCTATGCACCTCCAGAGAAAGAACTGATGAACTCTGAGTATAAACTGAAGTATAGTTTTCTCATTTTATTTTTCTTGCTTTTTTAATGGCATGTCTAATGTCAAATTATGTTTTGCATGATTTCACATGTATAATTCATATCATATTGTTGCATTCTCAGTTGGTGGAGGAGGGTGAGATGAAGAGAGAGAATTTAAACTCAAAACTTAAAAAAAAGAAATTTTTAAATGATTTTTAAATAAATAAAATAGGCAAAGCAGGGTAGTGAAGAACCTCAGAAAACCTAAACATAAGATTATGTAATTAGTGTGAGTTTTGTATGTTGAAGATATAGTAGGAGTGATAGTTGAAAAAATAGATCGCAGAGACCTTTCTAGCCAGTTTGAGGAGTATGTACTTCAATCTTTTATTCTGGTTACAATGGAAAATCCAAAGAAGCTGGTAGTGAGAGGGAAAGAGCATGTTGCTGCCTTTGAATCCTGCATCTGCTGTTTAATAATAATTTAATCTCTGTAGATCAATTTCTTCATCTATAATGTGAATACGTTCTATCAAGTGATTTTCCAGGTCCTTTTACATTTGAAATCCACTGTAGGTTTTTGAGCAATGAAATAATATTTTTAGAAAATACTTTTGTGTTATGTCTGGTGGTAGGAGGTGGTAGTGACAAGGAAGAGATATCGTTCATGGGCAAGGGAAGAAGAGGGGAGGAGATGAATTGTTGCTGGCTATTAGGTTAGTTCCTTTTGCTCCATTCTGCATGCGTAACTTCATTATGTGAAACAGAAAGTATCTCTTCTCATTATTTTTAAGATGATACAACCTTGATAGATGATTAGCAGGATGCTTCTTTGTATATGGTAGGCACTTAATAAATATTTGTTGAATTGATTTTACAAATTTATTGTCCTGTTCTATCCAAAAGGAAATCAAAATTTAATATTCTTGTTCTTTTTCCAATAGAAGGATGAGAGCAACACCAACACATTAAACCATAGTAATTTCCAGCTGACAGACAAGTCTCAGAATATTTTAATTATATAACATTATAGCCTCTAAGTTTAACTAACTTCAACAATAACCTATTTTTGCAACACTTCACTGAGCTATCAAAATGTTCTCTCTTTTAAGTCCCATTTGTTATTAATGGCCTCTGGCTTTGAATTTCCACATTTAGCACCACAGTCTAATAACTTTGTGGCTGGTGTTTAATCCTAGAAAATAAACATCTTCTCATTATGGTTAATTTGAAACTTTGAAGGTTATATGAACACAACTCCATCTCCTCTCCTGATGAAGGTGCATTTAATCATTATGCATTCCTGCCTCCTTGATTGAGAAGTGTGCACTTGTCTGTAAATATTAAAGTTGTGTGCCATCTGTTGGAAATTCTTATATCAACCACACAGCTGCAGGACTCCATTGTCATTGGAATGTGGTCTTAAGTCATTACCTTAACTTAATCTAGCCAAATTTATATTTATACTTTCTGCCCCTCCTCAGGTCTCCTGCTGCAGTCAGCTAGTAAACACATTAGAGAACTCAAGCGGAGAATCTAACAACTTCAATTTCATCCTTAGTTCCACAATGGACAAAAACTATCCTTGAATGGTATAATTAACCTGCTCTTCAGTTTCTCTGTAAAATGCTGATATCATTGACTTTTGGGCTAACATATAAGCATTCCATAGGGATTAATAATGCAAATAAATGATCCTCAGAAGAAAGCACTCTATGAATTTAAGTTTTACCCATAAGCTAAGCAAATCCTGTACAGTCATCTTTTTTTTCTTAGAATTAAATATTCTTAAGAGTTGTGATGGGCCGTACAAGTACAGCTGGAAGCAGGGATAAGCAAGTAGGTATACCCAGAGTGAAATATACAGAAAGGTATGTAAAGGGACATTTTTGAATATCATAATCTTTAGAAATGAATATTCAGGGTATTCCAAAAGTCTTTAATGTATAATTTTAATTTTTAATAGTTTAAAATTTAATAGCTTTAATAGCTTAACCTTGCATTTTGACTTTTGGAATACCTTGTACATTTATAGAGGCAGCCTGGTGATAGAGAACCAGCCTAAAGCCAGGAAAACCTAGATTCAAGTCTTACCTCTGACATATATTGGCTATATGCCACTTAATTTCTTGGTGCTCTAGGCGATTTCCTAAGAATATAAGTGGCAGAGAAGGTGCAAACCTGCTTGAATAGAGGGAATATCTTCAAATGGGAGTGCTACTAAAATTCTCTTCTCTCTTCCCCTCTCTTCTCCTCTTCTCTTCTTATCTCCTCTCTTCTCTCTCCTTACCTCTCTCCCTCAATTCTTATCTAAATATCTATCTTACTATGGCAGAAAATTCCCTGACATTATAGATATATTTTGTAATAATTCAAGTTACATACATTTCAATGAATACTCAAGGCCTCTTATGAATTGTTAAATACAGTGTGCAAATTTCTCATATATTATACAATTAGACACAAGCCCAACAAGAATTGCTGAAAGAGTTAAAAAAAAAAGAGCTAAGAGTGGTAAAGAATAATGGAGAAAAGAAATGAGAGTGATGCAAGAAAATTAAGAAAATAAAGTTTTCAAACCTTTCCTCTGGCACATAAGTGTTTTACCTCAGTTCTGTTCACAGATTATTAAGTCCAACCTCTCACCTAACTGAAGAATCTCCTGTACAGAGATGGCCACCCAACCCCTTCTTTAACCATTTTGGGTGGGGGGGGGTGTAGGGATGAGGACTTTAGTACCTCAGAAAGCAAACTGTTCTACTGTTGGACAGCTCAGATTGTCAGAAAGTGTTTTATTCTGATGCTTTCTTGTACATTTCATGAAGATCTTAGTTCTGTTCTTTGGACTGAACAAGTGTACTCTTCCACTTAGGAGGCTTTCAAATATTTAAAGATAGCATCACATTTCTACTAAATTGATGTCTTCTCTAAACCATTTATTCCTGTTACTTTCGCCCATTAGTCCAATGACATGATTTCCAAAGATTTCCTGATTCTGTGTTTCTTTTGGAAATATTCAAGTTTTTACATGTTCCTTTAAAATGTGTGCATCTTAGAAGTGAAAGCAATATTCTAGAAATAGTGTAGAGAAGAAAATAGACAAACTATGACATTACATTGATCTTTATATTTCTTGTGACATCATTTAAAACCTCTACTTTTTCTCAGAATCACATTTTAGAACCATAAGGAACTTAGAGTTCATCTAATCAAGCTAACCATTTTAAACACGAGAAAATTGAGACCTCTGGTCTCTAATCTTTCATGTATGCAGTTGATTTATTCCCCTAATAAGGACTTTGTATTTATCCCTTTCAAATTTCATCTTTAGGGTTCCACAAATCATTTCAACTTATTCATATATATATTTTTTTAATTTTCTGGCATCCATTAGATTAGCTAGCTTCCCCCAGGGCAACGTCAGCTGAACATTTGTGAAACACACTTCTGGGAAAGACTTTATAAAAGTTATTAAAAATAATTAACAGAAAACCCAAAGAACTCTCGCATTTTCGTTGCCGTGGAGTATCCTCCCGTAATCTCCTTTACAAATGGGGTCTGTGGCCTAGCGCCCCCTTCCCCCGAGCCAGGTCACCCGTGGTCGTACGCCGCAGCCCACTGCCTGACAGGGGTGCCCGGGAGCCGCCACTAAGGTTTACATCATCATAAGAAGAACAAGCAATATGGCAGCAATCTCTTCCAGCGGTTCACTTGTAGCAACCCATGACTATACCGAAGGCGTCTGGGTTCCACTTCCAGCGACAGCTCCTGTGGAAGTGCTGAGTACTCTGGGGAAGTGATCCGCCACCATCCTGGTCTTCCCAAATCAGACTCAGGCCATTGGTGGGCAACCTTTTTCTTAGGGAAGCCGAGTCATCCATTCATGGCTACAGTATTGGAATCCCCAGAGCACTCAGGAACTTTCCAGGTTGCTCATGGCACGATCGCCTGTGACCTGGCTCAGGAGGCCATGAGGAAGCGGCATGTCAGTGAGCCCAGCAAGATCAACACTGGGCCTTCTGCATGAGTAGCAGCATCCTCCTTGCTGCTCCCTCGCTTCTGAAGTGTGCTGGGCATCAGAACCCATTTCTCCCTCCCCTCCCCCCCTTCCCTCTCCCACCTATTCCCTTAGAATAGATAGGCTGCGTAAGTGTAGAAGTAGTTGTGTTGTGTGTGTGTGTGTGTGTGTTTTTAAAGAAAACAAAAGCAAACCACCAAAAAACAAGTAAAAGAAACCACACTGTTATTGTTTTTTTTTTTTTACTATCTGAATCACCTATGTGCTTTTCAGCAGCCTTAGTAACTTGTTTACTTTGTACTCAACAGAAACTAATAAACTTTGAGCAACTTTTTAAAAAAAATAACTAACAGAACCAAGTCCAAAGTCATGGAGGGATATTCTACCTTTCTCCAAGCTAAAACTGACCCATGAATCAATCTCTTTTTGGGTAACATTGTATAACAGCCTATAAAATCACCAAACTATGTTATTCAAACCTGCATTCTACTAGCTTGTTCATAAAGGCATGGCATACTCTTCACCATCTTACATCTGCAAGGCTGTGCTCAGTTGGGTGTCACATTTTAAGAGGTATATTGGTACCTGGAGCATGAACAGACCAGGAAAACCAGGTTAGCCAAGAGTCTGGAATTCATACCATTTGACAAATGTTTAAAAGATTCAGGAAACCTTAGTCTGAAGGAGAGAAGATTTTAAGTAGACAAGATAAATGTCCTCAATTATTCAAGGCATATACGCGGAAAACAATAAAATTGTTGAATGATGTGCTAAAGACCAAAAGTAGGACCAACAGTATAAATTCAATTATTTTGACTCTATCTAATGCTCTAAGAACTAGAATTGCTCAGCAATATAATGAATGGTATGACTCATGAGGTACTAAGGTCACTGGAGGTTTTCAAGGGCCTAGATAAGTATGCTATAAAAGACAAGTAGCTTTCAAATATACTGTATGCAGACACAGAGTTGGAATGGATCTTGGGTGCCAAAATGTCTATGTCCCACATTTTACAGATGAGGAAAATGAGTCTGGGAAGGTAATTTTCCCAGAGTACACACCTAGGAAGTAACTGAAGCAGAATTTTAATTCAGGGCTTTCTCTTTTGTTGTTGTGATGAACTGTGTGTTGGTAAAACAAAAAAAAATACAGTACTTTGGAAACACATTTCTGAATTATAACACAATTGAAATAGTATGGATATATGACTTAAAGTTCAGAAACTGAAGTTTGTGTTTTCTTAAAGAATGCCTTTGGCAAAGATGTTTGATTAGAGGCAGCAAACCAGCAGAATTCTCTCAACAATCCCCTCCAAACAGCTTTAAAATAACTCCACAAAATAAATTATGGAGTGGCAGAACCAACAAAAGGTCAGGATGAGACATTTTTTCCAGCCTAAAAAACTCAAGATATTGGCAGGAGAGATCTGTGACACCTGAGTGTGTGTAATAAAATGGCAGCAGCAACAGGGACCAAAGCAGCTTCAGGAGCTCTCAGTCCAGAGAGAGATTATAGAGGAACCACTGCTGGCACTGGGTATAGCTGGTGCTGATTGGCAACTCCATTGCACATACCCAGTTATGTCACAGTTTCAGGGCAGAGAGGAGCACTTGTGCTCAGTCACAAGAGAGCAGAGCCGACAGAAACACTAGTATTTACAGTGGCAGAACAGGGGACCTTGTCACTGCACAGAAAAGGAGTGCTAGTGTTTATGGCTGCAGGGAATCAAGAGTCCTCCCCAAGAAAAGACCAGAGTACAGATAAGGAGAGCAGTGACCACATGTATCTCCAGATCAAACCACCTTGGAAGTACCAAAAACTTGCTGAATGCCAGAACTGATTCCGAAAATAGTACAGAAAAAGCATGAAACTCAGGTCAGTCTGTTACCAACCCCAAGTGAGCAGAGCCCAACTTTAACATAAAAGTCAAAAACTGGGCTGGAAAAATGAGCAAACAACCACAAAATAATATGACCCATAAAAAGCTACTCACAAGAAGACAACACAAAGCAGCTACAACCAAAGCCTCATAGAAAAATGACAATTAGACACAAGCCCAACAAGAATTGGTGAGTTAAAAAAAAAGAGCTGAGTGGTAAAGAATAATGGAGAAAAGAAATGAGAGTGATGCAAGAAAATTAAGAAAAGAAAATTAACAGCTTGCTAAGGGGCACAAAAGATTCTGAAGAAAATAACAGATTTGGTCTAATCTAGTGGTAAGAGACATAAAAATTCACTGATTTACTCAAGAAAAGAACTCCTTAAAAATAGACTTGCTAAATATAAAAGGAGGTACAAAATCTAAGTGAGGAAAATGACTCCTTGAAAATTAGAATTTGCTAAGTGGAAACTAATGATTCCCATGAAACATCAAGAAATAATAAAGTCAAAAGAATGAAAACATAGAAGAGAATGTAAAAATCTCATCAGATAAACAACTAACCTGGAAAACAGATCAAGAAGATATAATTAAGGAATTATTGGACTACCAGAAAGTCATGATCAAAAAAATAAATAAAAGAATGTAGACATCATATTTCAAGAAATTAGAAAGGAAAACTGCCCTGATGCCTTATATACAGAGGGTAAAATAGAAACTCTTTTGAAAGAAACATGAAAATGAAATCTCCCAAGAATTTTATTGTCAAATTCCAGAGCTTCCAGGTCAAGGAGAAAATACTCCCAGCAGCCAGAAAAATAATTTAAATATTGTGGAGCTACGGTTAGGATCATATAAGATTTAGCAGCTTCCATATAAAGGAACAGAGGGCACAGCATATAATATTCTGGAAGGCAAAAGTTAACCAAGAATATGCTATCCAGCAAAGGTGACTATAATCCTTCAGGGTAAAAATTGATACTTAAAAAAATAGAGAACTTTCAATTAAACAAGTGAAAAGACCATGACGTGAGTAGAAAATCTGCCAGTCAAACACAAGACTCCAAAGAAATACAAAAAAAAAAAAGTAAACAAGAAAGAGAAATCATAAGGAACCTAATATGTTTAAACTATTTTCATTCTTACATGGTAAGATGATTCCTGGAATTCCAAAGAACTTTATCATTATTATGTTAGTTAGAAGGAGTCTATGTAGACAGAAGGCATAAGTGTGAACAGATTATATTAGAACACCCTCTGAAAAAATGAAGTTGTGAGAAAGATGGATATGATGGAAGATGGGGAAAGAGGGATACTGAATGGGGAAATTTTCTCATGTAAAAGAGGTGCTCAGGGAAGGGTTTTTATAATGGAGGAAGAAAATGGGGGTGTAGACAATGCTTGAATCTTATCCTCATTGGGGAAAGATATATTTACACATTCAGGTATATAGAAATTTATCTTAACAAATAGGGAAATAGGATAGGAGGAGAGGGAGATAAAATAAAGGAGGGAACGATGAAAGAGAGGGTAGATTAAAGTAGTTGGTGGTTAGAAGCAAAATAGACTTTTGAGGAGGGACAGGATAAAAAGAGAGACAGAATAAAAACAGAAGAAAATAGGATGGGAAGAAATACACATTTAGTAGTCAAAACTGTGAACGTGAATGAGATAAGTTCATCTATAAAATGGAAGAAGACAGCAGAATTTATTCAAAACCAGAATCCAACAATATGTATTTACAAGAGACACACTTGAAACTGAAAGACACACAGAGTTAAAATAAAGGGCTGGAACAGAATCTAATATGTTTCAGCCGAACTGAAAAAGGCAGGGAAGCAATTATGATCTCAGACAAGGAAAAGCAAAAATAGAACTAATTGAAAGAGATCGTTAGGGAAACTACATTTTGATGAAATATATCATAGACAATAAAGTAATATCAAAAAATTTACAGCATGTTTCTCTGATAAGGCTTCATTTTTCATAAGAAATTGAGTCATATTAAAAAAAGTAAGAGCCATTGCCCAACTGATAAATTGTGAAGGGGAGGTGAACAGTTTTCAGAAGAAATCAAAGCTATCTATAATCTTTTAAAAAAAATGCTCTCAATCACTATTGATTAGAAAAAGGCAAATTAAAACAACTCCGAGAGCCAAGATGGAGTCTGGAAAGCAGGGACTGGCTTAAGTTCTCCCCCAAATCCCTCCAAACACCTATAAAAATGGCTCTGAACAAATTCTAGAGATGCAGAACCCATGAAATAGCAGAGGGAAGCAGATCTCTAACCCAGAACAGTCTGAATTGTCACCGGGAAGGGACCATCACACTGTGCTGGTTTTGGAGCCTGCAAGTGGAGCACAGCCTAGGTTGGGTTGCACCAGGACAGACCACATAGAGTCAGCCAGAGCAGGCCTGAGGGCCATGAATCATTGAGCTGTGGCAATTACCAGACTTCTCAACCAACAAACACCAAAGACTATGGAGCAGGTTAGTGGGAAAACTGCTGGATCCAGTTAGAGAGTAGTCTGGCCCCAGCCCTGGGGGTGATGGAGGTGGTGCTTCTTCTGCTTCCAGAACTCCAGTGTCAGCTCCTTCTGGAGTCCCTGGCTCACACAGTGGGAGGAATCAAGCAGCAGATCAGAGCGGGAGTGCAAGGAGTGCTTTGCTGGCACAGAGGCAGGTACCCTTGCTGTGCCCTGCTCGGATCTGGGTCGTGGTCCTTGTTGGCAGTTCTTGGGGGAGGGGGAGTGCTGCTGTGGCAGAGCTTGCCGTGGAAGTGGAATAGAAATAGCTCTGAAAACAGCAGCGTAGCCCCTCAAGCTTGGGACAAAGTACTCTCTATTCTACAAGCAGTCATAACCTGACAAAAAGCTCAAGGGTCAAATAGTTGGTTAAAAACATGAACAGGCAGTGAAAAATGGTCTCAGATTTAGTCTCAGACTTTGGAATCTTTCTTTGGTAACAAAGAAGACCAAAACACGCAGCCAGAAGAAGTCAACAAAGTCAAAGAGCCTACATCAAAAGCCTCTAAGAAAAATACGAATTGGTCTTAGTCCAGGGAAGAGCTCAAAAAGGATTTGGAAAAGCAAGTAAGAGAAGTAGAGGAAAAATTGGGAAGAGAAATGAGAGTGATGCGAGAAAATCATGAAAAACAAGTCAAGGACTTGCTCAAGGAGATCCCAAAATACTGAAGAAAACAACACCTTAAAATAGACTAACTCAAATGGTGAAAGAGCTCCAAAAAGCCAATGAGGAGAAGAATGCCTTGAAAGGCAGAATTAGCCAAATGGAAAAGGAGGTCCAAAAGACCACTGAAGGAAATATTATCTTAAAAATTACATTGGAGCAAGTGGAAGCTGGCAACTTTATGAGAAATCAAGATATTATAAAGCACAATGAAAGCAATGAAAAAATGGAAGACAATGTGAAATATCTCATTGGAAAAACCACTGACCTAGAGAATAGATCCAGGAGAGACAATTTAAAAATTATGGTATTACCTGAAAGCCATGATGAAAAAAAGAGCCTAGACATCATCTTTCAAGAAGTTATCAAGAGAACTGCCCTGCTATTCTAGAGCCAGAGGGTAAAGTAGAAATTGAAAGAATACACTGATCACCTCTTGAAAAAGATCCACCCCCCAGAAAAAACTCATAGGAATATTGTCACCAAATTCCAGAGTTCCCAGGTCAAGGAGAAAATATTGCAGGCAGCCAGAAAAAAAAAACCAAACAATTTGAGTATTATAGAAACACAATCAGGATAATACGAGATCTAGCAGTTTCTACATTAAGGGATTGAAGGGCTTGGAATACGATATTCCAGAGGTCAATGGAGCTAGGATTAAAACCAAGAATCATCTACCCAGCAAAACTGAGTATCATGCTCCAAGGCAAAATATGGATTTTCAATAAAATAGAGGACTTTCAAGCTTTCTCAGTGAAAAGACCAGAGCTGAATAGAAAATTTGACTTTCAAACACAAGAATCAAGAGAAGCATGAGAAGGTAAACAAGAAAGAGAAATCATAAGGGACTTACTAAAGTTGA
>CM053623.1:106037519-106058617 GCA_028646595.1 Phalanger gymnotis
CCACCTCTGCTGCCCCAGGGGCAAATGGCCCGAACCGCAAACTCAGTCACACAGCTTTTCCCACTAACCTTCTCTGCTGTCTTTGCTCTTTGTGGGTTGAGAGGTGTGGTACATGCCACAGCTGGATATTTCGGGATGCCAGGGCACTTTCCGCTCGTCTCCTGGTCTGGTAGGTCCGCGTCATGTCTGTTCGCGCCGTGCGCACAGCTCCGCTCCCCTCGGCTGGGGGCTGGGAGGTCCGTGTGGGACCGACCTTAACCAGGGACCATCCAGGCTGTCCTGCGGTGGAGCCCTGCTTCCCTCTGCCACTTTGTGGGTTCTGCAGCTCTAAGATTGGTTCAGAGCCATTGTTTTATAGGTTTTTGGAGGGACTTGGTGGGGAGCTCATGCCACTCACTGCTTCCCAGCCGCCATCTTGGCTCCGCCCCCACCTGGATACTATAGTTTACAGGATCCTAAGGAAATGGGCATTTTGTTAAGATGTAATTGATCAGGCAGCTCACTAGTATACGATCACTTGCAAGTCAGTTCCACTTAAGACATCTTTACGAACTTTTACATTTGCTGATTTGATGGATTATTAAATACTAATACTTGCTATATAACAGAATCTTTATTGATCTTGAGTCTAATATACAAGGTCATACTGGTGCTAGCTCAAACCAATTTCAAGAACCAATTGTTAAATTTCCAGGGTAAGCATTTACACCTCAGAAATCTGCTAATGCTACAAATCAGGGCTTGATTTATTGTTTTGTTGATTGCCAACCATTACTACGGTATGAATAATGTCTATTAATCTTAAAAGCATGTTGTGCTTTTTCCTTACATTTATCAGCACACCTTCTCTAATATGAGAAATAAGGATTTTGCTTCACTAGAATGTGGATGCCTAGTTGAGAAATAAGGCAGCTAGGTGGTGCACTGGATAGAGTGCCAAGCCTGAAGTTAGCGAAACTCATCTTCCTGAGTTCAAATTTGGCTCCAGACACTTAGTAGCTGTGTGAATCTGGGCAACTCATTTAACCTTCTTTTGCCTCAGTACCTCATCTGTAAGAAATGAGCTGGAGAAGGAAAAGGCAAATCACTTCAGTATCTTTGCCAAGAAAACCCTAAATGGGGTCATGAAGTGTTGGACACAACTTAACAATAAAAGTTGAGAAACATTCATGGTTTCTTGTTGCATTGAAAATGACTTGGAATGATTGATTCTAGAACCAAATTACATCTGTCTCTCTAAAAACGTTATATACTTATTCAGAACAGGCTAAATTCATGTATCTTCCATAGTATATGGCACTATACTTTGTGACCATGGTCAAGTCACTTAACTTACCTGGATCTGTTTCCTCATCTATAACATGGATTAATAATATTTATAGTGTCTATCTTATGGGTCTATTGTGAAATTCAATTTTGTATAAAAATTGTGAATTATATATAAAATGTTTTATAAACCCTTTAAGTGCCATGCAAATGTCAGGGACTTTTCTTTTCATGTATGTATATGTTTTTATTGAAGGTAAAGCAGATTCATTTTTATCCAACACTAAACGACTTTCTACTGCTGACATTCTAACTCTTTGCTTATTGACCCTAACCTTATGAACCTCATCAATTCAAGAATCATTCCCTTTATGACCTATATCTTCCTTAGAGGAGCTTTGAAAAAAATATGGCCCTGTGTTTTCAGGGCCCAAGAGGATTAAAGATAGACCTGATGGCAATCTGATAGAGTTTCTGAAAGGGCACCCATGAAAGCTGCCTATTCTTTCTTCTCCCTTGTGTTTTATTTCTCTTGGGACAATAGCTATTCCTACATAGAGCTCCCAGGCTGACTCTTGTAATGATCTCATCTGTTCATATAAATAATTTCAATCAAGCCAGCAAACTTTTTCCCCCTGAAATTTCTGCTTAAGTGGAATTTAAGCTTAAGTTACTGTCCTTTGTTACAATTAAAAATTCATTTAAATTACCTCTATTACTTAAAAGAAAATCTCTAGCCACCATTGGACTGAAAAGGGGACATTTTTCTTTTCTGACTTAGGCACTGGAAAAAAAAAAGCAATACCATACTAGGCAGACAGCTACAAGAGAGTCATATACTTAGCGATGTGACTGAACTGACAAGTGGTTGTCAGTCAGATAGATAAAACACATTTATTAAGAACTTAGTATGTGCCAGGCACTGTGCTAAGTGCTGGGGATACAAAGAAAAGCAATAACAGTTCCTGCCATGAAAGAGCACAAATTCTAAGTGGGGAAGACAATATACAAACAACTGTGTGCATACAAGATAGATACAGAGTAAATGGGAATCTCAGATGGAAGGTGCTAGCATTAAGAGGAACTGGGAAAAGGCTTCTTGCTAAAGATGGGACTATAGGTAAGATGTGAAGAGAATCCAGGAGGAAGAGGTGAAGTGGGAGAGAATTCTCAGCAATTGGGACAGTCACTGAAAAGGCAGAGCTGGCTGATATATTACCTTGTGCATGGAACAGAAAGAAGGCCAGTCACCGGTCCACCGAGGTCATGGACAGGAGTAAAGTATTAAAAGACTGAAAAAGTAAAAACCTAGATTACAAAGGGCTTTAAAAACCAAACAAGATTTTATACTTGATTCCAGAAATAGTAAGAAGCCGTTGCAGTTTATTGAATAGAAGGGTGGGATGGTCAGACCTGCTCTCTAAGAAGATCTATTTGGTAGTTGAGCAGAGAATGGACTGGAGAAAGGAGAGACTTGAAGCAGGGAAATCAATTAGAACCAGGTGAGGTTTGAGGTGAAGAGGGCCTGCCCCAGCATTGTGGCTGTTTCAGAAGAGAGGTGTTGGTTCGAACTGCAAGAAGTTGGACTAGATGATTGCTAAAAATCTTTTAATTTATGTGAGACAGGAGCTTACATATACATGAATATGTACATATATCTATGTGTGCTTCGATAGACAGATATACATACACATCTATGTAAAATTTCTTGATTATCAAAGACTGTTTGGCAATCCACAGCATCAGGGCTGAGTGGCCAGAGCCTTATCCCAGGGTGTCAAAACTAAATGGCACCCAATTTAGAGGGAGCTGACATCACTGGCACTCCTTCAACAGTGTTGAAACCTCAGAGTTTATCACCTAGTTAACAATAATGACTAGTTAAAAAAGGAAGCTACCAGATGGTGGACTAGATGGGGTTCCATATTTCTCTTCCACTTGCCATATAAAAATAGAAATAATAGTCTTAGCTGGTGTCTCTGAGGTTCCTTGGGGCAGTTAGATGGCACAGTGAATAGAGTGTGGGATCTGGAGTCAGAAAGGCTCATCTTCCTGAGTTTAAATCTGACCTTAGACACTTATTAGTCATGTGACCCTGGGCAAGTCACTTAACCCTGTTTTCCTCAGTTTCCTGATCTCTAAAATGAGCTGGAGAAGGAAATGCCAAACTGCCATACCAAATGGGGTGATGAGGAGTTGGACACAACTAGAAAAAAAATGACAACACCAACAGCTGAGATTTCTCACACTCTGTACCTCTCAATTGAGGGCAAGATTTCTGCCTCATAGTCTAAGCCTCAATTGTGGTACTTGCCCTGGGGATAAAAATTCTTAATTGTGCCTCAGTTCTCATCAGTTCAGCATGTGGAGACCGGGAGAAGAAGGAATCCAGGGCTGAGAGAAAGATGAAGGGAAAAGAGGTGAGGAATAAGGTTTTATTTTTAATTTTAATAACAATCACAGTTATTCGCATTTATATAATTTAAATGCTTTCCTTACAACAATCCTCTGAGGTAAATATTATAAGTATCATCCATATTTTACAGGAAACTAAGTCTCAGAGAGGCTGAGTGGTATGCCAGAGGCCACACAGTAAATGTCAGTCAGGAATTGAAGCCAGAGCAGAAGGAAGCAATGTGAAATATACTATCTCTAGGGTCAAATGACTTGAGTTCAAATCCCATCTTTGATTAATATCCGTGTCACCTTGGGCAAGTTGTTTGACTCCTTGGACCTGAGTATCTTCATTTGTAAAATGCAGAAGTGTGCATTAGATGACTTCTGAGGTCTCTAAGACCCTAGAGAGTCAAGCCTCATTCATATGTTTTCAGAAGGATTGTGCAGATCAGTAACAATTCACTACACACTGATGCTGGTCCAGTGATCAATAGTTGAGAAACAGTGCTTTATAATAGGATCAAAACTAACCGAATTTGCTATAGGCAGGCAAATGTCTGAGCCGCTGGTAAAATTAACAATACTCTCTGGGAGGCTAGAAACCATGGGTAGGAACTTTACAAGTGCAAATTGGGATGAGATGGGGAGCGGCGGCAAGTAGAATTTCTGGGGATATATTAACCTTTAAAAATTAAATGCTTGGTTAACTTAAGTTTATTCCTACTTGAAGATAGGGGATTAAACAGTGATTCTCTGGCCCCCAGTACCTGAAGGCCAAGCAAGTATCATCTCCTCCCCCTTGGGCTCTCTAGTGCCCTGAAGAGGTTGGGAGAATGTCCTTTCTCTGCCATTGGCAAGAGTTCCTATCTATTAAGTTCCCCAATTTTAAAGGTTCAAAGCACCTAATTGCATTTAACCACTTAATATCTATATTAACTTTTATAAGGGAATATTTACTTCCAAAGAATACCAAGGAAAAGCATACACACATTTTCCCTCAACACTTCAGGGATATAATTCTTCCCTATAACACTTTGGTCTCTTGGGAGGGAAGGAAGATTTATAAATTTAAAAGTTCCTACATAGCATTGGTCCCATCAGATTCCAATCGTGGGTTTAAGTTCTGAGACCATGATTTCTCAGGTCTTCCAATACAGTTTACTTACAGTATATGGCCTGGAATCTTTGAGCCCTAAGTTCCTCGTGGCTTTGGCTCCTAGGTCAGATGCCATTGCTTATTCTTAGAATTGAAAAAGGACAAAAAAAAGCCAAAGACTAAAACCCCAAGCCATTTCTCAAGGCCACCTGGGATCTCAGGCACTTCTCCACTTATTGCATAATATCATCTCTGTGAGTGAATAAGTCCTTTAAATCTGAACCAGGAAAGAGAGAGAGTGAAAATGTTCCAGTCAGGTAGTTTTAGAAATGTAGTTTCGGCAATGTAGTCAATGGAAAAGACTGCTCCTAATAATAAAGTAGGCCAACACAGAATGTCCACAGCCTCATTACCCACCCCCCTCCCCATGGAGACACATGGCCTCTCCTACTTGGGTGCCTCCATCTTAAGTGATCTGAGGATGTTCCAAGTCCCCATTATGTCTTGAAATCTCACCAAGTTTTATAATTCTGTGATCACAAGAAGTTCAGTAATAAATCAAAAGTTGCTAAGAATGAATATAACTAAGAAATATGTGCTCTATTCCTTTAAACCTGCAAACAAATGATACTGTAGGCTAAAACAATCAGCATTCTGACCTCAGTTTTGTGAAATCACTAATAATTTATTTCATTTAATCAGAGGAACATGAATCTACTGACCAATTACATTTTTGAAAAGCCAAAAGTTATAACACTGCAGCTCTACAAGGTTAATTAGAACTCTCTGCATGTTACCTTTCTCTGATCCCCATTTTAAATTAATAAGCAACAATTATTACTTTATTCTGTCTCTTTATACCATAATTGAAATGAGCTTAGATCATCACTTAGTGTCAGGTATCTCATTTCTGTGCCTAATAATTTCCTTAGTTTAAAAATTATTCTCCATATTTATGGTACATCATTTTTCAATAAAGAAATGTGAGATCTTTTAAACACAATAAAAACAGTTTCACAATCAAGTGCTCAAATATTAATTAAGAAACTGGCAGAATACATAGATTACTACTAAACAGGAAGTGAAATATGCATTAAATTAAAAAATATACATATTTTTAAACATTTCAAATAGAAAAGTTTCTATAGATATGAAACAAGCAAAAGTGATTCATTTTTTTTCCAGGCTCACTGACTTGAAAATTTGAAGTCAATTCATTCCTACCTATTCTTTCTCTCTTATGTCTAATCAGTAAATGAGCCCTTTCCTTTAGGGTTTCTTGGAGCTCCATATCCACATTTACAACTGCTTGATAGACATCCAGTGGTAGGAATATAAAGGATTTGCCATAAATGATAATTACCTTGAGCTAATCCTGTGTATGAAATCATTCTTCATTGCTGAAGCACAATTATTTCCCTTTTTTGAGGTATTTTCCTCATCCTAATCTGTCTGGAAAGCCATATACATATCCTGACACCACATAGCTCCACCTACCAAGATTAGCACCATAAGCTAATGGTGAGCTAAACCCTGGCAAGGTTGGGTTCCTTACATACAAAAACATTATTGTCCTCCCTGATTCCTCCCACTAATTTTTGTATTTTTGGTCATAGATATAGGTAAATTCAGCTGTAAGGTTGATGGAAAGGCCCTGTGATCTTTAAGGTGCATCGTAGATCAGGTGACAATGCCCAGATATCAAGAAAGCATAGAAGTAAGGCAGATGCTGAGGTCTGATGCTACTTAAGGTGCAATGGTAGGTAAGAACTGGTGGCTATCAGTCTTATCTGAAATACTGCCTTAATGAGTTTCTGTTCATATGAATAACCATATTTATCCCAAAGGTAGGCAGTGGGGGGATTAGCTGAATAGTCGTCAAAAATCATTCAAAAGAGAAGCCTGGGCTCAAAGGTCAAAATGGTGGTGGAACCTCTGAGTCTTCTCCAGCAGGGGTAGGAATGGGGAGGGGAGAGATATCAATAGCCAACCAGGAAAGAGAGAAGGGAACAGGGTAGTAGCAGGAAATTGGAGAGGGAAATGTTAGCCTAGATGCAGATGCCATATCTTGACACTTACTAGCTTTGTGAATCAAGTTATTTAAGCATCAGATTTATCATCTGTAAAATGAGGATAACACCTCTAGTACTAACTTCATGGGGTTATTGTGGAGCTTAAATGAACTAATGCGTATAGAATACTTCGCAAACCATAAAGTGCTCTACATCTTAATATCTTACTATCTTTGGAAATTTAAATAAATAAATGAATGAATGAATGAATAAATAAATAAATAAATAAATAAAACGATGTGGGCTTGCAGCTCTTCATTTGCTTCATTTCTTCATTTTCAGCTCCCAAATATTGAATATCAGGCAGGCAATAAATAACTGGCTCTTAAGGCTACTGAGAATCCTCATCTGCCCACACCTAGGGACAATCCTTACCTGTTATCCTTCCCTTTTCTTCTCCCTCTCTTCTTCTCCTTACTTCACAGCCAGGTTTCAAAGATTCCCAGAACATTTTTTTTCTCAATAGAATTTTCTAAGTGCAGTTGTGATATAGGGAGTTGGCATACAAAGAAGTGGGTTCAAAGCCCAGCTCTGATATTTATTAACTGTATGACCTATCACAAGTCACTTTGGCTCTCTAAGCCTCAGTTACATCATCTGTAACTTGAAGGGCTGGATTAGATCTTTAACATCTCTCAGCTTTAAATTCTATGATCCTAGGACCTGACAACTGCCTTTATTAAATATCAGCAAAATGTAGTATCAAAAGTTTTGTCTTGCCACACTTAGGACAAAAGAATTACAGGAAAAAAAATTAATAAAATCTTACTATTCAAAACTACATTTTGCAGTGAGAATACAGAGTTATCTCTATTATCTAGATACTTGATCACTACTTAAAATATTGCAATGACAGGTTTTTCTCCAGGAATATAGTATATCCAAAGAAGGCAGAAGAAATACGTATTTTTTGTGTAAAAATAAAATAAAGTGAAAGTAGAAGGGGAAAGAGAACATTATCTCTATTCCACAAATTAGGTATCATAGAAAGCAACTACAATGTAGGAAAGATATCATTGGATATTTGGAGTCATGTGAGGCAAAGTCCAAGAAAGAAGAAAGAAATCCCATTCAGCCTCAGATTTCTAAATAATGATAATGATAACTGACATTTTTTATATCACGACTTTGTGCCAGGCACAGTGCTAATTACTTTACAATTATTATCTCATTTGGTCCTTGCACAAACTCTGCTAAAATGACTTGTCCAGGATCACACAGCTAACAAATGTCTGAGGTTATATTTGAACTCAGGTCTAACCTGACTCTGTAACCATAAGAAAAGTAGGATTTTTTTTTCTGGATTAAATTCTAGCCAATCAGAGACTTGTATGTCAATTCTAACCAATCAGACATGTGCATTGAGTTCTAGTCAATCACACATTTGGATTAAGTTTCAGCCAATCAAATGCCTACTAGAACTGTATATAAAGAGAACCAGTGTTGAGATAAAGCAGACATTGAGAGAGCCAACTTGATAGTACTTGATAGTACACCTACTTGATACTAGGTAAGCCAGTGTTGAGGAGAAGTGAGAAAGAAGAAGAATGAGCTTTGAGCAATGAGCTGAGAGGAAACCTTTAAGAGCTGCAAGGAGATTTCTGACAGGTGGCAGGAGACCTCTGAGAGCAGAAAGGAGACCTTTGATGGCAAAGACTTGCTGAAGGAGCTTCTGAGCTATACAAGCAAATAGAGCTGTAGGACAGAAACCTGCCCATGGGAAGGAGGCTTAGCTTAAGCCTCTTTTGAGAGCTGTTAAAGTGAACTGAGCTGTTATCACAGAGCCTCTGGACTTTGGAGGCAAATTGAGATGGTGGTGCTGGTAGCGTGTATTGTTGCCCTGTTAAGCTTTTTTTCACAGAGGCAGAAGCTGGGCACAGGAACCCCTGGAGTTTCCTGTTGGGCAGAAGCAGGAAGAGCTTGGACCAGAGCAGTCCCTGTGAGCTGAGACAGGGAGCAGGAGTGAAGAGCTGCCTAAGTGTGAATCCAGGTGAAAGTGGTCAGACTACAGAGGCAGAGCCATGGGAATTGGAAGCCAACCTCTAGTCAAAATGAAAGAGAACTTTACTTGGATGCTTGGTGTTGATTAAGAAGATTGTTCTTATTGTGACCTGGGGTGGATGGTGTGGTATTGTCTGCTACCCCTTAAGGATGTGTTGTGCTAGGGAAAACCTTAGCCCAGGACCCCCTGCTGCGTAAACAAGTATTTTGGGGAATGCTACTGAATGCAATGATATATGTATGTGCCATATGACATGCCAAGTGATATATATGTATGTATATATATATATATGTACACACACATAGATATGTATTAGATGATATGTTTCACTTAAAGATGTCGTTATGAATGTTATGCTTTATTGAACAATGTTTAGTTTATTGCTGAATAGAGAGTTCACTATACTATGTGATTAGACCCTTGAAATTATTCACAGCAGCAGTCCTCAGGTGTGTTGCTGTGATTGGCATTACAGACTCCAGGCCCAGTACTCTATCCACTGTGTGCCACCTAGTTGCCACACTAGCTATGAATAAACAATGAAAAAAATAACATTGATCACAAATAAGATGAATTAAAGATCCTAACAAAAGGAGAAAAACTTTACCTGATTAGTATTAGTGAAAGTTGGTGGGATAGTAACCAAATATGGAATATAGTCCAGAAAAAAATGTACCCTATTCAAAAACACAGGGGAGATACTATTATATATTAAGAAATTGTACTTGTGGGTGGAAATCCTATAACCTGAGTGGGTAAACTATAGGTGAAGACCAAAGGACTAAGAGGAAGAGAAATAATATTTTCCTTTGGAGTATAATATAGAATACATTTGATAAGAAGAAATTATATTAAATTTAGGAAACTAATCACAAGATCCTGACATAGGAAAAAGACATAGTGGTGATGGGAAATTTCAATTATCTGAATATCTAGTAGAGTTATTTCTCTGCCAAAACTAAAGCAGATAATAAATTCCTGGCTTCACTTAGGGAGAAGTTCAAACTTTAAATGAGGGAGGAAGCTATGAAGATAACTCTTATTCTGGAAGTAATTATGATTAACAAAGAATAAGTTGCTGAATAAAAATTAAGTTAATCTTAAAGGAAATTGGGGTTAGGGTTTTTGCATCTGAAGATGTGAATTCAAGTACCAATGTTATTGGGACTCAACTTAAGAATTTATGACAGAGGGAGTTTCAGGGATAGAGGGATAGATTCAAATGTATCTTGTCACAAAGCATAATTTCTGAACAAGTGCATTTTGTAGGATTCATAGAAATAACAGATAAGATCCCACAGCTTAAAATATTATGGAAAAAAACTTACCCAAGTATCTCATAGATGCCTTCAAGATGATCAAGTCACTAGGTACAAACTTCATTCCAGCAGAAAGAACTTGCACTTTTGCTTGCTGAACTATTATCAATAATCTGAAAGTCTGTGGGAAATGGGTTAATCATTAGATAAGGGTTACTTATCCCAGTTTTCGAAAAAAGAAATAATGTGAGGTCTGTAAACTGTAGGCTAACAAACTTGGGTACAAATCCCAGGAAAATTCTGAAATCTTTTATTAAAGGGATAGTCAGTGAATATTTAGAAAAGCTAACAGTGATTACAAAAAGCCAACATGATTTCATTTAGGAGAGGTCTTGACAGATGTATTTCATTTTCCTTCCTGACAAGGTCACTAATAGACTTTTTAACTAAAAGGAAATTAATAGATCAGGGGAATATAGTTTCCCCACATTTGTCTATATAAAACACTTTGGCAAAGTCTCTCATGTTATTCTTGTACAAAAGATGGAGAGCTGTGGGATTGGTATGATTATATGGATTTGGAGTTGGTTGAATGGCTGAGCCTTAACAGCTTGAAAGAAGGTAGAAGTGGCAAACTTATCACATGTGCAGATGACATAAAGCTGGGCAGAATGACTGGCACATTGGATGACAGGGTTAAATCCAATAGCAAGCATTAATAGGAACAAAGGTAAGGTCCTGCATCTGGGTTTATAAAAAATCAACAACACAATTATGATGGGGACACATAGCTTGATGACTTTTCATTTTTAAAAATCTGGGATTACAATCTCAATATCAATCAACAGGGCAAGTTGGCCACTAAAATTCCAAACAAGACCATAGCTATCATTAAAAGAGGCATAGAATCTAGGACCAGGAAGTTGATAATATTCCTTTACTCTGCCCTGATCAGACTATGCTGAGAGTAGTAATAGCTAAAATTATCATAATGCTGTGTGATAAATACTTTATAATTATTATCTCATTTGTTTCTCACAACAACCCTGGGAGATAAGTGCTATTACTGCCCCCATTTTATAGATAAGTAAACTGAGGAAAATAATGGTCACATGACATAATTAGTAAGTGCCTGAAGCTACATTTGAACTCATGCCTTGCTGATTCTGGGAGGAGATAGATCAGACAGGCAGGTGAGGATCATGCCCTATGAGGAATGGCTGAAGAAACTGACATAAGAAAATATTTGGCTGGGACAGGGTATAAAAGGTGGAGGGGGAAAGTTTGGGTTAAGTCTTAACCCAAGGGTATTAATCTGTAAAATGCATTAAATTTCTCTGGCTATCCACATGGGTAAGAACTAGAAGCAATGAATGAGTGAATGTTGTAAAGAGGGAACAGATTTGATGTAAGGAACAAGTCCCCATAGATTAAAACTCTCCAATAATGGAGTTGACTTCATGAGAAATAGTAGATTCCTCCTCCACACAGGTCTTCAGGTTAAGGCTAAGACAGTTGTTGGAGATATTATAGAGCACATTCTGAGATGAGAGTAGGTTTGATACAAAGGCCTCTGAGCTTCCTTTCAATTTTGATCTTCTGTGATACTGCAGTTATATAGGCACAAAGTGGGAGCTAAATAAATACTAGCATTGGTTTTCATATTCACAAATATATTTCACAGAACTGCATAATTATCATTTCAATATTTTGACTAAATTACAGAAGTTTTATAAAATGGCCATTATATCACTTAAAAATGTTGAGACTAATTTTGTTTCAGTTAAGGATAATACAAATTTCACATAAACAGTCACTAATTGTGCATTGTCATATTTGTGTAAATATGTCATTAAAACTGGGCTACACAGCTTCAACAAAATAATTTAATGAAAACATCTACTAAATAAGTCCTAACAAAATAACTAGCAGATTGAATGACTTTTTTTTAACTTTTCAGCTATATAAGTCCTAACAAAATAACTAGCAGATTGAATGACTTTTTTTTAACTTTTCAGCTATATTGTATCAGTGTATATATGTATGTATGTATGATATCATTTCTTGTTCTTGAATCATCAAAACTTTGGCTCTGGTGATATTGATAGGCTATCTACAGTATCCAAAGATGTAGATAAATATCCTCTTCTATATGATGGGAGAGAGAGAGAGAGAGAGAGAGAGAGAGAGAGAGAGAGAGAGAGAGAGAGAGAATCTATATTATATCCACTTTTCCTAGAATGTTTAAGGAAACTGTCACTACATCAATATCTGTCAGTAGAGGGGCAGAGCCAAGATGGAGGCTGGAAAGCAGGGAATTACCTAGGACTCTCCCCAGGACCCTCCAAACACCCATAAAAATGGCTCTGAACAAATTCTAGAACTGCAGAACCCACAAAATAGCAGAGGGAAGCAGGGCTCCAGCCCAGGACAGCCTGGATGGTCACTGGGTAGGGTCTGTCACACACAGCTATGAATAGAGCAGGGCAGAGCCCAGCATGGGCTGGGTCTGGACCAACCAGACTGGGAACCCTATGGAACAGGCCATAGTACCCTGAGTCAGTGAGCTGTGGCAGTTACCAGACTTCTCAACCCACAAACACCAAAGACAACAGAGAAGGTTAGTGGGAAAAACTGCAGGGGACAGAGTGAAAGGGTTTGGCCACCACCCTGGGGGCAGCAGAGGTGGTGCAGCTACAGAATTCCAGCTGCAATTGCTTCCATCTCCAGGCCCACCTGGTGGGAGGAATTAAGTGGCAGATCAGAGCAGGAGTGCAGAGCTTGCTTACATCTGAGTATGGTCAGGGTTGGTGGTCCTTGGGGGAGGAGGACCTCTCCTGTGGCAGAGCTTGCTATATAGAAATGCCTCTGAAAACAACAGCACAGCCCCTCAAGCTTGGGAAAAAGTACTCTCTACAACCAGTCATACCCCAACGAAAAACTCAAGGGTCAGGGAGTTGGCTGGAAACATGGCCAGGCAGCCAAAATGGACTCAGATTCAAACTCAGACTTTGGAATCTTTCTTTGGTGACAAAGCACACCAAAATATACAGGCTAAAGAAGTCAACAAAGTCAAAGAGCCTACATCAAAAGCCTCCAAGAAAAACATGAACTGGTCTCAAGCCATGGAAGAGTTCAAAAAGGATTTGGAAAAGCAAGTTAGAGAAGTAGAGGAAAAATTGGGAAGAGAAATGAGAATGATGCGAGAAAACCATGAAAAACAAGTTGATGACTTCCTAAAGCAAACCCCTAAAGTAATGAAGAAAATAACACCTTAAAAATAGATTAACTCAAATGGCAAAAGAGCTCCAAAAAGGCAATGAGAAAAATGCCTTGAAAGGCAGAATTAGCCAAATGGAAAAGGAGGTCCAAAAGACCACTGAAGAAAATACTACCTTCGAAATGAGATTGGAGCAAGTGGAAGCTAGTGGCTTTATGAGAAATCAAGATATTATAAAACAGAACCAAAGGAATGAAAAAATGGAAGCAAATGTGAACTCTATCACTGGAAAAACCACTGACCTGCAAAAGAGACGCAGGAGAGAAAATTTAAAAATTATTGGACTACCTGAAAACCATGATCAAAAAAATAGCCTACGTATCATCTTTCAAGAAATTATCAAGGAGAACTGCCCTGATATTCTAGAGACAGTGGGTGGAATAGAATTTGAAAGAATCCCCCAATCACCTCCTGAAAAAAAGATCCCCAAAAGAAAACTCCTAAGAATATTGTCCCCAAATTCCAGAGCTCCCAGATCAAGGACAAAATACTGCAAGCAGCCAGAAAGAAACAATTTGAGTGTTGTGGAAACACAATCAGGATAACACAAGATCTAGCGGCTTCTACATTAAGGGATCAAAGGGCTTCGAAAATGATATTCTTGAGGTCAATGGAGCTAGGATTAAAGCCATGAATCACCTGCCCAGCAAAACTGAGTATCATGCTCCAAGGCAAAATATGGATTTTCAACAAAATAGAAGACTTTCAAGCTTTCTCAGTGAAAAGATCAAAGGTGAAAAGAAAATTTGACTTTCAAACACAAGAATCAAGAGAAGCATGAAAAGGTAAACAAGAAAGAGAAATAACAATGGACTTACTAAAGTTGACCTGTTTTTTTACATTCCCACATGGAAAGATGATATGTATAATTCATGAAACATCAGTATTAGGGTAGCTGAAGAGAATATATATATATATATATATATATATATATATATATATATATATATGTATATATATACATATATATGTATATGTATGTATATATATATTCTAGTAATCTCCTAATAATATTATAATTGTTTTTATTTTAATGGTAATTATTTTATAACTAATGTTCATCATCATCACCATTATTATCATCTTCATCACCCTAGACAAGTCACTTGACTTTTCTCAACTTTAGTTTCCTTATCTGTAAAATGGGGATAATAATAAAGCCTACCTCCTAGATTTATCATGAGGACAAAATCCAATCATATTTACAAAGTGCTTTGCCAACCTTAGAGCATTCTCTGTGGTAGCTATTATTAATATTGATATTCACTCTATGCATTCAGCTAGCATGTATCACAATAGTGCCTAGAATACAGTGGGCACTCATTAAATATTTGATTACTACCTTCCTGTTTATCATTCCACTTCACTTTAGCTACAAAGGTACGGTATCAAGGCACAAGTTTCTTGGCATATTTTGCCCCATGAAGCTGCACGTCCTCCATTGGCTGGCTTCATTCTGTGTTTCTTGGTGCTTGTCTTGAAGATTGACAAATGTACAGGTGTCAAAAGAGACAGCTGTTGAACTGAAATTATTCCTCTCCAAATAAGAAAAGAATCCAATGAACCTATACTGTGTTGTCCAAAATGACCGTTATTTGATTGTTCTCCAAACTCTTTTAATGGTGTCACCATTTACTCTAAAAGTAGTTCGGTCAGCTCTGGATTATCAAGACACTTAATACAAACAGAAGACAAGAAACGTGATTGGCTGAAGAGGAAACTGTCAGCAGGGAGTGGAAAGAAGACACATATATACCTGCATATATGTACACTTACATGTATGCTTATACAAATATGCATATACATATTATGTGTATATAGATATATACTCATATGTGTATGTATGCATATTTCTATTTATATATTATACTTACATATATATAAGGTATACATACATAGTGAAACATCAGCAATTATTTTTACTGCAAATATTCACTGAATGAAAACCTAAGTCAAATTCTCTTGGGAAACTGCACATCTTACAATTAGTATGAAGCTCCGATAAGTCAACATTACTTTGTAAATGAGCACATCCCCTGAGGACATTTTTATTATTTAACATTTATTAGTTATTATACCAAGGGTAATTCATTCATCAGGTAAAAGACTTTTATCTTTTGAAACAAAGTGACATGAAATCAAAGCAAACATAAGTTTCTCATTTTACATGCATTTTCTCAATGGCAATTAAGAGTATTCCATATGGTGTAAACTGAACCTAGAGAAACATGAATCAGTAGCATAAAAATTCACACACTAAGCTCAGTTTTAAAATCCTGTGGGTTTTAAAAAATTCTGCAAAAGTTTACATTGCCCAAATTAAGAGTAGACAACAAAGGATTCATGTCAGGGGCATCTGACTTAAGGCTGCTCTGATTTAAATGAATAAATTAATATATTTTCTTCCATTTCAATCTTAATGATTTTTATTTAATCATTAACTCTAGTTTTCAATGCACATCCCCAGTCAACAAAGGAAGAGCAAAAGAATACAGAATAAATGTATATATCTTCAGGCAGCAGATCTTTTAATTAAAAATAGTTTAATATTAAGGGAAAACATGCCTTTATTTCGATTGAGAACATTTGCTTTAGAACTACTTTTAATCAAAACTAAGCTCATCCCACAAGAGATCTTTTTTTAGAATGAATCCTGTGATTTCATTGGCATAAGGAAATTCCCACAAAGAAATTCCTTCTACCAATGTGAGTTTGTTCCAGCTTTGCACCTGAAAGTCATAGAAAATTGTCTGAGGTACTAAGAGGTTAAATAACTTATCCAGGCTTATGCAGCAAGTGTGTGTCAGAGAAAAGACTTGAAAATGATTTTCCTGACTTCAAGTGCAGTCTTTCCACTACTCCACAGGGTCTTAATTTTGTATTTACTTACAATTACTTATCGGTGTACATATTGTTTCTCCCTATTAGAAAATATAGTCCTTAAGTGAAGGGATTATTTTTATTTTTGTCTTTGTATCTCCAGAGGTTAAAATAGTGCTTGGTCCACAGCAAATGATTAATAAATATATTCTCATTCATTCATTCAAATACCTCAGTGCCTGGCACAGAATAGATATTTAAGAAATATGTTCAGTCAAATTGAATTAATGTGTATTAATGGATACACACACGTGCATGTATGTATGTATATGTATTTGTATAAAAACTATTTCATCTAAGAAGGGATAGGTAGGGGAGACACTCCAAAAATGTTTGTTAAAATGAAGACTGAATCCTCAAATCTAAAATCACAGGCCCACATACAGACAACAGAACTGAAATGTTAACTCAGCACTCCAGGCAACTGCTGGAGAAAGAGATGAGGATAAGAAAATTGAGTTCCCACATTGAAGATAAGAAATAGAATAAGTGTAAACATAGTTGCAAGGCTGCATATTTGAGGATTTAAAGGTGGGTTAAGGAAGCAGAATCCTTAGCAAAAACAAAGGGCCTATTCCGACTCAAGGAAAAATCATTTTCTAAATAAGAAATTTAACATAAGTTCCAGGTCACATCTATGGAGGTAGAGAATGGAAGGGATGGTGAGTGGAGGCGGGGGGTTTGTGTGAAAGCCTTCCTATACTTCCATTTCACCTACTTACTATGTCCATGTTAGAAAAGTCTAAAAAAGGAAAATATATTCAATTCTTCTGTAGTTGAGTTTGGAAAGGTAGGAAGAGGCAAGAGAATATAGGTGGAATACCTGAGTCATAACAAAGAAAAACAAAGAGTGGAAAGATCTCTTTTTTTTTAAAAGAAAAGGACATATTTGCCCCCTTCTTGCATATTCCAATCTAACATAATAGTAAAATAATGTATACAAAGACTTTATGAGAACTCATAATCATTAGATCTAGCAGTAGTCCCTTCTTGAAGGAGATTTTAGTATCGTATTAAACATTACAATTGAATTCTGCTGTTTCCTTAGCACTTCATACTTCCAAGGCATGAAGGAAAGCTTAAAGACTGATCCGCAAAGAGCATTTTTCCTGGTCACTATCAAATGTTCCACTTTCCATTTGTCTTCTAAAAAGTAACACTGATTCTTTTGGTGAACTTTATATCATTTCCATGGGTATATCATTCCTTTTCTTTATTTCATGGAACAAGTCAAGAATGATAAAAATGACTGCATTTGAATTGAATGAAAATAGAAGATTTGAGAGCAAAGTTAGCTTTTTTAAACTTAATTAGAATTAGCCTTATTATATAACCATATACAGTCACATCTTGCTAATTTGACATTAGGAAAAAGAAACTATAGAATGGTGTCCTATGTGTGCAAATAATTCCCAATATTTTAAATAACCAGTTATTTTCCCAAATAATTTCAGATCTCAGGGCCTCAGGTTCTCCATAGGTAAGGCAAATTGGCTTGACTAGATTATCTCAGAGGTTCTATCTAGTACTAAAATTCTGCTGGGCCCTCATTGGCCATTCCTCCTACCTTATGATATCATGAATATATTTGAAAATATTTTATAATTTTTATGATGTCAAAATTAGCAAGCACCAGAAGGCTGACGTGCTTTATGGACAAAATATGTTTGGTAGATAAGCTTTATTTAGGTACAAATTATAGTGCTGTTGGCCATGTGTATATTGTTAATGAATTGATAGTAATGTACATGCAGAAAAGGTAAGAGAAAATTTGCCAATCTATACCTGAGACTGTTCTGAAAAATGCTAAAAGAAATGTTGTGACCAGAGGCTTGTAGAAACCTAACCCTGTACTTTCCCTAAGAACAATGTTTCAGTATTTGCTATTTCAGCATTCATAGTAAATTTAAAAAACATAACTATATAAATGTATTTTGTTGTGCTTTTTTCTTATTTCATTTTTTTGACAGGGGGGAAGGTACAGCAATTGGGGTGAAGTGACTTGCCCAAGGTCACACAGCTACTAAGTGTGTCAAGTGTCCAAGGCAGGATTTGAACTCAGGTCCTCCTGCCTCCAAGGCTGGTGCTCTACTGGCTGTACCACTTAGCTGCCCCCATGCTTTCTTTTTAAAGCTAGTTTGATATGTCAGGTCCAGGCAGTTAAACCGTAATAGAGACTTTGTATAAAGTCCAATCTGTATGTAGGCTGTGAAGGAGCAGGTTTGGTCATACAATTTGGGCTGTGGAATTTTGAAGAGACTTTCAGATAGGTATTTAGAACCAGTTTTCCAGAGGTAGCACTTTCTTTTCTGTTTTGTTTGCCTATCTTGGGTTACCTACAAAGCTCCAAACATGACTATGGTTGTTCTCTAGTTAAAATTCCCAAATACTTTAAGCAGTCTGTTAAAAAAAAAACATCACACTCACACCAATATTATAAGACTAAACTCTATACAGGAATGAATATAGACATAGCAACAAAGAGAAAATTATAGACACCAATATAGATGTGGATATGAATATGGACAGAAACAGTTATAGTTACAGATCTGGAGCTCTTAAACTTTTTGTGTGTCATAGACCCCTTTCATCATCTCATAAAGATTATGGACTTCCTCTCATTAAAATAATGCTTTTAAATAATTTGTGGAAATTCTAAATTTCAGTTAGAGGTTTTTTTTAAAAAAAACCCTGGAATCTGCTTTCCTATCCAAATTCAAAGACCTACTGAAATTATTCACAAACCTGTAGAGGTTCCATGAACTCTAAATTATGAAACTCATCTTCTACCCATATATCTACATATCTATCTATTGAATACCCATAATACTATTTAAATGCCATGTGTGAGGTCTATCCCTCTTATACCCCAGCAGAATATTCTTTCTGATCAAATCTAACAAAATAATTTTCTAAGTTGCATGTACAATCCACTTTTTTTTCTTACATTATTTCAGTAGTGATATAAATTGCTCTTGTACACTATACTAGAAATACTTAACCACAGAGTTTCTATTTGCACTATTGGCTACTACTTTGAATAGGTTTGCTGAATTAATCAAATTTCAATCTGATTTCGGACATCTTCGGTCATCCATTACAGAACTATATCCTCAGTCACTGACTAAACTTCATTTACCACTGGTCCATACGTTTCTCAGACCCTTCCAAAAACAAGGTGCTTATCCTGGGGAACATCTTTAGTATGTGGCTCCATGAAGTTTCCCTTTCTTAGACAATTCTCCCTTACAAGCATTCTCATTCCTTATGTAAATTGGATCAGACAGGAAGGTCAGTTAGTGGTGAAATAACATTATTTAAAAATAAATCCCCATCATGCACTGGAGCTATCCATTAGGGAAACATTAGTGGGAAACGAATTAATGTTTCCCAGCTTGCAGCTTCAGACTGTCTATTTTAATTTTGTTCATATGCTACTGGCTATCTGCAGTGGATTTAATATTCCGTAATACTATGTTTTATGTGCTCTCTTAGGACCTCTTTGTCTTGCTTTTCATTTACTACACTAGGCTATTATTTGGCTGTATGTAGGAACTCGGACATTCCTCCGTTGTTCTGTTTCAGCTGCCAAAGTAGTTTTGATCAATACAGCTCCCAGAAAAATTAGACCATAAAAAGCAATGTGCTTAACACAACTTTTTTTGGTTGTTGTTAAAACTTTCAGCTTGAGTGTTGGCAAGTACAGAAGATATCAGCCCCTTCTGCCCTGAAAGGCTCTTCCAAGCCCATCCGCCAGGCTATTAAGTACAAACTGTATATGAACAGTTAGTTCATCCTTGAAGAAACACATTGAGCTTGATGTTGTTTAATGCTTCCATATAAATTTCTATTTGAGAGTATTTCCAGTTCCAACATGAAGTGTATAAAATAATGGCACAGAGCTAACAGTATGATTTAGTGTCTTTCTCAAGCAATAGCACTGCTTCTAGCAGTAAAACTAGGTAAAGAAATAAAGAAAAAAATCTTACAGTGCTCTCACTCATTTTGGCCTCCTACAAGGGAAGGGGTTGTTTTGTTTTATAAAACAAAATTCAGGTTTCTAAAATACTGAAATTATTATACCATAATATCCCACCAGGAATCTCCCTTAATGACATTTTTATGCAAAGTATTTCCTTCAGCAACAAGACCTATTCCCACCCTTTGAGCAGGTTATGTATGCCTAAGTGAACAGTGGTTTCTAGTACACAGGCAGTGGCCCATTCATTTTATTCTTAATTCACAGGGGAAGTTCAGAAGTCGTGATTATATAATGTGCGGGTTGCTTGGAATTCACTTTGTAGATTTCAATAATAAGGCTCTGCCTGGGGACATTTCCTCTTCGTTAATATAAAAGAGGGCATGTTAAGGGCTGGTAACGGATTTGTATGAGAAGTGATCATCTCAAATATGTGAAAGGTATGGATATAAGACTCCAAGTCATCAAATTAAAGTAGATCTGAGGTGAATGAATTCTAGAACATCAAACTCAGGTTATATTGTACCTTCCCTCAGTGAAAAAGAACTTTAGGTCACATCTCATTCCCATGTACTACATGGGACCATTCCAACTTCCTCTGAACATAGAATGTAGTACTAGTATCTAAATCATATATTGTTCTAAAAGGAGATATCATTTGCAGCTTAGAAATATTTTGTGATCAAGTTTTTTCTCTTGGAAGAATATTTTTTTAAAATTTATTTATTTATTTTTAAATTAATTTTTGACATGTTTGGTTTTCAGCATTGATTTTCACAGGCGTTTGAATTACAAATTTTCTCCCCATTGCCCCCCCCCCCACTCCAAGATGGCGTACATTCTGGTTGCCCTGTTCCCCAGTCTGCC
>CM053623.1:106059117-106129010 GCA_028646595.1 Phalanger gymnotis
TTCCACGCTTGGGCGGATGCGCTGCCTTACTAGCACTCCTCCTTCCCCAAAAGCCCCTACCCGAAATTGGCTTAAATCTTTAGCAGGCTCTTCACTCCTGCTCTGATCAGCCACTTAATTCCTCCCACCAGGTGGGCCTGGGGCCAGAAGCAACTGCAGCCTAGTTCTAAAGCTGCCCCACCTCCGCTGCCCCAGGGGCAAGTGGCTGGAACCACAAACTCAGTCACACAGCTTTTCCCACTAACCTTCTCTGATGTCTTTGCTCTTTGTGGGTTGAGAGGTCTGGTACATGCCACAGCTCAGTATTTCAGGATGCCAGGGTACTTTCTGCTCGTCTCCTGGTCTGGTAGGTCCGCGTCTGGTCTGTTTGCGCCGTGCGCGCTGGGCTCAGCTCTGCTCCCCTTGGCTGGGAGCTGGGAGGTCCGTGTGAGACAGACCTTACCCAGAGACCATCCAGGCTGTCTACGGCTGGGGCCCTGCTTCCCTCTGCCACTTTGTGGGTTCTGCAGCTCTAGAATTGGTTCAGAGCCATTGTTTTATAGGTTTTTGGAGGGACTTGGTGGGGAGCTCATGCCACTCACTGCTTCCCAGCCGCCATCTTGGCTCCGCCCCCCCTCTTGGAAGAATATTTGCTAGAACGTGATTCCTGTCATACTAGACTTACTCAGAAATGTAACAGAAGTTTAGACCTGCTGTTGGTGATGATAATAAACTTCATGCTACAGTCAGTGGAATTATTAATAATAGTTCATATTTGTGATATGCTCTAAGGTTTATGAAGCACCAATGATACCTCTAGGAGGTAAGTTGTGCAAAGATACATCTAGAGATGAAAAAATTAAGTCTCCAATTTTGAGTGGCTTTTGATCATAAAGCTAGCAAAGGTCAAAACTTGGATATGAACCCACATACCCAGATTTTAAGTCTCCAATACTTTCCAATATAAAACTCATTAGTCAAAACAACAAAAACAACAAATTCTTGACATTTTATTCTCAGCTTGAGAAGAATGATATAAAATTGAGTTACATTCTCAACTGTTGAAGTATAGCACTGTTTTGGGGGATTTCATTTCATTTAATGCATCTTTTTGTTTTTTAGTCTGTGATAGTGCTACCTAATGCATTTAATATCTAATTATGATTTCATACACACACACACACCCATACACACATATGGATGTATATTTAGAACAGAAGGTAAAAAGCCATATTAAAGAATAGTATGCTATGAAAAAAATAAACATCTGAAAAATTCAATGATGAAACAAAAAACATTAAAAAAACAAAACAAAACAAAAAACAATAAAAATCAAGAAAGGAAAATTGGGGGGAAAGAGCAGTACCTGCTTTAAAAATAATTGATCTGAAAACAAGATGGGGATATTTAATTTAAATATCTTTGTGCTCCCAAGAAAAAATGAAAAAAGAAACTGAATCGAAGTTTTTGGATCATAAAATAAAACATCCTAAAACTATTGAAGTTAGAAGGTAAATGGAAAATAAACGTAATCCACAGGCTATTATAGGCCAGGAAGGGATAGATCATATAACAAGTAACTCTAGTCAAAACCACTCTGCACTCTGTAATAATTATGAGAAAGGAAAGAAAAATTCAGAATTGTAAAAAGGTAAAATAAAAAGGTTAACAGCCCCAAATAGTTTGTCTTGCAAAGGTGAACTTAAGCATGAGGGATTTTTTTAAATTTGTAAATAAACAAAAATGAGTAGAAGCTATTGAAATAATGAAAATTGCCTTTAATAATAATGATGATATGTAAAAAATGATGCTTTAAGGTTTGTATAATACCTTATAAATACTGTCTTACTCTATTTTTTATCTTTACAACAAAAGCTTTGTAAAGTAGATGCTATTATTCTCCTTATTTTATATATGATAAAAAGAAGGCAGATAGAAGTTAAATGATGTACCCAAGGCCACTCAGCTTAATAAATATCTAAGACCAGATTTAAACTCAGGTATTTCTGCCTCTTGGTCCAGCACTCTACTCACTGTTGCACCTAGTTGCTTTATTTATCTATATTAGACTACATGAATCTTCAGTATAGTCAATAACTACACAATAGATATTTTCTATTTTAGGTTCCAGTAAAGTGTCATACAACTCAAAAAAAATAATTATAAATTGGGAATTGGGTTGAGAAAAGGACAAAAGGGCATGAGACAGGAGAATCAAGATATAAGAGAACATAAAATGGGTTTTGTTGAAAGGGAAATCATAGAATGAAAATTTCAACTAGAAAGGATTGATTACAAATGGAGAAAAGAAAGAATTAAGACTCTGTATGAGTGGAAAAAGAAGATAACAATCAGCGTATTCCAACCACAGGTAATTGTTAATTACTTAGATTCCTTTTCTCTTCTCTTCTCTTCTCTTCTCTTCTCTTCTCTTCTCTTCTCTTCTCTTCTCTCTCTCTCTCTCTCTCTCTCACTCTCTTGACTGGAGGACAAGAGGAAACTTTATCATGGTAAGTGATAAAAGGAAAAATAAAACTCACAAGGATAATCATGAATGTGAAATAGGATGAACTTGTCCATTAAAATGGAAAAAAAGATGGAAAGAAATATTAAAAGAGAAAAAAAACAATAATTTGCTGTTTAGAAATAACACTTGAAATATAAACATTATACTTAAAATGAAATATCAAGAAACTTTCTACTATGTCTAAGATGATTCTAAAATAAATCAGAGGAAGCCATCATCGTTTCAGAAAAGGCAACAGTAAAAATAGACATAGGAAAAAAAGAAAGGAAAATATATTATGTTTCAAGGCACCATAGATAATGAAATAATAGTAACCATGACTATATGCATCAAATATTATAGTATCCAAGTACTTCAAGGACAAGCTAACTGACCTAGACTATAAATTGCTGGGCACTTCAATGTGTTTTCTCCAAACTGCCAAATTCAACTGAAATATAAACAATAAAGCATTTATGGACCTGAAAAGAATATGGGAGGGTGGGGGGAGATATATGACAGACCTTTATGATTACTGAATAGAATTCAGAAGGAATGTATGTATTTTTAGCTGTTCATGAAACTGTATGACTGGCAATATTCTAATGAATAAATAGATAATTAAAAATACAGAAAGGTAAAAGTATTTGATATTTCCATTATAATTAACAAGGGAAATTTGAAAAAAAGATGTCATACTTTGTTTGGACTGATTAATGAAATCCTAAAGAATGAATGAGTCAGATAATAATACTTAAATCTCTCTTTCTCTGCACACACACACACACACACACACACACACACACACACACACAAATAACAGCAGTGAGAAAACTTATGGGCTTGAGCCAAAGCAGTGATTGGGGAAATTGGTGTCTCTAAACACTTCCATCAATAAGAATAGAAAGAGGAACTAAGTTGCTAAGTTAATTAAGCATTTAATTGAAAGAAAAAAAACGGGACAATAAAGAAGTCAATAATTATCTAATAAATAAAAGTGGAAATTATAAAAACCAAAGGAGAAATAAACAATATTGAAACAAAAAGACTAATAAATTGTCAGATGTGACTAAGTGTGGGAACAATATTTTTTCTTTAGTAAGAGAGATCCAGACTGTATCTCTAGTGTATATCACTAGAGGTACAGATCAAGTTAAAATAAAAAAGGGATTTGATATAAAATAAAGAGGAAATAAAGAAAATTGTTGAACTAATATGTCTAATTAAAAACCAATAAAATATGAACTAATAAACTAAGTGTATGAGAATTTGTAAAAACATTATATAAGCATATTAGAAGGATAAGAAATCTAAGCAATCCAATATTATGAAAAGAAATTGAACAAGACATAAATGAACCCCTAAAGAAGAAATCATGCCCCACATAAACTTAAAATAAGTTTTATCAAATATATAAAGAACAATTAATTTTTAAATTAAATATATTGCCTTTAAAATAGAGATAAAAATCTTATCAAACATGATTTTGATTCAAAAAATAAATATAGTATAGATGAATAAAACTATACCTCAGCATCCATAATGGATATTGAATAACATATTAGCAAGAAGGCTTCATATTGCTTGCTATGAACAAGTTGAATTTGTGCCCAGAAATCAGGCATGATTTAACATGAGAAAAACAACAAACAGATTATATTAATTTAAAAATGTAAAAATCACAAGATACTATTCATAGATGTAGGGAAAGTCTTTGACAAAATACAAAACTCATTTACATTTTAAAAACAAAATGTAGGAATAAACAATATTTTTCATGATAAAATAAACAGTATCCCTATTACTATAAAGGAAAATTATGGGAAGAATTTCAAATACACTCAAGGTAAGGCAGACATATTCCTTATAACTGTCCAAGCAAAAATGAGACACTGAAGTTTACTGAGTAGCAGTTAATTAATATAATGCTTGTTGATTGGTAATTGATTACAATTATTTTATTTAGTTCTAGTAATAATAACCATAGCAATAATAGAGGCAACTAGGTGATAAAGTAGAGTGTTAGGCATGGACTTCAAATCCAGTCACAGATACTTACATGCTGTGTGATCCTGGACATGTCATTTAATCTTTGTTTTCCTCAGTTTCCTCAACTATAAAATGGGAATCATAACAGCCTCTTCCTCACAGGGTTGCTGTGAGGATCAAGAGAGACAGTATTTACAAGGTATCAAACACAGGTAGTATATAAAGCTTATTCCATCCCCTTAAGAAAAATTATTGAATAATAATAGTCAAAGAGGAGACAAAATCACCTCTATTTTGAAGGCAATATGATAATTTATTTTGAGAATCTCAGAGATGTTGTGATAAAAGAAATAATCAAAATAAACAATAATTTATCAAAGTAGTGGTATATAAAGCAACTGCTAACCAAAGGAGGGGGGGACATTAGCCTTTCTATATACTACTAAGAAATTTCACAAGAAGAAAATAAAAAAATAAGAGAATCCATTCAATCTAACTATAAAATCCAAAAAGAATTTGAGAATCAACCTAGGCAGATACACTTAAGACTTCAAGGAAGATAACTATAAAACATGCTTTATAAAAATTAAAGATGACTTACATAATCAGAGAGATGTTCATTGTTCATGGCTAAGCACAGTAAATATAATAAGAAGAAAGATGATGCTACCAAAATTAATTTATAGATTCATTGATACAACAATCAAATTGCCATGAAATTAAATTGTAGAACTAGACATCATAAAAATATGATTCTTCTGGAGAAAAAAAAGACCATAAACCTCAAAGAAAATAATGAGAAAATAGCAGGGATGAAGAAAGTCAAGCATTACCAGATCTAAAACTCTATTTTAAAGCAGTAATCATAGAAACTATTTGACCATGGTTTGAAAAATGGAAAAGCTGATCAACAGAACAAATTAAATAAGCAAGATCAAGAAGCAATTCAACACAGTGGCAAAATGTTCAATACAACTAGAAACAAATACTACTATAGCAAAGACTCTTTGACAAGAACTATCACAAAAATCTGGAGAGCGGTTTGGCAGTGGAGAGCAGTTTTGCAAAAATTAGGCCTTCACCAATTTAACAGTAGCAGTTTATCATTTACACAATGCTTTAATGGTTATAAAGTATTGACATATTTTATCTGATGTGAGCTCAAGATGAAATAGAAAAAAAATAAGTAGCTTTTATATCAACATAATCAGTGAAGTTAGAAAAGGAGAAGACATTGGGAAAATTTCACATCAAATATATCTGATAAAAATCTCATTATTTAAGCTAATTAAGTTGTCCCAAAACTCTTAATGCAATTGTAAGCTATCATAGGTATTAAAGTTTAAAACTACACCAAGATTTTTGGAATACTCTATATAATGCATTGCTAATTTGTCACTGAATACTAATAATTTCTGATATAAGAAGCCAATTACCACCAGCACTATAAATGAATGAACAAAAGCACTAATAATAAGAGAAATACACATTTAGACAACTATGAAATTTTGCCTCATTCCCATCAGATTGGCAAAGATTAAAAAGATAAAAATGGTAAGATGGTAGAGATGTAGCACATTAATCATTCTGTCATTTTTCAGTCATGTCCAACTCTTTGTGACCCCATTTGGGGTTTTCTTATCATAGGTACTGGAGTGTTTTGCCATTTCCTTCTCTAGCTCATTTTATACATTAGGAAACTGAAGCAAACAGGGTTAAGTGACTTGCTATACCAGTGAGGCAAGATTCATGATATCCATGGTGACCATGAATATACCTGTATAGTTCAGAATCACAAAGTGTAAGAGACTATCTGTATAGAAGACAGAAGAAGTAAACCATTTATTCAGACACCAGAGGATCAAATCCCAAAACCAATAACCCCAATTCAACATAGAAGTAATTATATCCCAAAACCAGTAAGTCCACCTTAATGTAACAGCAAGGAGATTTAAACACAGTATTGCAGCAAGAAGACAAGTTGTAAATTTCCCTTCTGCTAGGGCCTTCCCATAAACACTAACTCACAAATCCTAACTGTCTGCTTGCCTGTGTCCTCTCTCCATGCAATTCTGAAAGCTTATAGTTCTGAGAGCCTTTGCAGTTCTCTGAGCCCTTGCAGTTCTCTCTCTCTCTCTCTCTCTCTCTCTCTCTCTCTCTCTCTCTCTCTCTCTCTCTCTCTCTCTCTCCCTTTTCCAGTTCTCTGTCTCTTTCTTGCTTCTTGCTGCTCTCTCTTCTCTCACAATTCTATCTTCTTTGCATCTCTCTCTACTCCAAGCTTAATGGCTACCCTCAGGATATATATACTTTGGCCTGGGGCTTGGCACCTAGTAGCAAAAGGGTATGGGCCTGCCTACAAGCAAGCCTCTCCTAATCAAGCTTCCCTTAACTAGCTCCACCTGAGGTTTATTGAATGCCCAGAGAAGACCTTTGATCACATTAGCAGTCTACTTGCACAGGGTCACACAGCTAGTAAATATATTAGACCAGACTGGAACTCAGGAAAATCAGACTTCCAGACTCCAGGCTTAATATTCTATCCACCTCATCACCTAGCTGCCCGTGTGGTACAAAGGCACACTAATGTACTATTGATAGTGTTGTGGACAGGTTCAATTATTATGGAAAACAACATTTAATTATACCAGAAGAGTCACTGAATTGTATCTAATCTTTAACCCAACAATAGCCTTCTAGGTACACATTCAAGGTAAATCAAAGACAGAGGGAAAATACCCACACTTGGAAAAGTTTGTGGTAAGAAAAAAAAGGAGGGGAAAACCACAAATAATGGTACCCATCAACTGGAGAATAGTTGAACAAATTGTAGTATATTAATGTGTAAGGTAGATTTTACTGTGTGTAAGGTAGATTTTTGTTATTCTTTCTTATAGTTTATAGTTTTGTTTCCTAGGATCCATGGCCATAACAATCTCTATTTCCCAACTTCATGGTTCAAAACATCTCCACCATGGTCATGTGCCTTCTTTGTCTATTGCCCTATAAAGCAGGTGGGCAGTGGGCAGTGAGTGGGGAACACTTAGAGTCGAATGCACAAGCTGGAATGCTGTGCATGCTTTGATCAGCCCCCATCAAGTCTAGGAGAGAATCTGTGTTTGCCTCAACCAGCCCCCATTGAGGCTTGAGGGAATTAATGGGGTACATGAGCTGTGGCTGTCTCAACTAACCCCATCAAAACATAGGGGTAGTTGCCTCCCCCCTTCTCGCTGGCCCCTACTAGAAATTAGGGAATTGATGATGTAGGAATCGATGCTCCCATTATCAGCAACCCTCTTGTGAGAATACTAGACTAGAATAAAGTAAGATTATTAACCCCTCCAAAACTATCTTCCTGCCTGACCAGATCAAGAGTGAACCTGTGCTAACAGCCCTCCTGTGTGTTTACTTGTCTTACATAATGGAATATAAATGTTCCATAAGAAACGGTGAATATAAATGAATGAATGAATATATGAGGCATTTTATTATTATATGGCAAATATTGTCCTAAACTCTGAGAACACAAATATAAAAGGAAAGACAGTCTTTGTCACCTAAGAGCTTATACTTCAATAGTAGAAAAGGAATGGTAGCCAGGAAAGGACACTTTCATCTGTAAACTTATAGAGATCCTAAGTGGGTCTATCCAGAGTATGATGATATGCCTATTCCAGGAATAGTGGCAGAAATGATTTAATCATGGTTCAGGGAATGAAGTGAAGCATTCCTGTGACTTCCCTGAAATACTTGTCAAGGAGAGGCAGTTGTTTATCAGGAGATTTGGGTGCCAGGGCAGAAAAGTTTTAGGGAATGGTCTCTGGCCTAGTCAGGGATATGGGGGAAGGGGCAGAGGCAGAGGAAGAAGGTAGGAATAATTCAGGAAAACTAGAATACTATCCCTACTCGCCTCTCTTCCACAAATTGAACTTGGGTTAATCAATTCAATTTGAGTTTCAGTTTCTTCCCTTGTAAAACGAGGGTGTTGGATTAAATAACCTCTAAGGACCCTTCTTATGCTAAATGTGTTACTTGTGATCCTGTGAACTTTCACAAAGTAAACGAGAGAATAATTGCAGAAAAAATGAATATAAAGGAAAACAATCCTAAAAGACATCAACACTCTGATCAATACAATGCCCAATCCTTTTTTTCCAACAAACTGACAATCAAATTTAACTTCCTATGTCAGCAGACAAATTACAGACTATAGGTAAAGGAATGACTCATGTAGTTATTAAATACAGACAACGTGTGAGTTTATTTTGTTTAACTATATTTTCATGTTACTGTATAAGGAGCACACTATTAGGGGAAAAGAATCATTAGGAGACAAAATTAATGTTTCAAAATCATCAATAAAAAATCCGGCAACACCCAATTTGCTCTGTGCCCAACATCAACATGAAGAAAAGTCTTTTCTTGCACAAACCTACTCCTAGGTTCCATTTCTGCTTCTAATGCTTACTACTAGTTTGACCTTGGGCAAGGTGCTTACTTCCTGTTGCTTCAGTTTCCTTGCTCTCACAATGAGGTTAGATCAGATAATCCTTTAAATTCTCTTCCAGTCCTAGATCTAAGATATTATAGAGCTTATTCAGATCCTCAATCTTTTATTTTTTTTTTCTGCTGGTACCCTTCCCTTGGCAATTATTATATAGACTTCGATTTTAATTTTCTTCACAATAATTATAAATACTTAGAACTCATGGCCTTTTTGTTCTTTTTCCCTTCCTGTTATCTGTGCCTGGCAAGCAGTAGATATTTAATAAATGTTTTTTGAAAATTATTAAACTGAACTGAATTGAATTTGCAGTTGCAGTTGTAGTTATAGTTGCAGGTAAATGATTCTAAGAGGATCCCATCAAAGGACAGAGAATCCAAGGCAGAAGGGGGAAAATCTAATCTCTTTTACCCACAAAACCTTTGGCAGACTTCTTCCAGATATCTTTGACAATTGATGGTTATCAGCTAAGTAGCCAACCACATTGGGACAAAGCCACATATAGAAAATGAGGCATGCCTAAAGCTCTTGAAATAACCCAGGTTTGGTCACAGTGCAGTGCCAAAATGACAACATTAGTATTTCAAATCTCGCCCAAAATGTGACTGCCTGAAAATGACTGCCATTTAATGATGGTTGTGTTTCCTATTGAAAATGTAGGCTCATTCCCATTCAGTCCCTAATATATAATGTCCAAAATAGTAGTCACCATTGGCATCAGTGCTATGTTTTAGCAGAAAGGCTAAGAATTAAATGCACGTGGAGAGAGTGATCCAAACCACTCTTCTTTATGGCCAGCTGGGAAGGCGGCCAGATCTGATTGGGGAGCTTTGGAATCAGCTTAACATATTTCTTTTCCAGATGATCTTACATGGGAAGAAATTTTAGGTATCTTAGAAATTAAGGGAGAAAGTGTAGCATTCTCTCATCCCTCTATCTCTGCCACTTTACCCACCATCCTCCCCCAGAAAAAAAGGACCCTCAACAGATGCTTTTAGTTGTGGTCAAAGTCTGCCCCAATTTCACCAATGATCAATATGAGTGATTTCAATGTAGATGATCTATCTTTATAGATTTTAGATTAGGAAAGAGAAAAATGTAAGGTGGAAAAACAACTCTGGATTCAACAGCCTGATGTTTTCCTCAGTATTGGAAATGAAAAGGAAAATAAAAAGTAAAATAGAGAGAGCAGGTAACCAAAACTGATATAACCACCTATGTCTCTGTAGTGGAAGTTTTCCATTATAAAGTTGCTTAAAATAATAACTCATGTTTCTGTAGCACTTTAAGGTTTACATATCACTTTAATACACATCTTCTTAATGCCTAGCAGCCAAACGTTTGTAGATAATAGATGCTACACAGAATCACAATAGGAACCTTATTTTGTAGAAAGATGAGCCATGTCTTCAAACATTTTTTCTGCTCTCCTTTTTAGGTAAAATCTGCCTGCTATACTCTCCTCCAGTGCAAGAAGACAAAGCTCAGGGCTAGCGACAATGTCTCTATAAGGAAATCTAACACTCCTCCTATATCCCAAACTCAACACGTCCAAAATTGGGCTATTTTTTTCTTTGAAATCTATCCTTCTTCTAAAATTCCCTGTTTCTTTCCTTCCAGTCACTCCAGTCCACACAACCAAGTTTTCATGCCTGCCTCATCATCCTCACTCACCTCACATAGCCAATCAATTGCCAAATCTTGTCATTTCTGGCTCCACATTTCTCTTATACATCCACTATTACTATCCTAAGGCAGGCCTTTACATCTCCTTGCTTGGACTATTGAAACATCCTCCTGATTGAACGTCATTCTTCAAGTCTCTGTCTACTCCAATTTGTCCTTCACAGAGAGGGAAAGTGATTTTCTTTAAAAGCAGGTCAACAGACAACATTTTAAAAGTACCTACTATGTGCCAGACACTGTGTTTAGCTCTGGGGATACACGTATCAAAAAAAGAAAGTCCCTGTCTTTAAGGAGCTTATCAACCTCTTGAGGGCAGACAATACAAAAAAAAAGGAAGCTGAAAAGCAGGGATGTGGGGTAGAGAGGTCAGAGATGCCTTAGAGTAATGCAGACAAGTAAGAAATAAGGAATACCAGATTTTTGAAAAAACAGTTGGTGTTTCTTGTCTTTGACCTTGGTCTTAGGTGCCTGTTTCATAAAGGCTTAATAGGTGCTCATGGAGAAGTTAATTGGTCTATCCTTACTCAGAAGCTTCATTGGCTCCCTATTACTGCAAAGGTAAAACATAAAATTGTCTGTTTGGCAGTTACTTCTCTTCACATATGCTATGGTTTAGCCAAACTTACTTTTCCTCATATATGACATTCCATCTCCTGTCTCCATGTCTTTGCATACCTGGATTATATTCCTTCTTTACCTCTACTTAATAGAATCCCTATTTTTCTTGAAAGCTTATTTCATCACCATTTCCTGCAAAATTATCCCCCAGATATGAGAACCACTCCACAAAATTATCTTAAATTTTTTTCTGCATATAACTACATAGGCTCATACTGTCTTTCCTCTTTTGTCTTTATATTTGCAGTATCTATCACAGTACCTGGTGCAAGGTAAGTATTTAAATTCTGATTGATTAGAGGTGTGGAATAACCATCAGCTGAAATAAATTAATATACCTGAAGTTAGGACTCTTTGGCCCCCAGGATCTCAAAGGATTAGTGAGGGACAGTAACTGATAGGATATGCTTCAAAGTGTAAATCACTAAAGGCAAAATACAAGGAAAAACTGATTAAAAAGCTATTGTTTGTATTTTATTGATCTGTGTTCTTATCATGTTAAATAAGACCATATCTGAATTTAATGTAATGAGTGTTAAAAACAGGACTTAATGTACCCTTGCCGTTTCCAAATACCCAAGCAACAAATGTGCAAAAAATTGAAAACAAAAAGATTAGAAATAAAACAGTAAAAATAAAGAAAGAGAAAGAGAGAGGAGACATAGGAAACAAAAAGAATATATCTTGGTTATAAAAATGTAAAGGAAAATAACAAGGAAAAGACTTATAAAACTCTGCTTACTAAAGTGACCAACAGTGACTTTAGAGAGGTCAGAGGTAAAGCATGTCTTCTACTTCTCAGGAAAATTGTGGCTGTCAACAGGATTGAAATGAGGCATAAATTTTCCTTTATGGCCAATAATATATTGAATTGTTTTGCCTGATTGTACTTATGTCTTTCAAAGAAGTGTAGGGGGCATCATTATGAAATAATACTGACATATAATAAATATGTTAATTCCTTCCTCCAAACATTATTGGTCACCCAACCATACAAAAAGAACCAATGCAAACAAACTCATTTGCCATCTAAACCATGCTTAGGAGCCAATACTGCCATTCGAGGTGGGTGTACACTAGTGGAGTACATGGAAAAAATGGTAGAAACCTCCTGCCATGTGATAGTTATCTTGTGAATAGAGACCTTTAGTATCTGGAGTTGTCAGCTTTCATCTCTCACAAGGAATCAGAACTCCAATCCTCCTAAAAATAAATAAATAAACGGAAGAACAAAAACTATGAATAAATAATATAGTTATCTCCATGAAAATGGGCTCATTTCCATCCTGACACATTTTTTATAATACTGCCTCTTCACTGGCAAATGATATGCTTTGGACAATTCAGAAAAGTTAACTAGCATTTCATGAATATGTTTCCACAATCATAGGGATGATTTCACAAATTCAAGGAAAAATGAAAGTCAATATATATTATAAATAAACCAAAACCCTGTTTAAGGAACCAAACTTCTAAAAATATGAGAAAATTCAGAGGCACAGTAGAGATGACAAACATAGAACCCCGCCCCAAAAAAAGATTGCTAAACATTTAACATTCTCTCTCTTTAGATTAAATATCTCTTCAGGAGGAAATACTTTTCTTTTTTTTACAATTCCCTTAATGTGAATATTCTTTCTTCATTCTTTAACTGATCACCCACATAATTTAGTAAGATGTGATAGAAATACCTGTGTTCTCTACATCTTTCCTTGGGTCAGAAGCTCAATAATTCATTGATTCTACATATGAGCCTTTCCAAATCTACATTGACTAATTCTCTAATTTCTTGTGGATCAACAGATATTAGCCCTTAAGTGTCAAAATTCCAGAATAGCTTTCAATTAAAATGAAAGCTACTCAGACTCCTTACTTCACTGTTAAGTCAAGCTACATAAATTCTATTGAACAAAGCTACCACCAACAAAAGCCTCATTGCTAATTCTCGCACTGATACTCTAGGACCATCACATGGTTCTGCTTTTGTCCCCAGGAATCTTATCCTTGGCAATCACTGCTGTCAGAGAATGTCATAACCTGATAACTCCACTGAGTAATTTGGCATCATGGGGATATGAGATGCCTTACCAGAGAAATCAAACTGCCCCTGTTTGCAAGAACAAATGTTTGTGAAGTCTCATGAGCTTCCTAATGAAAAAATATTGTAGCAATTAATCAAGCAATCAACAAACATTTATTAACACGTACTATGTGCCAAGCAAATACTATGATAATAAAAGCTAGGGATAGAAAGACAAAAGTGTAATAGTCCCTGCCCTCAAAGTGTTATCATTTCAATAGCAGCTTTGCATCTACTGCTTTAAGAAATAGCTGAAAATGGAAATGTTTACCCTCAAGGCAAATGACTGAAAGAGCAGCTGGAAGCAATGACATGAAGTGTATTCTCAGTAGTGGGCAGGTTTAGGGGCAGCAAGAGAAACCCTCAGACAGAGGGTAAGGCTGCTATTTGGAAGGCTGCCTGGTACACAGGGGTTTGCAAGTGGGAACAGGATGGGACAAAGGACACCATCTGGTAGCTTCCCATTTATTATTACTGCTAACTACCTGTAGGTGCTAAGCTCTGGTGCTTCTCAGCAGCAAAAGTCTTATCAGCACCCTCTAAATTTGGTGCCCTGAGGCAAACTCAAATTATAGTTCCAGTTTTTACTTTATGCTCACATAATTACAAAGTAAAAGTTAAAATATTCTAACCTTCAGCCTTTTTTCCCTCGAATATGAGACCTAATACTTCCGTCCACATCATCTGGGAGAAGTGTTTCGTTTTCATTTTCTATACATACAACATATACCTGCCTTTAGATGGAAGAACAGAGTCTCCAATAAGTCACTCTGAAGGCAGCAAACTGCACTTACCATAACTCAGCTGTGCTGGGCTGGTCAGAAGCTGACAAATTATGTCCGAATGCCAGAGCTGTAGCTTGTAGGGTGACCTAAAGGAGGGCAATCACATGAAAGGCAGCCAGAAGTAATGTTTCAAGGATGCGCAGAAGCACAACTTGAAGCAATGTGATGTCAACATCAATAGTTGGGAGGAGACAAAGGCAGCAGCCTGGGCTAGAATAAGACAATCACAAGTAGAAGGGATCAGTTTGAGAAAAAACAGTGCATTTTCTGCAAGGGAGAGAGAGGAGCTAGGCTTCTAGTGACAAGTGATAGGCTCCTCTGGCAGAGCCTGCAGTCATTATTTGTCAAATAGCTCATATTCGGGATGGTACAGAAGGGGCAGCTGGTCACTATGAATTTTCAATCATAGTAACATATATACGGAAAATAACTCAGGAACCAGAATAATCACTATGGCTTTCTACAGATGTATAATATATGTTAATGCATATGCATAAGTATTCATGAGCATTATGATTACACAATGTTATTAGTCTGTGTTGATACAACACTAGATTTGTTTATCAATATCCATATGTCTATAGATCTTTTATTTCATGCTTGCTCTTATACTCATTTCCTATTTATTCCCTTCTATGCACTTACTTTTGAGATGAAAATTATGAAAAGGAAACTATTTTGTTAAGCCATAGCCTTCCCTCACCCCCTGGAGTTTTGTTCTGTTTTGTTTTGCTTTTTGCTTTTAATGCTTTGCAATAATAGAGTTCTTACCAACAAGAGTTTTATCTAAGTAGAGCATTCACCACGCATTAAAATGGTAGTATGGGGTAGGAAGGCATCATTCATTCTTCTGGAGTAATCCAATTGTATCTTCTATATGGTCCTACACTTGCTAATTAATCCTATTCTCCTGCCTCCCTCCCTTGGGAAGGGTTGTTGCCCCCCAATGCATTTACAAATCATGAGGATGGACAGTGAGTTGTGAAGAAGAGTATATCAATTGTCTTTTTTTCTTTCATTAGCCCAAAGATTTTAAAGTACTAAACTCAAAACTTGAAAGGAAAAGAATATCCTGAAGGGAAAGGACAGTAAGAATTGGTTGGAGTCTTGACATAGGGCACATATAGGCTGTGTTACCTGGCACCTTTCAGGGTCTTAGACAATCATAGACCTAGCAAGGGGGAAAAAGAGAGAAAGGGAGGGAGAGAGCACTAGGTGGCACAGTAGATAAGAGTACTGAACCTGTAGTCAGGAACACTTCTCTTCCTGAGTTCAAATCTGGCCTTAGATACTAAATGTGTGACCATGGGCAAGGCACTTGATGCTTTTTTGCCTCAGTTCCTCATCTGTAAAATGAGCTGAAAAAGGAAATGGCAAACCAGTCCAGTATCTCTGCCAAGAAAACCTCCAATTACAAACAAAGCCAATGCAATCAAAATTAGGAGGGAAGCAGAAAATTGAGAAAGGATTTTTATAGCCAGTGTCTCTGATAAAGGCCTCATTTCTAAAATATACAGAGAACTCAGTCAAATTTATAAGAATACAAGCCATTCCACAATTGATAAATGGTCAAAGGATATGTACAGTTTTCAGAGGAAGAAATTAAAGAATTCTATAGTCATATGGAAAATGCTCTAAATCACTATTGATTAGAGAAATGCAAATCAAAACAACTCTTAGGTACCACATCTCACCTGTCAGATTGGCCAACATGACAAAACAGGAAAATTATAAATGCTGGAGAGGATGTGGGAAAATTAGAACACTAATGTACTGTTGGTGGAGTTGTAAACTGCTCCTACCTTTCTGGAGAGCAATTTGGAACTTTGCCCAAAGGGCTATAAAAATGTGCATACCCTTTGACCCAGCAATATCACTTCTAGGGTTGTACCCTAATAAAATCAGACAAATGGGAAAAGGACCCATATGTTCAAAAACATTTATAGCAGCTCTTTCTGTGGTGGCAAAGAATTAGAAATCAAGGGGATGCCCATCAATTGGGGAATGGCTGAACAAGTTGTGGTATATGAAGTTAATGGTATACTATTGTGCTATAAGAAATGAAGAGCAGATGGACTTCATTACAACCTGGAATGCCTTATATGAACTGATGCTGAATGAGGGGAGCAGAACTAGGAGATCATTATACTTGATTATAGACACATGGTATCTATAAGGACTAACTTTGATATACTTGGCTCTTAGCAATGCAAGGTTCTAAGACAACTCTAAAAGACTCATGATAGAAAAAGCAATTCACATACAGAGAAAGAATTACAGAGTCTGAATGCAGATTGAAGCAAACTATCTCCTCTCTTTTTGTTTGTTTTTGTTTTGTGTCTGTTTTGTTTCTTCTTTCTTGTGGTTCATGCCATTGGTTATAGTTCTTTACAAATTGACTATTGTGAAAATATGTTTAGCATTAAGGTATATGTGGAACCTATATAGTATTGCATGCCATATTGGGTGGAGAGCAGGGAGGAGTGGAGGGAGAATATTTGAAATTCAAAAACTTGAGGAACTGAATGTTGTAAACTAAAACTAAAACTAAATTAATTAGTTATGTATATTAGAGAAGGAAATAGCAAATCACTCTTTGCCAAGACAATCCCATGCACATTATTGGTGTGTGATGGTCCAGAGTGGGTCAAAAAGAACCAGGCACAACTGAACTACTAAACAATAATAAGAATAGTTATTTATGTATGTGTGCTACATATGTGTGTATATATGCATTTTTATAAATATACATACATAAATTTATACGTATAATCATTTATATTGTATGTACATATATATTTTTTTCTTTGCACATCTGTGATGTCCTTGATACAAGAGAATGCTAGATAAGTAAATTACTTTTACTGATTTTAGATCAACAAATGCTTTATAATGAATAGCCTTAAAATGATATCTAAGACACTGAAAGGTCATGATTTATTCTAATTTACATGGTCAGACTTGAACCCAGGTCTTACTGACTTTGAGGTCAGCTATCAGTACTAGCTAATGCTACCTCTTCATAAAAATCATAAGAACATTTATTTCAGGAAAAGCCTACTACCTGTCTCATTCACTTTTGAGAAAGAAATAGAAATATGACATCTTCTCTTATTTTGTATATACTTTGGATTTACTGATCTATGTATATAGTTTTCTTCCAGTAAAATATAAGTTCCTAAAAGGCAGAAACTGTTTTGATTTTGTCTTTGAATCATCTAACAGAAGAGTACTGCTATACAGTACTGTAGGCACATAATAAATGTTTGATCAATGACTTAATTTTTAAATAACATTATTACTAGATTCTAAATAATCAGTATAAGTTTTTTAAAGGAAAAGTATGATCTTCAGTCTGTATAACTATACACATAAGCTTTGATCCATAGACACTGGCTTCCTTGCTGTTGCTTGAATAAGGCACTTCCCCCATCTCTGGCAATTTTCTCTTGATGTCTCCATATCAACAATGCTTCCCCTCCTCACCTATGTCTCCAGGCTTCCCTGGCTTGCTTCAAGACTCAGCTAAAATGCTATGTTCTACAGGAAGCTTTTCCCAACACCTCTTAATTTTAGTATCTCCCTTTTGTTTTTTTTCTTTTGAATTTATTTGCAAGCTTTCTTCCTAATTAGACTGAGATCCTTGAAAGCAGAGGATATCTTTTGCCTTTCTTTGCATTCCCAGTTCTTAGTCTAGTGGCTTACACTGACACTACTCAGAGTCTCCATTCTAAAGCAGATAAATGTTCATTAGCATGTTCCAATATATGACTATTTTCTGGTAACCAATTTTTGTTTAGCCCCTAGTTCTTCCATCATGAACTATTTTTATTTCAAGGATTTAAAAAACATTTTTCACAAACTTTCCTAACAAATAGTATTTAATTTCTGATATCCCAAGATTCAGACAATGAAAATAAATTGATAGTGGATTTCTGAAGTTCAAAAAGGCACTTGCCCATAGAAATGATGAATAAAATTTCAAATGAGTCATTTACACAGATACAATCACACTAACAATTTTCATGATATATCTGAATTATATTATGTAAGGATTTTGCTGTAATAAACACATTTCTAGGAACCATAATTTTAATCTGCTAGAAGAAGAAGGAAAAATATTCATTTTGAGACAGACATTGTTGAATTACCAGTTGAGCAGAAGTACATGGGAGCAGAGCAGAGACAAGAGGGGAAGAGAAACTAGAAAGTTGCTTGAGCTCTTCTCAATTACAAATCAAGCCTCTAAAATAATTCTGGAATGAAAGAATCCACAAAAAGACAGAATGAAACAATTGTCCAGCCCAAGATAACTTAGAAAGATTTGAGGAAAGGTGTGTCTCACTTGGGTAAAAACAGAGCATGGTCTAGTGTAGGTAGTGTCTGGGCAAGCCATTGGGAGGCTCTTAGCCACAGCACAGATTAGCAATGGAGAGCCTGTACTTCTGACAAGCAGGCCAATGGCATAGCAGGCCAGTTGTGAGGCCTAAATCCAAGTACAGCAGGTCAACTGCCAGCCCTGGAACCCAGAACGCAACAGGCATGACTAGGCTGGACCAACCTAGGGTGGTAGGCAAGCACCCAGCCCCAGAGGCCCGGGCAGTAGTGACCAGGCCCCTGGTCCCCAGTACAAGAAGCTTGGGATACGCCCATCACACCCCAGGAGGAGAACTCAACTTTTAAAAATGAGAAAAAACAAAAAAAAGAGCCCTAACCATAGAAAGCTACTATTGCCACAGGGAAAACCAAAACATAAACCCAGAAGAGGACAAAAATATCAAAATGCCCACATGTGAAGCCTCAAAGGAGAATGGGAATTGGTTTCAAGTCCAAAAAGTCATCATGGAAGAGCCCAAAAAGGATTTTAAAAATCAAGTGAAAGAGGTGAAGAAAAATTGAGAAAAGAAATGAGTCATACAAGAGAATAATAATAATAAAAAAGAATCAACATCTTTGAAAATGAAGCACAAAAAATTGACTTAAGAAAATAACTCCTTAAAAAGTAGAATTGGCAATCATTGCCATGTCAAAGGAAGAAGGACTCCCTCATGGTATTTCATGGCAGGAACATTCTTCATTCTTCTTCAACTGGGCCTGTCTATATGGTTGACAAGCCCAAGATTAGTCTCATCATACAGTGACTCTGACTCATAGGGTTAAGGGGAACTAGATCTAGAAATCTGCACATTCTTGGAGAGACAAAGATAAAAAAAATAGAATTGGCAAAATGTGGGGAAAAATCCACTGATGAAAACAACTCCTTTAGAAGTAGAATTCACCAAATGGAAAAAGGGGGTAAAAAAGTTAATTAAGAAAATAATTCCTTAAAAATAAAAAAAAAATTGGACAAGTGGAAGCCAATGAATCTGTGAGACATCAAGAATAAACCAGACAAAATCAAAAGAATGAGAAAAATAGAAGAAAACATGAACTACCTCATTGAAAAAATCAATTGACCTGGAAAATATATCCAAAAGAGAGATTTTAAGAATTATTGGACTACCTGAAAGCCATGATCAAAAGAAAAGAAGAGCCTAGACAGCACCTTTAAAGAAATTATCAATAAAAACTGCCCTGACATCCTGGAACCAGCAGGTAAAGTAGTCATTGAAAGAATCCACTGATAACCTCCTGAAAGAGATTTAAAAAAATGAAAACTCCAAAGAATATTCTAGCCAAATTCCAGAACTATCAGGTCAAGGAAAAAAATTGCCATCAGACAGTAAGAAACAATTCAAATACCAAGGGACCACAGTTGGCATTACACAGGACTTAGCAGCATCTACATTAAAGGACCAGAGGGCTTGAAATACAATATTCTGGAAGGCAAAGGAGCTTAGATTATAACCAAGAATCAATTACCCAGAAAAACTGAGCATAACTGTTCATGATAAAAGATGGATATTCAATCAAATGGAAGACTTTCAAACTTTCCTGATGAAAAGATGAGAGCTGAATGGAAAATTTGACTTTCAAGCATAAGAAGTGAGAGAAGCATAAAAAGGTAAGCAAAAAAGAAAAAAAAAAGCATGGTATCCAGTAAGGTTAAACTGTTTACATCCCTACAGGGGAAGATGACACTTGTAAGTCTTAAGAACTGTGTCTCTATTAGGACAGATAGAAGGAGTTTACACAGACAGAGGGTCCAAGAATAAGTTGGTTTTGATGTGATGATTAAAAAGCTAATGAAGGGGTGAAAAAAGGGATTATACTGGGAGAAGAGGAAAGGGAGAGGCAGAATGGAATAAATTATGTCACATGAAGTGGCATGAAATATACATTACAGTAGAGTGTAAGAAGAGAGATAGTAGGCATTGTCTGAACCTTACTCTCAGCCAATTTGGCTCAAAGACGGAGTAGTATACACACTGTGCTGGGTAGAGAAATCTATATTATGCTATAGGGAAATGGGAGAGAAATGGGGAAAGAAAAGGGAGGAGGGCTGATAGAAGGGAAGGCATTTTTTGGGAGGTGATTGTCAGAAGCAAAACATTGATGAGGAAAGAAAAAGTGAAGGAAGAGAGAAAAGCAGTAAATGGGAGAGGGAAATGGAATGGAGGAAAGTACACAGTAATAATAACTATGAATGTAAATGGGACAAACTTTCTCATAAAATGGAAGTGAATAGTAGAGCAGATTAAAAACCAGAATGATGCAATACGCTGTTTATAAGAAACATATCTGAAACTGAGACACACACAGAGTAAAGGTAAAAGGCTGAAGTAGAATATATTCTGCTTCGGCTGAAGTCAAAAACAGCAGGGGCTTCAGACAAAGCAAAAGCAAAAAACAGCTCTTACCCAAAGAGACAAAGAAGGAAACTAAATCTTGCTAAAAGTTACCACAGACAATGAAGTAATATCAAAACCAAACATATATTCACCAAGCAATATAACATTTGAATTCCTAGAAGAGAAGTTAAGTGAGTTACAACAAAACTACACTAGTAGCTGACTTCAACCTCCTCTTCGCAGAACTAGATACAACTAACCACAAATGAAACAAGAAAGAAGTTAAGGGCAGAGCCAAGATGGTGGCTGGAAAGCAGAGACTGGCCTAAAGCTCTCCCCCAGGACCCTCCAAACACCAATAAAATGGCTCTGAACAAATTCTAGAACTGCAGAATCCACAAAGTAACAGAGGGAAGCAGGGCTCTAGCCCAGGTTAGTCTGAATGGTCACCAGATAGTGTCTATCACATGGAGTTGAGAGCAGAGCAGAACAGAGCTCAGTGTGGACCATGCCCAGACCAACCAGACTGGGAGCTTGGTGGAACAGGCCCTAGGACCCTGAATCAGTTAGCTGTGGCAGGTACCAGACTTCTCAACCCACAAACACCAAAGATAACAGAGAAAGTTAGGGGGAAAAACTGCGAGGACAGAGTGAAGGGAGTTCACAGTTTGGCCACCAACCTGGGGGCAGCAGAAATGGGGCAGCTACAGAACTACAGCTTCTGTTGATTCTGGCCCCAGGCCCACATGGTGGGAGGAATTAAGTGGCAGATCAGAGCAGGAAATCAGAGCCTGCTCAGATCTGAGTCTCAGTCTGGGTTGGCGGTTCTTTGGGGAGGAGGACTCTGCTGGTGTGGCAGAGCTGGCTGTATAGAAAAAGCTCTGAAAACAATAGCACAGCTCCTCAAGCTTAGGAAAAAGTACTCTTCACTCTACAAGTAGTCATATTCCAATGAAAAACTCAAGAGTCAAGTAGTTGGCTGAGAACATGGCCAGGCAGCCAAAACAGACTCGGATTCAGAATCAGAATTTGGAATCTTTCTTTGGTGACAAAGAAGACCAAAACATACAGCCAGAAGAAGTCAACACAGTCAAAGAGCCTACATCAAAAGCCTGCAAGAAAAATATGAACTGGTCCCAGGCCATGGAAGAGCTCAAAAAGGATTTGCAAAATCAAGTTAGAGAAGCAGAGGAAAAATTGGGAAGAGAAATGAGAATGATGTGAGAAAACCATGAAAAACAAGTCAATAACTTGCTAAAGGAGACCCAAAAAATACTGAAGAAAATAACACCTTAAAAAATAGACTAACTCAAGTGGCAAAAGAGCTCCAAAAAGTCAATGAGGAGAAGAATGGTTTGAAAGGCAGAATTAGCCAAATGGAAAAGGAGAGCCAAAAGACCACTGAAGAAAATACTACCTTAAAAATTAGATTGGAGAAAATGGAAGCTAGTGACTTAATGAGAAATCAAGATGTTATAAAACAGAACAAAAGGAATGAAAAAAATGGAAGACAATGTAAAATATCTCATTGGAAAAACCACTGACCTGGAAAACAGATCCAGGAGAGATAATTTAAAAAATTATTGGACTACCTGAAAACCATGATCAAAAAACAGCCTAGATATCATCTTTCAAGAAATTATCAAGGAGAATTGCCCTCATATTGTAGAGCCAGAGGGTAAAATAGAAATTGAAAGAATCCAATGATCACCTTTTGAAAAAGATCCTAAATAAAAAACTCCTAGGAACATTGTTGCCAAATTTCAGACCTCCTAAATCAAGGAGAAAATACTGCAAGCAACCAGAAAGAAGCAATTTGAGTATTGTGGAAACACAATCAGGATAGCACAAGATTTAGCAGTTTCTCCACTAAGGGACTGAAGGGCTTGGAAGATGATATTCTGGAGGTCAATGGAGCTAGGATTAAAACCAAGAATCACCTACCCAGCAAAACTGAGTATTATGCTCCAGGGTAAAATATGGATTTTCAGTAAAATAGAGTACTTCCAAGCTTTATCAGTGAAGAGACCAGAGCCAAATAGAAATTTTCACTTTCAAATACAAGAATCTAGAGAAGCATGAAAAGGTAAACAAGAAAGAGAAATCTTAAAGTTGAACTGTTTTGTTTACATTCTTACATGGAAAGAGGATGTGTATAATTCACGAGACTTCAGTTTTGGGGTAGCTGAAGTGAATATACATACATACATAAATACATATATGTATATATATACATATATATACATACACACACACACACACATATATATGTATATATATATGCATATATGCGTGTGTGTGTGTGTATGTATATATGGACAGGGCACAGGGTGAGTTGAATATGAAGGGGTGATATCTAAAAAAATAAAATCAAATTAAGAGATGAGATAGGAATATATTGAGAAAGGGAGAGATAGGATGGGGTAAATTATCTCACATAAAAGTGGCGAGAAAAAGCATTTCTGTAGGAAGGGAAGAGGGGGCAGGTGAGGAACAATGAGTGAATCTTGCTCTCATCGGATTTGACTTGAGGAGCGAATAACATACATACTCAACTGGGTATGTTACCCCACAGAAAAGGAGGAGACAAAAAAGAGGGAATGATAGAAGGGAAGGCAGATGGGGAAGGAGGTAAACAAAAGCAAATACTTTCAAAAAGGGACAGGGTAAAGGGAGAAAACTGAATAAAGGGAGATAGGATAGGAAGGAGCAAAATATATTTAGTCCTTCACAACATGAGTATTGTGGAAGGGTTTTGCATAATGATACACATATAGCCTATGTTCAATTGCTTGCCTCCTTAGGGAGGGTGGGTGGTGAGTGAAGAGGGTAGAGAATTTGGAACTTAAAATTTTAAAAGCAGATATTCAAAAAAAGGTTTTTGCATGCAACTAGGAAATAAGATATAAAGGCAATGGGGCATAGAAATCTATCTTGCACTACAAGTAAGGGAAAAAGGGATGGGGGGAGTAGGGTGACATAAGGGAGGGCTGACTGGGGAATGAGGCATATAGAATATATGCCATATTGGAATGGAGTGGGGTAGAAATTGGGAGAAAATTTGTAATTCAAACTCTTGTGAAAATCAATGCTGAAAACTAAAAATATTAAATAAATAAATAATAACTAAAAAAGAAAGAAGTTAAAGCAGTGAATAGAATTTTAGAAAAGTTAGATATTATAAACCTCTGGAGAAAACTGAATGGGACATAGAAAGGAATATACCTTTTTCTCAGTGGTACATGGCACCTACATAAAAATTGAGTATGTAATAGGGCATAAAAATCTCACAATCCAATGCAGAAAGGCAGAAATATTAAGTACATTCTTTGAAGATCATGAAGCAATAAAAATTAAATGTAATAAAGGGAAACAGGAAGATAGACTTAAAACAAATTGGAGACTAAACAATCTAATCATATAGAATGAAACGACAAGTCATAGAAAAAAATCAATAATTTCATCAAAGAGAGTAACAATAATGACACCACATACTAAATTTCATGCAATGCAGCCAAAAAAATACTTAGGGGAAATTTTATATCTCAAAAGGCTTATATGAATAAAATAGAAAAAGAAAAGGTCAATAAATTGGGCATGCCATTTTATAAGCTAGAAAAAGAACAAATTAAAAATCCTCCATTAAACACCAAATAAGAAATTCAGAAAAATTAATAAAATTGAAACTAAGAAAAAGTAAGAAAATTATTCAACTAATAAGAGTTAGTTTTAGAAAAAAATCAATAAAGTACATAAACTTTTGGTTAATTTGATTTCAAAAAAGAAAGGAAACTAAATTACCGGTATCAAAAATGAAAAAAAGTGAATTCACCACCAATAAAGAGGAAATTAAAATAATAATATGGAGCTATTTTGCCCATCTATGTGAAGATAAATCTGACAATTAAGTGAAATGGATTAATATTTAAAAAAATACAAATTTCCCATATTAACAGAAGTGGAAATAAAATATTTAAATCACCTCATTTTAGAAAAAAAGTAATAGAACAAGCCATCAATGAACTCCTGAAAGAAAAACTCTTGGTGGCCAGATGGATTTACAAATGAATTTTACCAGACATTTAAACAACAATCAATTCCATTACTGTATAAACTATTTGAAAAATAGGCAAAGAAGGAATCCTATCAAATTCCTTTTACGACACAAATATGATGCTGATACCAAAACCAGGAAGAACCAAAACAGAAAAAGAAAATTATTGACCAATTTTCCTGATGAATATTGATGCAAAAAATTTTAAACAACATATGACTAAGAAGATTACAGAATTTTTTTCATCACAATACACTATGATCTTGTGGGATTTATATGAATTATGCAAGGTTAGTTTAATATTAGCATAATTGACCACATCGGTAACAAAAACCAACAGATATTATTTGATTATCTCAATAGATGCAGAAAAAGTTTTTTTTTTAAATTTATAGCACTCCTTTACCTTAAAAACACTAGAGAATACAGGAAAAAATGGAGCTCTCCTAAAAACGTTAAGCAGTATTGATCAGAAACCATCAGCAAGCATTAAATTGTAATGTGGATAAGCTGAAAGCATTCACAATAAGATCAATGGTGAAAAAAGATGCCCATTATCACCACTATTATTCAATATTGTACTAAAAATGTTAGCTTTAGCAATAAGAGAAGAAAAAAGAAACTGAAGGAATTAGTATAGGCAATAAGGTGACAAAACTATCACTCTTTGCAGTTGATATTACTATGCACAATGTTTTCCTGATTCTGCTCACTTTACAAAGCATTAGTTCATGCCCATCTTCTGGAATGCAATTTGGAACCATGCTCAAAGGACAATCGAATAATGGATACCCTTTGATCCAACAATACCACTACTAGGTCTGTATGCCAAAGAGATCATTTTAAAAAAGGGAAAAGGAACTACATGTACAAAAATATTTTGTGGTGGCAAAGAATTGGAAATTAAGGGGATGTCCATCAATTGGAGAATGGCTGAACTAGTTGTGATATATGAATGTAATGGGATACTATTATACAATAAAGAATGATGGGCAGGTGGATTTCAGAAGAACTTGGAATTGGTGTGTTTTTTGTTTTTGTTTTTTGGTGGTGCTAGTATGAAGGTGATTGCAATGTCTGAGTCAGAGAGGGAAATTCAAGAATAATTTCTACTTGACAGTATGATGAAAGCATGATAAAACACTTGGCTCACCTCAGATCTCATCTTTCTTCCTTATCCTTTACAATACAAGTAGAACTTTATCAGACACTTATATTATAATGATAGATGCAAGAATAAAGACTAGCAAGAATATATTGAACATAATTGCTTAGTAGAGAATTTACAACCAACTAACCAAAACAGATTTTTTAGTATTCATTATAATAAGATTCTCTCTACATTTGTTTATATGCACACATATGCGGATTATGATATGTTTCTCTCTGAAGGCTATGTCAACAGTGAATTGTATTCTATATCAGTACAATATTGTCAACATTCATGCACTTCATGAAACAGTGATAATTAAATGTAATGGAAGAAAAGTAAATTTTAAACCTTATTAAAGTTTTACTTTTACAGTTGGGTATCATCAGTTCCCTCACTAACACTACCACATGTATATATTACCAATAACATTAGGTTTTATGTTTAGTGCAATTACAATTATGCTTGCTCCTTTGAAGAAAAGCTATCACAAATCTGGACAGCATACTAAATAAAAAGCAAAGACATCACCTTGCTGACAGAGGTCTGTACAGTCAAAGCTATGTTTTTTTTTTCCAGTAGCAATATTTGACTGTGAGAGTTGGACCATAAGGAAAACTGAGCATCCCAGAACCAATGCTTTTGTATCATGCTGGAGAAGATTTTTTAGAGTTCCTTAGACAGCATAGAGATCAAATCAAACAATACTTAAAGAGATTAATTCACAATATTTGCTGGAATATTAAATACTGAATCTTAAATACTCTGGTCACATAATTACTCATTGGAAAAGACTGATGTTGGGAAAGATAGAAAGCAAAAAGAAAAAGGGACAATAAAGGATGAGATGGATAGAGAGTGTCATGGAACCGACAAATATGAGTTTGGACAGACTCTTGGGAGATAGTGAAGGATAGAAGGGTCTGGCATGCTGTGGTCTATGGGGTCACGAAAAGCCAGACACAACCGAATGACCAAACAACAATAGCAACTACACCTGCTTCCTAAAAAAGCCCATACCTCACTTCAACATCCATACACACATATAGATACATGTACACACACATACAGACAGACACACATGCATACATATAGCCAAAGTACATACCACATGAGTCTCAGAAGTTCTGCTTTATTCAAAAGGTTAAAACAAACACTAGTCCATATCTCCATTGAATACAGAATGCAAAAGGATTAAAACATTAGCAAAAGGATATGAGAAAAAATGTTTGTGAGGGTAGGGACTGCTCAACACTAGACCAGGAATTTTTAACCTAAGCTTAGATTTCAGGGAGTTGCTGATCTTGGGTGGGAAAAACATTTACATATTTATTTTCACTAATCTCTAGCTCAAATTCAGCTTTTCTTTCAATAATGAATTTTAAAAGAAATATTCTGAGGACTCCATAGGCTTCCCCTGAATATTAAAGGGGATCCTTGACATAAAAAAGGTCAAGAATCCATTCAATGGACTTAGAGTGGTTTTTTTTAATATTTTTTTCCTCCTGCAAGAAGGAGTACTACCATGAAGGTTAAAAAATAACCCAAGAGCAAAAAATGACATTTTCTACACGGTTTCAAATCTTTTTGTCTAACAGAAGGGATTAACAAGTACTTTATGTCCTGCGACTTTTCTGTTATCTCTAAAACCGTTTGCTAGCAATTTATGAGCAAAACTGACTAAAACTAAATTTTAAATGATACAAGTTTTCCTGCTAATTTTTTTTCTTCAGTTTGTTGTTCAATCACAATATTTCACACAAATGTTTCATTTTTGCTAGTTTTACAAATAGAGAAAACTCATCGCTACAAGAGTTTGACAAATATTGTAATAAATAGGTATGTTGGCCCAATTGGTTCAAATGGAAATAGATCCCAGAGACTTAGATGAGACATTTAGCTATAATTGAGGGAGTAGTCTATAGTAAGGAAACTAAGTTGATCCAAAACAGGATAGATCCTATAATATTATCTAAGCTAACTGAGCCCAATTAAAGCTAATGAATCCTAGATAAGAATACATCTTCACATTAATGAATCAACTGATTTATTAAACAATTGCTTTGTGCAAGGCACTATGCTAAGAGCTAAACATACAAAAATGAAAGTGAAATAATCTTTACCTTTAAAGGAGTGTGCATTCTAGTGAAAAAGAATATACATGTACATATGTATACATATACATATATATCATATATATGTGTATATATATATATACATACATACACACACATACTCACAAAATAGATTCAAGGTGGTTTGGGGATCTGGTGTACTAGCAGTTTGGTGGGGAGTTTGGAGGGGTGGGGAGTAGAGGTAATACCAGGATAGTCTCATGCAGAAGACAGCACTTAAAATGAGTTATGAAGTATTCAGGTATTCCGTGAAGTAAAGGTGAGGAAGGAGACCATTCCACAGACCATTCTGGTCATGATAAGACAATCACTGCAAAGTCAGAGAAAAGAGAAATGGAATGTTATGTATATGGAACAAGGTGGCCAGTATGGCTGGATGGCAGAGTACAGTCTGGAATAATGTTCAAGGAGACCCAAAATGTAGGAAGGGGCCAAGTTATAAAGGGATTTAAATGTCAAATAGAGGAGTTGATATTTGATTATAAAATCAACAGGAAGACATCAAAGTTTACTGAATAAGGGAGGCAAGATGACAGGAATAGACATACTTTAAGAAAATACTTACATAGTGTATATACCATATGTGGGGTGAGACTCAAAGCAGAGAAGCCAAACAGAAGGCATTTTTAGCAGTTAAAGTGAATGAGTAGAGCAGAGCATTAGGCAAGAAATATTGTCTCCACCATAAGAATGAAAAATCCCTCAAGTCAGGAATCCAGTTTTTGTCTTATCTTTCTTTTATCCTTAGTGCTTAGCTTAATGCCTGGAATATAGCAAGTACTTGTTTGCTGATGGGCTGTCTGTCATTTTATGAGCATACAAAAATTAAGAACACTTGATTGGATATGTGCGTTGAAGGATACTGAAGAGTTGAGGATGACATATTTGTAAGCCTGGGTGACTAGAGGAATGGTGATACCATCAACAGAAAAAAAAAATGAATTTTTAAAATGAGATTTTTGGAGGGGAGGCATATAGTTAATTGTGTTTTGAACTTATGGATTTGGACATGCCTACAGCATATCCAGATTGAAATATCCAATAGACAGTTGCTCATATGAGACTAGAGTTCAGGAAAAAAATCCAAGGCTTAGTATATAGATCTAGGAATAATGTGATCAGAGGGGCTAACTGTACCCCTATGAAGTGATGAAGTCAAGAAAGAAAGAGTGCGTGTATATAAAGAGAAAAAGGTACGGGTTAGAACCTTTTGAGATACCCACAAGTAGATGGGTATGACATCTATGATAAATCAGCAAAGGAAACTGAAAAAGAAAAATCAGAGAGGTAGAAGAACCAAGAAAGTAGTGTCATGAACACCAGGGAGAAGAGACTATCCAGGATGATAGAGTAGGCAACATTTTCAGATATGCAGAGAGGTCAAGGATGAGGATGAGAATGAAGAGGAGAACATTAGATTTGGTTATTGTTAAGAAGTCATTGATAATTTAAATGAAATTTCAATTGAAGTTGAAGTCACAAGCAAGATTGACTGGGAGGAAGATTAGTTGTCTGGTAATGTGAGAATCTAGCAAAGGGGATTTTATTGCTATTTGGGAAGCTTTCATTTTTTTTTAATTTTGTCTTATTTTTATTTTGTTTATGGAGGGGAGATACTTTGTTTGATTTCCCCAAGCAGAAGACTAGCATATTTTTAGGCAGCAGGGAAGGTATCAATAGTTAATGAATGACTAAAGATAGGAATCGGGGGAAGGCAGGGAGCTTATAGAGGGAACAATCTGGTTGAAAAGACAGGAGGGAATAGAATAGAGGAGCAGTCATAGGTGTCAACCTTGGTGAAGAGTATGGCCACTCATTCATCAGAGACTAGAAGTGGGAAAGGATCATGTCAAAGGATTGTGAGAAGAGTAGGCAAGATGAGGGAATTCTTGTAGCAAAGTCAGCTAGTCAGTCATAACTTAAATATAGCCTATATTTTTGCATTACAATCATTTCCCAATAGACCCTGCAACCAATTAAGCCATTCCTTATAATAGGAGGGAAAAAAAACCCCAGCAAAACAAACCAACACAAAGTAAACATATCTGACAGCATATTTAACATTCTAGGTATACCAAGATGAGCCTAAGGTTGAACATTACAGGTAATCAAAGTTATGTAATTAATTTTCAATTAATTAATGAGTTGAATAATAATTGAAAATAAATATTCAATCAGTTTAGTAAGCATTTATTAAATATATGTCAGGCAATATGTTAAATACCGAGAATACAAATACAAAAAAAATTAAGCAACCTCATCTTACAATGATGGAGGATCTTATATTCTATCAGAGAAAAAAAAATACATATATAAACATATACTGAATAAATGTAAAATTAATAAATACATGGTAGTTAGGGAGGGAAGGTGCTAACATTTTGGGGAATTGGGAAGACTTTATGGAATAGGTGGAGCATCCTCAAGGAAAGGAGTGATTCTATAAGATAAATTTAATGAAGGAGAATATTCCAGGTATGGAGGATGGCCAATGTAAGTTAACAGAGATGGGAGATGGATTGTTGTGTGTGAGGAAGAGAGAGAAGGCCAGGTTGCTTGGATCACAGAATATTAGGAGGGAAATTATATACAATGAGGATGGAAACATAGACTGGGGCAAAGTATAAAGTTCATTGAAGCTAAACAGATAATATCCTGGAGGCAACAGAAAGCCACTGCAGTATATTGGGTAGAGGAGAGACATGGAAAGAAGCATTTTTAAGGGAAAATCAGTTTAGCAGTTTTGTGAAAGGTAGAGAGGAATGGAGAATCCCTTGAGACAAAAGGCCGATTAGAAAACCATTGCGATAAGTAAAGCAAGAGTTAATGAGGACCTAACATAAGATAGTGGCTGTGTGGTTACTGACAAAGAACCAAGTTCAAGAGATGCTGTAGAGGTAAAAGTGACACCATTTGGCAATCCTATGAATATGTGGCTTGAGGAAGAGTGAGTATTAGAAGAAAATGTTGTGATACTGAGGTTGATAAATTTCAAGAAAGGAAATGCATTAGGGAGAAACAGGGAAATTTAGAGGATCTGTAAGTTTGGACAGAAAGGTGATGAGTTCTCTTTTAGCTATGTTGAGTTTCTGACACCTCTGGGATATGCTTTTTGGAATTTCCAATAGGGAGTTCATGATGTAAGACTGAAGATCGGGAGTGAGATTAGGAAAGATATATAGATCTGAGCCATCTGTATAGAAGAAATAATAAAAAAAAAAACTTACGATAGTTGATGAAGTCATGGTAAGGGAGTGCAGAGAAAAAAAGAGTAGAAGGCCAAAGATAGAGCCTTTGGAAACACCTACATTTAGGGAGCACAATTTGGATCATTAGCTATCAAAGGAGATTAAACAGGAAAAATCAAAGAGGTATACAGAGATCCAGGACAGAGTATTATCACAAAATACTGTAAGGGAGAAATGCTCTAAGAGAAAAATAGGGTCCAAAAGTGTCAAATCAACAAAGAAGTCAAAAAGAATGAGGAATGAGTTATTTACATTGGAGAGAACAGTTTGAGTTGAATGATGAATGCAGAAACCAGATTGCCTTTTGGTATTTTATCTCATTTATTATAGCAAATGTGTACATTGTTCTACCATTTCTATACATCTTAATATTACATATATTGTTTAAACTATTTGAGATGAAATCAAATCTACCTTATATGATAGTAGTCTAAAGTTAGTTTCCCTTACATTAATTTAAAGATAATGATAGTCACTAAATAAATAGCACTCCTATATCCTTGCCTATAAAAATTCGACAATAATAAATGAACAATTTCATATAATGCTAGCTTTAAGGAGTCTTGATAAACCATGAAACAAAGTTACACCTGGCTGGTAATGAAGCAGGTCAGTACATGTGCTGAGAAAAACAAATATTTCATAGTTATCACATCTTACTCAACACATAAATTATCAAAATATATTATTTTCACAACAAGTATCCTGCATAAGCCAGTTTTCCAAATTATGAGAATCATAATCAGATGACTGCTCACAATTCCTCTTATTATTTGTCAAGGCATTTTGACTTCTTTTCCAAATGTTTAAGATACAATTGTCTCAGATTCTTATAGCAGATGGTTGTGCTTCATTTCAGAGCCAGTGGACTCCATCCATATATTGCTAGCTTCCAAATGCCAGCAGTTGATGTGGGAACAAAACTCAAATGTGCTTTTGGAAGACAGAATTTCCCAGGAAAAAATGTAAATATAAGAATTGAAATTATTTTCATCCAATCTATGAGAGTCAATTTACATGAATATTCTCTGATATTAACATGAATCTCAAAACATCAATAAAAGCTGCCTTTAGATAATTTTTTTTCCTATATGTAATTATAAGAGAAGAAGTAAAATGATCTCTTTAGTAATCCTAATGGGATTCTTCAGCCAAAAAAAAGAAAGAAAGAAATCTAAAGCAACAGCATGTTAGAAGAACTGTTTTCCTGGACGTTTTGAAAGTATCAGTGTAGCCTAAGGCATAATAGTTGTATCTACTCTCCCCTGAAAAGATTTGTTATGTGTGTTGCACATACGCTTGAAGGTTGTTACCATGGTTGTTATGAAATCTCTAAGGAAGTTCTGCATATTCATTTTGATAGAGAAAAGCAGAACTGAATCCAGGAATCTGGATAGCAGGCCAAGCTTGAAATATGCAAATGTTATGAAAGGGAACATACAATTGATCCACTTTGGGCAGAGTGAGTATGAAGATTCATTTTCTTTCCTAGTGTCAGAATCCATTCCATTCATCTGTTTAATAGGAAAAAAAATTCTCAGTATAGAGAATAACTTCTACCTATAGGTTGTAGCCCTCATTTAAAAGAACTGTACTTCATTAAGGAGACAGTGTCATAAAGGAGAGGAAAAGGAGAATGGAGTCTGGATTCACAGCCCACTTCTAATGCCTGAAAACTATAAGACCTTGAGCAAATTATTTAACCTCTCTGGTCCTCGGTTTCTCCATTGGGAAAATGATGGAGTTGGTCTACCTGGCCTCTGAGGTTACTTCTAGATCTATATATTCACAGTCTAATTGAGGCAAAATCTATCTTATATGATAGTAGTCTAAAGTTAAGTAGTTTCCTTTCCATCAAATTAAAAAATGATCCATTGAAGAAATGGCTCTCCTGTATCCTTGCCTGTGCAAAAGCGATAGTAATAAGTGAACAGTCTCATAGAATGCTAGCTTAATGAGACCTGATAAACTGTAAAGCAAAGTTACACCTGGATTATGCTAAAGGAAACATGAAAGAAAATGAGGAAAGAATGGAATAAAGCATAAAGTTAAAAAGAAAAACTTCTTGCAGACTACCCCCCCCCCAAAAAAAAGAATTTGACCTTGGGGATGGATTTCAGGTCTATTAGGAGACATGCTTTTTATAACAGACAGTCATAGCTTTTCCTTTTTTAGAAGCTTTGGAATCAATTGATGATTTCGAAGGTAAAGACTTATTACTTGACATATTCATTAATGGAGACCAATTATTTATACATATATTCATACACATACATACATAGAAATAAATGACTTCCTCTACAGGGCACTGTTAGAAAAGATAAAGTTATGGAATGTACTCTGTATGGTGATAATCTTTGTCACTTATTTACATTCAATTACTTTCAAGAACAGGCAGCACTGATAGCCAGCCTACAAACCTGGAAGATCTGTCTGACACATACTGCTTGTGTGCCCTTTGGCAAGTCATTTCTCAGTATTCTAAACAAATCTCTACATTATTAATTGCAGAGAACATACATACCTGCATTAGTAGAGGGAGTCTGAGTTCCCTCTACAATGGAAATCACAGGTCTATTTCCTCTTCCTATGTTAAAGAACATTTCTGTTTATTTGCAGGATACACTAAGGTAGATTAAATACACGTATGTAATCTTTATTTTGAATCTGTTTGAAATAAGTTATTTTCAGGATCAAGATTTAACACACTAGGAGTTCATATTCCTGTGGCTTAGTTATGGTTTGGATTTTTCCTCCTTCTTTTGAAAAAAAAATGTAATCACTTTTGTTGTTTTGAGATACGCTATGCTATTGCAATTTCATCTTCCTGGGAAAGAGAAAAAAAACTGCTGATATATTGGACAGAGGCAGCAAAGAAACTGAATGAACAATAATTCCCTAGAGAAAATGTATTTCAATAGTAAACTTTAACAGCATGATTGAAAAAAAAAAGAATGAACTGGTCCATTAAACTTGTTTCATTACAGAAAAATCTTTCAGTTTGAACTGAAGCACTAGCCCTCACTCTCCTCATGCCACTGCACCCTTATCTGTGTAATTCAGTCTGCCTCACTGTACAGAATCATGAACACACTTCTGATTACAGTACCTTATGGTAGAGGAGGGCAGCCAGCCAGCTGACATCCTGTGTAAACCATGTATCTGTCATAACTATTTGGCTGTCAGAAATGATCAAGCAGTCTCAAATTGTAGATAGGGTGGGGCATGGAGATGTTAAAATTTAGTTGCAAATATGCATTCACATTGAATATGGAGTCATGGCAATTATCTTGGCTGCCAAACCAGCACAGGTAGCAACACCTGTACATTTCAGGTGATATACTTCTGATGAGACAGTTCATACCTCATGGACCCCAACATGGTTTTGATCCAAGTATAACAAATGTATTTTTTTTCCTGAAAGTCTGCAAATCTTTTCCTGTGATTGGTGATTGTGGGGGACAGGAGAGGCAAGAAAAAGAGGAGAATGGTGACTGAACCTTTGCTTCATTGATATGGGGAGGACACAGTAAAGAAAATCCCTTTACCCTTGTTTCAACATACTCTTAGAGATTTCCCTGGGGCAATAAGAGGCTAAATGACTCCCTGAAGTTCCCACATCCAGCATGTGGCAGAGATAGGAACCTGGGTCTTTTTTCATTTCAAAGATATTTCTCTCCACTGTGGCATGGACGTCTCTCTTTTCTGCAAATACTCAACTTTAAACACAAGTTCCTATTAATAGCACTATATCACCACTCTGATACATGCCACTAAATACATATACATACATAGTATACATATATGTGGGTTTATATGTGTTTGTGCATGTGCAATACACATAAATATATACATATGTGTGTTTATATATGTGCATGTATGTACATGTTTATGTATATAGCTTGTTATACTTTATAAAACATAATATAAAAAGTCAGCTATTATTATTTGTACTGTTATTATTTCATTGGTAGAAACAATAAAATTCAATGAGTGTTATGTATATTCACTAGCTATATTCTAGCAGAAGTTAAACTCCTCTAGAAAAGGGATTATTTTGTTTTCTTTTAAATATGCTTTTTATATTTCCAAGGCACAGGACCTTGAACACAGTAAAGCTTATTGAATTAAAATGAATTAGGATTTCAAAATATTTTGGGATACCATTAATATTTGGAGCAACTGCTTTTTTAAAGAGAGAAATAATTTTACACTGAAGAAAAAGAATCACAATTGAACTAAAATAACTATGAGTAAAGGAAATCCAATCCTAGTGATTTAATAGTCAAGTTTACAACATAAGATTAGTTGAATTTTTACATGATCTTCATGCAACTTTTCCATTAACTTGGGTACATTCTATAATCTTTCTAAAAGCTGATCATAGATTGCTAATCTCTTTCTTGATTTGGTTTTCAAACTATATGTTTCTACAACTCAGGAACATTCTCTAAATAATAATCATAGACACTAGATATTCATAAGAAGAAAAAATAATTGCCATTTGAATTCCAGAAAAATGTTGTCACACAACATTTAAGTAACATAACAGTAAGTACACAACAATATGTACTTTATTGTTTTAAATTTGTGATAATTAGGACAAGACTGGCTTAAATTTGCTTTTCTTTAACAAATATTTTCTGCATAAATTGTTTTAGAAGAAGAAAATATATGAACTATATTCCAAGGGGTAGAATTTAAAATACTTGGCAAAAAAAAAACTTTGTGAGCACACTCAAGCATTTTAGAAACAGCCCTCTACAATTGATAAGCAAATTTAAAAGAAGTTTTATGTATTAAAAATATGACAAACACAAAATGAGTTTTTTCTTTAAGTCTAGTACCTGCCAATGTACATATTGTAAAGAAAAACATGCTTTTTTTTCTAAAATACATTCTAGAATTCATTTTTTGCAAATTCAGGCTGAAAAGATTATGAATTTTCCCCAAGATCTGAGGCTTCACTCAATTTTTAAGTTGAGGAGGAGTATCTGTACGTAGATATCAACTCTCTAACTTTGCCACCATGCCTCAGCTACCTCTTCATATTAGCACCCCCTTCTCCCATTCATAGGTTACTATCAAAATCTTCATTTTGGAGATGGATGCAGGACAACTGTGCTTCATACTCCCTTTGATGTGCTTTTGACTCTCAGGACTTTGACACCATACCTTACTTTTTGTACCTTCTCCCTTCCCACTCACACTTTTTAGCTCCCTTTGTGAACTGTCTTCCCCTACTAAAGTGTAACCTCCTTGAGGGTAGTGACTATCTCTTCTTTTGTATATTTTTGAATCCCCAGGGTTTAGTATACTATCTGGCACATAGCAAACCCTTACTAATTTTTTTTTACCTTGATGTACCAACCCAATCAAGAATTGATTGTATCTTAATTTCCTATTTTCCCAACCCTTTAATGAGGCAATTTTAAAACACTAATCTTCAAAAAGTTCCTTGGGCAGGTGGGGGGATAGAATATGAGAGAGAAGAAAAGAAATGGGAAATAGGAAAGAACCATACACAATACTAATAATACATGTGAGGAATCAAAACATAAACATTCTCCTAGACCCACAGCTAGTCCTGAATATGGTTAACATTTATTTAACATTGTTATAAGATATTAAGCTAAAAATAGCTTTAGGAGCTTTTGTCCATTTCAAGTAACAACTGATATGATTATTTCTTGCTTATTTTAAGGCTTTATCAAAACCATGGCTTTGATCTAATAACCCTATTAATTATACATGTTAGGTAAATAAGCAAACCTCTTTTCCTATGAAATTTGTGTTTATGGCAAGACAGGTGCATTTTCTGTACCATGTTAGACAAAATAAACATCTGACTCATCCATGTGGTCTCAGCTGTTTAGCAGAAGTGCTTGCTTATGCAAAGATTTGAAACAGAAAGGTTGTCTTCTCCAATGGATCATATTCAGCAATTTCCAAATTCACAAAAAGAGCATTTCATGAAATTCATCAACACAGATGTCTTGATGAAGGCCATGGAGTCTCAAATCATTATGATGCTATCCAGATAGCATAAAACTGTGTTAAAATCAACAACAACAGAAAACCTCTACAAATGTTTCCATCAGCAAATAAAATGAGCAGATTCTTTGATTTTAATATGACTTTATGCTTGAGGGAACTGAAAGAAAGTTAGGCAAGCCGTAAGAGAGCCATGAAATGGAGCCAGAGCTTTCATACTTAAAAGCCTAAAAGAAATCAGTGAGCCTAATCAACATCAGACTGTAAATCTAAAGAATCAAAGCATGGGTTCTCCAAATTAAAATTTTCTCTTCCCCTTTCTACTGAGTTCCATAGCATCTCAGGGTTGGCAAGAATTTCAGAGATCACATAAACTGAGTACATATGACAGTATACAGTGGTTGGATTAGGTGACTTCTATATAAACAGGGACAGAGACAATGCATATTTTATATCAGATAAAATTGCAAGGGGGTAGGAGGTTGTGAGGGTTAATTATTAAGTTTTCATTTTGTTCTGAAATTTATGTCTTAATCTCTTCATATTCTTCCTCTCTTGTTCTTCTGCTCCCTAACTTTATATGACAGCATGTGGCTGTAAGGAGAGTGGAAGAAAACACTGGAAATACTTTATTGATGAAAACATAGTCTCCTTATTTCTTTCCTATATTTCTCCTAGTTAGGTGGTATAGTCCAGAGGATAGAACAATGGATTAAAGTCAGGAAAACCTGAATTCAAATCCTTCCTCAGTGGAAAAGTCATATGAACTTTCTTAGCTTCAGTTTCTTCATCTGTAAAATGGGGATGATAATATCACTTATGTCATAAGGTTGTTGTGAGAATAAAATGAGATATTTATAAAGTGCTTAGCATCATATCTGTCACATAGCAGACGGTTTCCTTCCTTTTCTTGTGAACATCAAATAAGTTAACATTTGTACAATGCTTTGGAAATCTTAAAGAGTTACGTAAATGCTATTATTGTTATAATTGTCAAAAGGAAAAAATCCAAAATGATAAAGAAAATTTTAATGTGTTTAATGAGACACAAGCAAATAATATCCTAAGGAAATTGCTAAGTGAAGGATATCCTTCACTTCTACCACAAACAAAAGTTAAGCTACCTATATAGTAAATATCAACAAGGTATGAGTCCATGTGCAGTACTCAGGCCACAGTTTGAGAGCCATCAGTAGAGAGAAAATAGTTTCAAAAATAAATGTAGATACCTTCTTTTGAAAGGATCCACAAAGACCATAGGCAGCAGGGAGGTACCCGAAGATATCAGTTCCCTTCAGGCAATCCTCACATCCTCATAAAAGCCTTTTAGTCACACAGCAAGGCATTAAAGTAGAAATTTAGGTCAATCATCTCATTTCCTCATCCCTGCCATCAATCCCACAATACTCCAAAATCACTCTATTTCCTGGTGCCAGTGACAATATTGCTTGATTGATTTAACATACAATATACACATTCAAGGACTAGCTCCAAGGTAACCATTATAATCTCAAATTTCAATACATATAGACAGACCATAGATCTTCTCCTTGCCCACTTGTCCTGTCTGTATATCATTTCCTGAGGAAGCATTTCTCTTAACAAATGCAAAATTGAGGCTATTTCTATACTTGCATGGAGAAAATAACATTTCTAAAAATTCTTTAGAAAATGAAGATAGGTGGGGTTACTAGACAAATTATTGTTGCATTTACACAATGGAAAGCAGGAAGATGTTATTTGCATAAACTGTTTCCTAAAGTAGATACAGTTTGAGTATTCCAAAAAATCTGGTGACTTTAGTGCATATACATAGCCTAAATACCTTTAGCTCCTAAATCTTATTTCAAGTGAAACTGAATGAAAGCATGTTTAAATTAGTTGCCATAAGTCAGTTCAAATCCGCCTAATCAAAATGAAGGGAAGGGGAGATAGGATTCTGGGAAGAGGGAAAAGTAGAACAGAAAACTTTCAGCTTTCCAAATTTCCTCCAGCAAAAAAAAAGACAGATTATCACCTCAGAGCAGCAGAACATGGGGTAAAGCAACTCTTTGTCCTCTTAAGACCATTTGAGAAGACCCCAGGAAAGACTCAACCTCCAGGGGTAGAGGTTCAAATTGAGTGAAGTGTAAATACTTCCAGGCTAACTCTGTGGAGTCAACAAACAATGAGCTCTGGGGACAGTTGGGTTGAGAGGTAGCCTCAGCCTTAGAAATTTTCATTTTGTAGAGAGTGTGGCAGTAGAATATTGAAGGATCTTCCATTGTAGAGGGATGTCAAACACAACTGTGCTGACCAAACATGTCCTGGGCTATTGATGGAGAAGAAGGAGCTAGCACATACCTGGTGAGTGCAGGAGCAAGGGGCAGGGGCCCTGTTGGCTGTGGGCACTTACATGAGAGTAGACTGGATGGTTTCAGTTCCAGGGCAGATAATACAGCTGTAATTTGCAGTCCCTGGAAGGAACTCAGAGCACAAGATCAAGAGCAGGACAGTATGGCTGGGGGCCCTGGCCATGGCTCAGGAATGGAGAAAAAAGCCCAAGTTTGGGCCCCAAGACAGACCTCAGAAAATAACAGGAAGAAGGACCTGAGACTTGGGGCATCATTGTCCATACCTTGAGACTACAACTTGATTACACTAAATGCTGCTAGAAACAAAACAAAACAAAACAAAATAAATGAACAAATGAACAAATGAAGAAAGAAAGAAAGAAAGAAAGAAAGAAAGAAAGAAAGAAAGAAAGAAAGAAAGAAAGAAAGAAAGAAAAAGAAAGAAAGAAAGAAAGAAAGAAAGAAAGAAAGAAAGAAAGAAAGAAAAAGAAAGAAAGAAAGAAAGAAAGAAAGAAAGAAAGAAAGAAAGAAAGAAAGAAAGGAAGGAAGGAAGGAAGGAAGGAAGGAAGGAAGGAAGGAAGGAAGGAAGGAAGGAAGGAAGGAAGGAAGAAAGAAAGAAAGAAAGAAAGAAAGAAAGAAAGAAAGAAAGAAAGAAAGAAAGAAAGAAAGAAAGAAAGAAAGATGAGTAAGCAAAGGAGAAAGAACCCAAACATAGATAGTTACTATGGGGATAGAGAAGATCTGGGTTGATATTCAGGGGAAGATAATGGAGCTTAAAAATCACTCTTTTTTCAATGAGAAATGTCAAGTGGTTTCCAAGTACACAGAGTTCTTGGAAGAGCTTAAAAAGAAATTTAAAAATCAAATAAGAAAGATTGAGGAAAAATTAGGGGGGAAAATTAAAGCAGTCAAAGAAATCAAGATAATAATGAAAAGAAAGTTAACCAAATTGAAAGAGAATAAAGAACTTACAAAAATAATTTTTTTTAAACTAGAATTGGGCAATGGGGAAGCTAATGATATTCTAACATACAAAGAAATCATAAAACAAAATGAAAAGAACGCAAAAATAGAAGAGAAAGTGAAACTTCATCAGAAAAACAAATGATGTGGAGAACAGATCCAGGAGAAATAAACTAAGGAAAGTCAATTTACCTGAAAAGTATGATTTTTTTTTAAAAAAAAAGGATCTTGATATATTACAAGAAGTTATCAAGGAAAATGTCCCCGAAGTTCTAGAACAAGAAGGCAAAGCAGATATAGAAAACAAAACACCGATCACCACCTGAAAGGTAACTCAGAAGGAAAACTTGCAAGCTTCAAAGTTCCCAGGTTAAGGAAAATATATTGCAAGCCACAAGAAAAAAAGAAAGATTGAATATCATGGAGCTAAATTAAGGATTACACCAGACTTAGCAGCTACTAGATGGCACTGTGAAAGGAAGGAACTACTAGAGCTCTCTCACAAATTCTGTCAGATACATCTATAAAAGTGAATCTGAGCAGATTTGAGAGAGTTAGAAGCCACAATTAGACTGAGAGGGGTAGGAGCGATAGGCACGCGCAAGGTCACCAGATGAAACCATCCAGGAACAACAGAGGAATCCAGCCAGGGTGCCAGTATGGGAGAGCACTGGGGGAGCAAAATGCTCGAGCAGGAACAGGCTCAGAGCAGAAGTACTGGCTACAGCTGCTATCCAGCCCCAGGCCTCTCAACCCAGGATGGGAGTCTGTTGGAGTGCAGAGCCTGTGGCTGGGGGAGCAGCTCTCCTGGAGGCCTCCAACCAAAAGTCTAAAAGTTTGAAACTTGCCTTCTTGAAATTCTGGGAGCCATGATGGCCAGGTAAAATGGCTCTCATCTCTCCCTTAAATAAATCCAGAGATACTACCTCAGTAGAAACAGAAGGGGGGCTTCAGTAGCTAGAGAAGTTGGGGAGAGGGCCCTGCTTGTGGTGGTGGAAAGAGACTAGTATAGGAAGAGAAGTGTCCCAGCAGCCCTCACCTCAGTAGAACAATGAGAGTAACTGAGCCCCACTGGGGTGGAGCTAACAAACATCATTGCCAGGACCCCAGATGTGGCTTTGAACAGCCAGAGGAAGTGGCAGGCACCAACACAGAGAAAAGCTGAGACCATTCATGCTGTAGAGCAGTCCTAGGGGGAAGAGGAGACTCTCAGAAGTCAGACCACCCCTCCCACACACCTCATAAAACCAGAGGTCATAGAACATAAGGCTAGATCCCAACACACAAAAAAAATTGGGACAGAGCCCCCTGAGCCTCAGAAACAGAGATCCACTTTAGAAACCAGGAGGAAAAAAAAAACACCATGAAAAAACATGCTAAAAAGCCAAAGACCATTAATTCGTATTATAGAGACAGGGAAGATCAAAATGCCAATTCAGAAGAGGACAGCATGGACACCATACCCACATCTGAAACCTCAAACAGGAAAATAAACTGGTCTCCAGACCAAAAAGCATTCCTGGAAGAACCCAAGGAGGACTTTAAAAGTCAAATTAGGGAGGTAAAAGAAAAAAATGGAAAAAAATTCACTGAGGCAAACAAGTCTTTAAAAAGTTAAATCAGAAAAATGGTTAAGGAGAATCAGAATGTAAATGGAGAAAATGTCTCATTGAAAAGTAAAATCAACCAAATGGAAAAGGAGATAGAGAAGCTAAAGGAAGAAAACAATACATTAAATATTCGAATTGGGCAAGTAGAAGCTAATGACTCCATGAGACATCAAGAGTCAGTCAAACAAAATCTAAAGAATGAAAACAATAGAAGAAAATGTGAAATATCTGATTGGAAAAACAACCGACCTGGAAAACAGATCCAAAAGAGACAATTTAAGAATTATTGGTCTACCTGAAAGCTATCATGAAAAAAAGAGCATGGACAGTATCTTCCATGAAATCCTTATAGAAAATTGCCCAGAGGTCCTAGAACGACTGGATAAAATTGTCATCGAAAGAATCCACCAATCACCCCCTGAACAACATTCCAAATTGAAAACTCCAAGAAATACTACAGCCAAATTCCAGAACTACCAGGTCAAGGAGAAAATACTGCAATCAGCTAGAAAGGAACAATTCAAATATCATGGAACTACAGTCAGGATAATGCAAGATATTTCAGCTTCTACATTAAATGACTGAAGAAATTGGAATATGATGTCCCAAAAGGCAATGGAGCTTGGACTACAACCAAGGATAAACTACTCAGCAAAACTGAGAATAATTTTCCAAGCAAGGAGATAGACATTCAATGTAATAAGGGAATTCCAGACCTTCTTGATGGAAAGACCAGAGCTCAGTAGAAAATTGATCTCCAAATACAAAACTCAAAAAAGACATAAAATGGTAAATGGGAGAAAAACCCTCGTTAATCAATAAGGCTAATTAGTTACATGCTTATACAGGATTATTTTGTTTTGCATATGTTACATATATATATATGTGTATATATATGTATATGTATATATGTATATATATATATATGTCAGTCTTGAGAATAGTATAGTTATTATGACAATTGAAAGGGTATTCATAGACTGTATCAGTATAAAATAACAAATATAATGATTAAAAATATAATTACAAGATTATAAAGGGATGGTTCTGGGAGAAGAGGTAAGAAGTGGTAGAAAAGGGTAAATTACATCACATAAAGAGGCATAAGAACATGTTATAGTACAGGGAAAGAAGGGAGGGTGAAGAGCAGTATTTGAGATTTACTCTCATTGGATATGGTTCAAGAAGGGAATAACATATCCCGATAAGTATGGAAATCTAACTTGTCCTACAGGCAGTAGGAGGGGAAAGGCGAAAGAAAAGGGAGGGGGGGTGGTCAGAAGGGAGGGAAGAAGTAGCAAGGTGGAAAAGGCAAGATAAGGAAGGGAAATCAAGAGGGAGGGTAACCTAAGGAAGGCAGGTGGTCAAAAGCAAAACTCTGTTGAGGAGTGGTAGATAGAAGAGAGAAAGAAAAGCATAAATGGGGGGAAATAGGATGAAAAAAAGACAGATACTGATCATAACTGTAATTGTGAATGGGATGAACTCTCCCATGAAATGGAAGGGACAGCAGAATGGATTAAAAACCAAAATCCTACCATATGCTGTTTACAAGAAACACATTTGAAACAGAGGGATACACATTGGGTAAAGGTAAAAGGATCAGTATAATATATTGTGCTCCAGCTAAAGTAAGGAAAAAAAAGCAAGGGAGGCGATCCTAATCTCAGACAAAGCAAAAGCAAAGATAGATCTAATTAAAAGAGATAAGGAAGGACACTATATCCTCCTAAAAGGCACCATAAAAATGAAGCAATATAATTATTTATCATATATGTACCAAGTGGTATAGCATGCAGATTCCTAGAGAAGAGGTTAAGGGAGTTACAGGAAGAGATAGACAGCAAAACTATAATAATGAGGGACCTCAGCCTCCCCCTTTCTGCACTTGATAAATCTAACCTCAAAATAAACAAGAAAGAAGTTGAGGAAGTGAATAGAATTTTAGAAAAGGCAGATATGATACACCTATGGAGAAAACTGAGTGGGGTTAAAAAGGAATATTTTTTTTCTCAGCAGTACATGGCACATACTCAAAAACTGGCCATGTACTAAGGCATAAAAACCTCACAATCCAGTGCAGAAAGGCAGAAGTAGTCAAAGCATTCTTTTCAGAGCACAATGCAATAAAAATTATTTGTAATAAAGAACCATGGAAAAATAAGCTAAAATTAATTGGAAATTAAATGATCTAATTCTAAAGAATGAGTGCACCAAAGAACATATCATAGAAACAATTAATAACTCCATTCAAGAGAATGACAATAATGAGATAACATACCAAAACATATGGGATGCAGCAAAAGCAGTTCTTAGTGGAAGTTTTATATCTCTAAATGCTTACATGAATAAAATAGAGAAAAAGGAGATCAATGAATTGAGCATGCAACTGAAAAAAGAACAAATTGAAAATCCCCAATTAAATACCAAATTAGAAATACTGAAAATCAAAGGAGAGATTAATAAAATTGAAATCAAGAAAATTATTAATTTTGTGAATAAAACCAAGAGCTGATTTTATGAAAAAATAATAAAATTGATAAACCCTTGGTCAATTTAATTTAAAAAAGAAGAAAATAAAATTACCAGTATCAAAAAATGAAAAGGGTGTATTCACCTCCAATGATGAGAAAATTAAAACAATAATTAGGACTTATTTTGCCCAATTGTATGTCCATGAACTTGACAACCTTAAGGAAATGGATGAATATTTCCAAAAATATAAATTGCCCAAGTTAACAGAAGAGGAAATAAAATACCTAAATAACCCCATCTCAGAAAAAGAAATTGAGCAAGCCATCAATGAACTCCCTAGGAAAAAATCTCCAGGGACAGATGGATTTACATGTGAATTCTACCAAACAGTTAAAGAACAATTAATTTCTACACCTTTTTAGACTACTTGGGAAAATAGGTGAAGAAGTACTACCAAATTCTTTTTGTGACACAAATATGGTACTAATACCTAAACCAGGAAGAGTCAAAACAGAGAAAGAAAATTACAGACCAATTTCCCTAATGAATATTGATGCAAAAATTTTAAATAAAATATTACCAAAAAGATTGCAGCAACTTATCATGAGAATAATACATTATGACCAGGTAGGATTTGTTCCAGGAATGCAAAGCTGGTTCGATATTAGGAAAACTATCAGCATAACTGACCAAATAAACAACAAAACTAGCAGAAACCATATGATCATCTCAACAGATGCAGAGAAAATCTTTGACAAAATACAACACTCATTCCTATTAAAAACACTAGAAAGCATAGGAATAAATGGAGCCTTCCTTAAAATTGTAAATAGCATCTACCTAAAACCATAAGCAAGCATTATTTGTAATGGGGATAAGCTAGTTGAATTCCCAGTAAAATCAAGGGTGAAACAAGGATGTCCATTATCACCCCTATAATTCAATTTGGTACTAGAAATGTTAGCTGTAGCAATAAGAGAAGAAAAAGAAATTGAAGGAATTAGAATAGGCAAAGAAGAAACAAAATTATCACTTCTTGCAGATGATATGATGATTTACTTAAAGAATCCTAGAGAATCAAGTAAAAAACTACTTGAAATAATAAACAACTTTAGCAAAGTTGCAGGATATAAAATAAACACACATAATTCCTCAATATTCCTATATATTACTGACAAAGTCCAACAGCAAGAAATAGAAAGAGAAATTCCATTAAAAGTTACTGTAGATACTATAAAATATTTGGGAGTCTACCTGACAAGACAAACCCAGGGCATATGTGAACATAATTACGAAACACTTTTCACACAAAGTCAGATCTAAATAAATGGGAAAATATCAATTGCTCATTGTTAGGCCAAGCTAATATAATAAAAATGAAAATTTTACCTAAATTAATTCATTTATTCAGTGCCACACCAATCGAACTACCAAAAAACTATTTTACGGAGCTGGACAAAAAAATAACAAAATTCATCTGGATGAACAAGAGGTCTAGAATATCTAGGGAATTAATGAAAAGAAATGCTAGGGAAGGTGGCCTGGCCATACCAGATATTAAACTGTACTATAAAGCAGCAGTCATCAAAACTGCTTGGTACTGGCTAAGAAACAGAGTCGTGGATCAGTGGAATATGTTAGGTACACAAGATGCAGTAGTCAACAACTATAGCAATCTACTCTTTGACAAACCCAAAGAATCTAGCTTCTTGGCTAAGAATTCACTATTTCCAAAAACTGCTGCTGTGAAAACTGGAAAATGGTAGGTCAGAAACTGGGCATAGACCAATATCTTACACCATACACCAAAATAAAGTCAAAATGGGTTCATGATTTAGCAATAAAGGCTCATACTATAAGCAATTTAGGAGAGCAAGGAATAGTTTGCGTATCAGATTTATGGGAAAGCAAAGAATTCACAACACAACAAGAGATACATAACAAAATGCAAAATGGATAATTTTCATTATGTGAAATTGAAAAGATTTTGTTTAAAAAAAGCCAATACAACAAAGATTAGGAGGGAAGCAGAAAATTTGGAGAAAATCTTTGCCACCAGTGTCTCTGATAAAGGCCTCATCTCTAAAATATACAGAGATCTGAGCCAAATTTAAAGGAATACAAGGCATTCCTCAATTGAGAAATGGTTAAAGGACATGAACAGGCAGTTTGCATAAGAAGAAATTAAAGATATCTATGGTCATATGAAAAAATGCTCTAAATCACTTACTGATTAAAGAAACGCAAATCAAAACAACTTTTAGGTACCACATCTCTCCTGTCAGATTGGCTAACATGACAAAACAGGAAAATTATAAATAATGAGAGGATGTGGGAAAATTGGAACACTGTTGCATTGCTAGTTGTGAACTGATCCAGCCATTCTGGAGAGCAATTTGGAACTATGCCCCAAAGGCCTATAAAATATTCATATCCTTTGACCTAGCAATGTCATTTCTACAGCTGTATCCCAAAGAGATCACATAAATGGAAAAAGGACCCCTATGAACAAAAATATTTATAGCAGCTTTTTTTTGTAGTAGCAAAGAATTGGAAATCGAGGGGATGCCCATCAATTGTGGAATGACTGAACAAGTTGTGGTATATGAATGTAATGGAATACTATTGTGCTATAAGAAATGGGGAAGTTATGGGCATCATAATAACTTGGAAAAACCTACAGGGTATAATGCTGAGTGAGTAGAGCAGAACTAGGAGAGCGTTATACACAACCACAGATATATGGATTCTGTGATGACTAACCTTGATAGACTTCATTCTTCTCAGCAATACAAGGTTCAATGACAACTCCAAAGGACTCATGTTGGAGAGAGTTATCTATATCCAAAGAAAGAACTCTGGAGTCTGAATGCAGATTGACACAAACTATTTGCTCTCTTTTTTTTTCTTTTTGTTTTTTTTCTCTTTTGTTTTTGGGGGTTTTTTTGTTTTGGTTTTGTTTTTTCCTCTTCATGATTCATTCTATTGGTCATAATTCTTCTTTACAACTTGACTATTGTGTAAATAAATTCAATGTGAAGTCATATGCAGAAGATATATCAGATTCTATGCCATCTTGGGGAGGGGGAGGGAAGAAAATATGGAACTCAAAATCATGTGGAACTGAGTATTGTAAACTAAAAATAAAAAAAATATCTTAATTTAAAAAAAAAGAAAAGCAGATCAAAGAATGTGTGCTAGTAAAAAAAAAAAATAAAGACTTAGCAGCTACTGTATTGAAGGACCATTGGTCTTGGAATACTATATTGCATAGAGTAAAGGAGTTGGGCTTATGACCAAGGGTAACTTAGCCAGCAAAGTTAAGTAAAATCTTGAATGAAAAAAGTAAATATTTAATGAACTGAAAGACTTTCAGGCTTTTGTGTCAAAAAAACCTAGAACTTAAGGAAAAATTTGACATATAACAACCAGGAGAAATATATTAGGTAAACATTAAAGACCAATTATAAGGTACTCAATAAGGTCAAGCTATTTACTCTGTATATGTGAATCTATTAGCAGTATTAGTATGATCGGCATCATTATTTCGGTAGTTTGAAAGAAAGGCTTGGGCTCAACTGAGTATGATGAGGTGATTCTAAAAAATATAAAATTGTGTAAGGAGAGATACAAATGAAGTATGAAAGGAAAAATTGATACAGAATATGCTAGTGGGAAGGGGGTGGGTAGTGCTGAAACCTTACTCTTATTGGGAATGGGTTAAAAAGGCAACTATACACACACATATTTGGGTAAGTCTTCTAAATTCAGAAAGAAATAAAAAGGCAAGGGCATAGAATGGAGAGGGGAGAAAAAAAGGGTAAGGTAGGGACTTTTAGAGGGAAAAGTAGGTTAAAGACTAGGAAGGCAAGGTAGGAAGTAGAAGTAAAACAAAGGAGTCAGGAGAGATAGGGTAAATAGGGTGAGAACAACACTAAAACAAATAGAATGACAAAACTATGGAAGTAATTGCAGCTTAGAATGTCAATGGGACAATTTACTCATAAAACAGAAATAGATAGCAGATTAAAAATTTGAATTCAGCAACACGTTGGGAGATGCACACAAAGATAAAGGGCAGGAGTACAATTTATTATGTAAAAAAAGAGGGATAGTAATTATCATCTCAGACAAAGTTAAAAATAGATTTAATCAAAAGTGAAAAATAGACATTCTACACTATGTATCAGTAATATTATTCAATATTGTTTTATACCATTTAAAATATTATAAAATACCTGAGAATATACCCTGACAAAACAGACGCAGGAACCATATGAACATAAAAATAAAACACTTTTTACACAAATAAACTCAGATCTAAATAATTGAAGTAATGTTTACTGTTCATGGTTAGGTAAAGTCAATAAAATTTTTAAAATGACAACTTTACCTAACTATTCTATTTATTCAATGTTATACCGATTAAATTACTAAAAAAATTATTTCACTGAGCTGGAAAAAAATAGTATCAAAATCCATTTGGAAGAGCAAAAAGTAAGGAACTTCAAAGAAACCAGGAAAAAAAAGAAGTAAAAGAAGTAGATTCAGCAGTATCAGATCCTAAAATACATTAGAATGGAGAACATTATTGAAGTGTAAAGAGGAATTTTTTTTTATTTTAAATTAAAATTTTCTGTATGAATAAAGCCTATGTAACCAAGAATAGAAAGGATGCAGAAAATTGGGGAAAAAAACTTTCATAGACCATTTCTCAGATAGGATGTGTTTGGGTTGGAATATTGCTGTGGTACAGGAAATGATGAGCTGGTTGATTTAGAAAAGCAAGACTTGGACCTATGAAGGAAGATGCTATCCAACTTCAGAGAAACAGATGATGAGAAATAAGCATAAAATGATCTTGCATATATATATATGTATTAGTATATATGTGTACATATGTGCATTTTACAGGTATTTATGTATTTGTGTGTGTATATACATGCATATATACACACTTAATTTTACATTTCTTTTGAGTGGGGGGAGGGGGATATAGCAAAAATGTGGCTAGCAGCTACTGTGGCTGTATAAAACCAACAAAACCAGCACACAGAGGGCTGCTAACATAGTTCTTTGAACTGTTTTTCTAAGGAAAGCTACTTTAAGGGGTTAACATTCTCAGTTTAATCAAACATAAATATACCACTCACTTAGTTCAGGGGGAAAAGATCAGCCCCCTGAACTTCAAGTCAAATAGAAATAGATATGACAAACATCAACAGACAGACCTTGTCAGATTCAAATCACAATTCATAGTTACCAGAGAAGAACCAATGGGTCTGGGTTAACAAAGCCGGGGAGACGTTACTACAGTATACCCAGAGTCTGAACACTCCTTCCATGAGTGAGCCCCAAAAGTCAAACACCAAGTTCCCCTCAATTATATCCTGTTCAGAGCCCTGAGGGCTCTGACCTCACCCAGGCTGGGTTTGTGAAAGTTCCCCATCCCCAATATCACATCATATACAAGTCAACGACTCCTGATTGCCTCAGTGCTGAGAGATAGCTGAGAAATATTCCAAAACAAAGACCACAAAAGGTTTTTCCCCCATTTCAAACAAATGGAGACTTGATAGTCTTAGCATCCCAAAAAGGAAGAACAGGGAAAAGTCAGATTGCCTTAACAGGAGATAGAATAAAAATTGCACAGCAGAGAACAAAAGAAAACCAACAAGGAAGCAAAGCTGGGCAGCTTTGAAAACAATGTGCAGTATTTATTATATAGGTTTTCTTGAAATGGAAATTTATTGTTTTATATTGAATCCTCTCTTATGGTCTGCTGTGTGTATGATTTGTTCATTTTCTCATTCTGGATTTAAGTTTAAAATTTTTAAAAAATTACCCAAAAAATGAAGAGAAGGGTGTAACTGGAAAATGGTCATGCTGTAAAACACAAAAATCAAATCAGCAAGGATTTATTAAGTTCTGACTCTGTGCCAGGCACTGTGCTAAGCAATAGGAATAGAAAGAAAGGCAAAATCAATCCCGAAGGTGCTTGCAATCTAATGAAAGAGATATTCAGACTACTATATACTAACTAGATACAGACAAGATAAAGTGTTGATAATCACAGAGGGAAAGAACTAAAAATCAATTCAATCTTAAAAGAAGTAATAGAAAAACATACCAAAAAATTATAATCGAAAGGAAAAAGAAGGATTGGAATATAAAAGAAAGGAACAGAAAAGAAATGAAGAGGAAAAGAAAGTCTAGAAAAGTAATTAGGAGATCTGGCTTCTAGTCTTGTTCTGACCTTAACTTATCCTTTCACTTAAGGCAAATAAACTCTCTGGCTCTCTGTTACCATATTTGTAATATAAAAGGAGTTGAATTAAAAATCTAAGGTCATGTCTAGTTCTTAAATTCTGTAATTGTAAGAGGAAGGAGAAACAAGCACTTATTAAGCACCTACTATGTGCCAGACACAGTCCTAAATGATTTACAAACATTATCTCTTTTGATTTATGAGTCTACAACCCACCAAAAACTCCAACTGCTAGATCAGTCATTCACACACAATGTCTTGAAAATTCCATAGTCTAATGAACATGTCTGGCATGTGTACCTAACAATGTAACTGTAATTGCTTTTATAAGAATGGCATGCATAATTGTGCCCATTGTGGAACTGGCTTGGTGTAGAATGATAAACAAATGCACTCTTCTATTTGTAACAGAATATAGGTGAGCTTTAAATTTCTCTTGCCTGAACTAGCAACATTAGTCCTTTGAATGACCTACATTTTTAATTTGGCATGAAACCATTTCAAGCTAGGTAGTGAAACTAATGAGGCTGCCACAACTGTGCAAAGCAATAATCAACAGCTACTTTATTGTTGGAGAGTGCATTAAGTCCATGCATGATGTGAACTAAGACAGACTTGCTTGTTTCAGAAAGAAGGGTGACGTGTGTTCATACTGTGTTTCTGAGAATGCATAAGCATTCTAAGTATGCGCAGTGCCTGGAGGAAGTCCAAAATCATTAGTTATTTTCAAAGAAATGTGAAGCACCGAGAATTGCTCAGTGTAATAGATGCAGAGACAGTTTTAGAGTTTCTTGAAGAGCTTCTTCAAATAGAGAGGAAACAATGGCCCTTTGTGAGGAAACTAATGATGTTAAAAGATGTAAAAATTGCCCATTTTCAGCCAGCAGTTGTCAAAGAACATTTACACATAGAAGCTAAGCATGGGGAAAATAACAACAAAAAATATCATTTTTCATATACAGGGGTCTTTTTTTCCAAATCAATTATGATCAATGATAGTAAATACTTATTACCATAATACATTTGACAGCTAGAAGGGAACTCAGACTTATTTAGGTGATGTGGCATGTCAGTGAAAATTGCTGAACCTCATATTAATGACTTATAGTAACATATTTTCTAGATTATAAATTGATCTCTTTAAATATTGTTATTCTAAATCATACATGTGACTTTATGATGGGGATGCTTCTTAATAGTATATATTAAAGCATGGGTTAAGCTATGAAATCTCTAGAAAATTATATCCCCATAAGTTAAAATAATCTTAATTTTCTTTATATATAAAGGCAGTAATGCTACTGACTCACAACTTGTATAGTAATTTTTATTTAATAGGACAGACAGTGTGTGAATTTGGCTTCAAGGGGTCTGAAAGTGACTATGTATTTAAAGATCCCCAAAGGAAACAAAGTCAAAATGCTACCAAAGCAGTCACAAAGATGCCTTCTATCCTCTCAGTATTTATATCAGGTTGTGTTAAATGATGCTTTAAAAAGAAAGATTTGAAAAATAAATGATTGAATAGATAATACATGATGAGGTAACAATGGGCATAGAGTTAAAGCCCTCAACATCCTACCTTTCCAGACATTGTTATTTTTGATGCATTTTGTGGTAAAACCAATCTAGGAGTCTTGCTATTCTTCACACAATAGTACATTTTGCCATTGTCATACCTCTGAACAGACTATCTATCCCCTATGGCCAGAATGCACTCCATCCATCTCTTAGAATCTCTACTTTCCTTCAGAGTTCAGCTTAAACATCATGTCCTCCCTAAGACCTTTCCTAATTCCCACCTGCTTCTAATATCAACCCACTAAATTACCCTGTGAATTTATCTCATTTATACTTCATATATATTCATGTATATATCATGTCCCCTGATAGATAGTAAGCTATTGAAGACTGGAACAATTTTGCTTTGCTTCATTTACGTCTTTTTCATTCCCAGTATTCAATACAGTGTCTGGCACAAAATAAGCATTTTTAATAAATGCTCATTGAGTAATTGATTGCAGAGCTAGAATAAATATTTCTGGATAAGAAAGAATGAACTTAGGTCCAAGGAAGGCTCCTTGGTGAGAAATCATAACCTCTCAAATGGATCCCAAATTCCTACTTCTTTGGTATTAAAGAAGAACTAGTTTTAGGTATTTAAAAGGGCCTTTTCCCCAATAGAAAAACAAAACACTTTCATGCTTGAGATGCTTTGGACCTTGGAGCACTTGCTTAACTTGAAAAGGGTGCTTAGATGAACTCTTCTAACCCCTATAACTGCACTTTGCAGATAGCTATGAATAACTGGCAACAGATGATCATTTACAATGCAAGGAAAGCTAGTAATGTTTTTATACTTCATTGTGCCTTTAGGTCTCCTTATTCTATTATTCCTATCCCTTCCACTCATTTCCTGAGCCAGAACTAGGAGTTCAGAAAGCCATGATTGTGGCTGTAGTAATCAGAATCTGATCTTGGAAGTTTCATCACAACTCACACCCTGCAACCATAGAACAAAAGCCATAGGAAGCAACCTTACCCCTGGATGCAACATCTTTCAGAGGCTCCGTTTATACATTTGTCTTTGAACAAACTCAATCATTTTCTCAATTTTTATGATAAATTTATCAAAGTCATATGTGCTATTTACTCCCACTCTCTCCAAACTTACTCTACATAAAACAGCTTGCTGTCTATTACCACAAATGCTAACTCTCGGCTCAAATCCCGTCCACCAATCTGTACCCACTCACTTGACTATCAGAGCCTTGACTGATATATCCTGATGCCCTTAAACACGCGCAAAGAATCTAAATCTAAAGCATCCTCTTTCCTGTATTCCAGAGTCAATTGCTGCCTATCTCTCCTCTCTCTTCTGACACATGGAGATGGAGGAAGGAAATGGAGAGTTAGAACTGTAATGGAAGAGGTAATACAAGAGTAAGGAAGGAACAAGAAAGGAGCTACCATAGGAATGGAATTTAGCAGTGCTGAGGACTTTTGAAGATGCTCCTGGTCTGGTTATTTTCAAGACAATCTGAAATTGTGACTGTTGGGTAGTGGGCATAGCAGATAATAAGAACAACAAACTTGCAGCACCTTCTAAGACTTTTAAGCATTTTCTTCGTAACTGTTGGGTAGCAAGTAAAATAGTATTAGTACTGTTCTGTAACTAAGAGAATTGAAGCTCTGACTGGTTTAATTACTTGTTCAGTGTTACTGAGGTAGTAGCAGAGCTGAGGCTTGAACCCTTCTCTTGTGCCTCGAAGACAAGTGCTTTATTTAGTGCACTCTTTTAATTGGCAATTGCTTCAGTAACTGATGAATTCTATAATTCATGTGTCAAAAACTGGTGTATTTAATGAGCTACAGAAATAAATAGCACATCATATTTTAAGTTCTGCCTTTATTTTAGGGGGTGATGGGCAGAGTGCATTTGGGAGGGAGCAGGAAGAATATGAGAAAGTATTTAGTTAATTTACTTAAAACATAAATATTGATGTCCATTTAAAGCAGGGAGTAGGTCCATTAGGTCATCTCAGTGTCTATCATCATCAGCTTCAAAAGATTAATTTATCTTTGTGTTATTCATCCGTTCCATGTTCCAGCATCTTTTGCAACAATGGAACATGTAACACCAAGGTCATTTATGAGTTATAACTATAGAATTTTACTTTAGACATAAAAGGAAAAAGTTTACCTTGTCTATTCTTCTCTTTATAGGTAAGAAAACTAAGATAATTTGGCCAAGGTCATATGACTAGGAGTTAATAGAATTGAGACTTTCAAGTTAACCTGGTAAAGAAGAAAAGGGATAGATAGATGTAGAGTAAGAGAAACAGGATTTAAAGCCTGCCTTCACCAGTTACATGTGTGACCTTGGGCACATCATTTAACCTCTCTGAGTCTCAGTTTCCTCATCTATAAAATGAAAGGATTAAATGGCCTTTAGCATCCTTTCCAGGCCTAAATCCAAGATCCTCTAACTCAAACAGAGATCTGATTTCTGATCCAATTCTCATTATGCATCTGGGAGCACAGTGGATATAGTACTGGACCTGACACCAGGGAGAATTGAGTTCAAATCTGACCTCAGATGCTTACCAGCTCTGTGACCCTGGGCAAGCCACTTAACCTCTATTTGCCTTAGTTTCCTCAACTCTAAAAATTGGGGAATAATAGCACCTGCTTCATGGGGTCGTTGTAAGAATCAAATAAGAAAATATTTGCTAAAAAGTGCTTACTACAGCATCTAGAACATAATAGATATCACATAATTATTTATTCTATTCTCTTCCTTTCCTCCTCCCTTCATCCCTCCACTGTGTTATTCCTTTTTGATTCTTATTTTTTATCTATTTCATATCAATTTTTGCCTTTTTTTAAAATTTGGATGATCTTAATATAGATCTATTATCTGCCTATTTTATTTAGCATCAACAGTTATTCACTTTTATTTAGTTATTTTTGTCCAGAACCATAATTTCATTGCAAAGAGATTAAGTGACTTTCTTCTGAATACACAGCTAGTTAGAGTCCGAAGTAGAACTTGAACCCAGTGCTTTCTAACTCCAAGGCAAACTCAAGCCACTGTGTGCAATGCTCTCTTAACACTTTAAAACCTAATCCTAAACCTGGTATATTGAGAGCACTAGTACCCTTCATTACAGAGAAATTGTCTCACTAAGATCACCTACATATACATAGAACTGGAGGCTTCAACCTCATTTTTTCCTTCTCTGAGGATAACTATAGTGTACGTGTTAGTCACATTTTAATATGGGCTAGAATCAATCATTAATAATAAAAAAGTGGAAATACAGGACAGCAAAAAACCAAGTTCCCAAGAAAGCTTGTAGTCTGCAGGAAGTCAGTGAATCCCTTAATATAACACGTAGGGACGAGAAAGAAATTAATCAGCCAAACAGCTTGGCTATACAGATTTATGGGCTACTTCTAAGTAATATGTGGTTTGTTCACATTCTCTTTGCCACCCATTATCTAAGGGTGCTAAGTCTTTCTAATTAAAGGGATGATCTTTTAACTGTGAAATCTATATTCTATTATTTTCTCTATTTATTACACAACCTGTCTATTTTAAACAAGGTTCTGTGCTTAGTTTCAGGATGATTATTAGTTTTATCATAACGAATAGAGCAAAACAGATTTTTTCAAGAAAACTTGTTAGATTCAATTAAATTACCAATTTGGGGGAAGATATATCAGGTTTTTTTTTTAACAAAAAAGCAAGTTGGTGCTATGGAAGAAGAAATATTTTCATTTGGGAAGAAATACAAAATATATCCAGGTTTTCTGGTAGATTTCTCACTTTTAGATGGCAGGAGAGTTACAGTTTTGGCAAAGATGCAAACTCTAATATCTCCATTGATCTGAATTTCAGATAAGCTAAACTAGAATCTAAAACCATAATGTGGGGTGTTGTTTTATTCACTAATTGATTAATTTGTCAACAGACAAGGTGGAATAGTCTCACAAGCCATAGGGATAGAAATTCTGAAGTGGAGACCTGAATGGAGTGAGAAGATAAAAGTCATTTATCCATTTAAAGGGATCAACTAAGGCATGTGACCATGACCTTATATCAAAATCAATTCACCTCAAAAAAGTATTTTAAGTGTTATGTGTCATGTGGGAAAAATATTTATATTTATCCTTTGTTAATATTATTGAACCTAATTTTATATAGCTAGACAACTAACCCCAAATCTTACTGTAGAGGTCAGGCTTACCTTAGAGATATCGGGAAGCTGGATGGCTACAGAGAATGTTTCAGATCCCATCAAGATTTTGTTTTGGATCTACCCAGTACTTGTCTTTCAAGTTCCCCAAATTTGAATGTTTATGCTTACTGATATACAACTCAGTGGATCTTGCCTGGGACTTGTCTATTCTACAAAATTGCTAACTGCTACTTGTGGTTCATGTGCTGGTACTTTTCTCTGAGTCCTATGGAATATAAATTTTTCAGAGACATGGAATGGGGACACATCATCTTCTAGTTCTCTCCACCAAATAATATTTTTTTCTAAAATTATTTCAGATTTGGGAGCTCATTCTCATGAATGATATGGGCACTACACTACGTGCTGGGGATGCAAAAAGGAAAAAAAAAATGCCCTCAAGGAGCTTACCGTTTAGAAGGAGAATATTAGAATATGATTAATTGCATAGGAGGGGTTCAAACAGTGGGAAAGGAGTAAAAGGGCCCACTTCTACATAAGCAGATTAGTAAATCCTGGCTGGAAAAGATTGTACATGGGCTGGGTATCGAAGGAATCATGGAGCAGAGAAATGAGTGTTGGATTTGAATCAGAAGAGTTCAGTTCAAATCAGGATTCTGTTGCTTACTAGTTGTGTGACCTGGGGGCAAAGTACTTCACCTCTATGGGACTCATTTTCTTCATTTATGAGAGGATTAGACTACATCTGAGTTCTCTTCCGGCTCATGAGCCAAGGACTTAAACAGAGATGTGGGATGGAGGATGATATTTTAGGCACAGATGATAGTATGGTACAATGTGCAAAGGTACAGGGGCTAGAGAGGCTGGAACAAAATAAAAGTTGGTAAATCAGTTCGACTGTGTAGAAAGGGGACTAACATGAGGTAGGGTAGTGCTGGAAATAGAGGTTGGATCCAGCTGCTAGAAGATCTCAAATATGCGTCTAAGGCTTTATTTGTCAGGCAATAGAAAGTTCCTGATTTTTTTTTTAGCATTGGTGTGAAAATGACAATGCTTCCAGCTCAAGGATACCTAAAGGACTAAATTTAAAATAAATATTAAGAAGTTTAATGTCTGTGAAGAAATGTTCACTATAATTATGGAAAGGGTCCTACTGGACAAAGAAGCCACTTGTCAAGTATGTAGTAAGCACATTCAAAGAAGTATCTCTTTCAGACAACTTATAAATGACTGCTCTGCTAATTTCATGATTCTTAAAGTATGTTTGCAGACTGCTGAATTTTTAAATGTATTTTCCAGTACAGATTTGTAACTGCAAAAAAAAAAAAAAATTGGCTCAATTATTCCAACATTTAAGTTGATCTTAGTAGAAACTTTTTCCTTTTTGGTAAATTAATTACTGGTAACTTTGTATACAAACTATCAAATTAAACAGAGATATCAAAATATTCTTGATAATCCGGCAAACACTATTAGAACCAGAGCATCAACCTAGAAAAAAAATGTTGCCCATAAATTGGCAGACATAACAATGACCCATAAAATTAGGTGCTGCCATACTGAATATGAATAATATCCAGACAAATTAAATGATATATATATATTTCTATATACATACATACATACATATATATATATATATATATATATATATATATATATATATATATATATAATATCACCCCCATTATATTGTCTGCTACAGAAGTTGTTCCAACGAAGCTTTTGGTGAGACTGCAGAAGATGAGCTTCCTCCAAACACTTCTATTCATTTGTAAGAAAAAAGTTGTTTTGCCCATCTTAGCTATAGTCTATAACATATTCAACATAAAAAAACAATAGAAGAAAATCAGTCTGGCCCAGGATGATTTCTATATGAATTCAATTGCAGAAGACAAACAGATTAAAAAGACAAACTTTTAAAAACAAATTGCTACACTTCTTTGAACAATACTGAAGGTAGAAAAAGGAACATAACAATGGATTTGTTGAATCTCACCATAAGTGGCTTCTCTCTAGATCAGGTTCTTAAATTAGAGTGCATAAATATTATACGTATATAAAGTATATATGTGTATGTACATGTGTGTAAATATATGCACAGATATATGCACATGCATATATTCATTATTCTATTTCAGTATAATTAGTGTCCTTTATAACCCAATGTATTTTATTTTGTGATTTAAAAACATTATCCTGAGAAGGGATCCGTAGACTACCAGAGGGGCCTATGACACAAAACAATGTTGAGAACCTCCAATCAAGGACTTTTGAATATAAATTGAGGTCTCTTTTATTATAATTTTACTATTTCTCCTTGCAATTAATTTTGTTTTTTTTTAATATTTAGAAACTATGCCATTAGGTACATAAATATTAAAGATTGAAAGCAATTCATTGTCAATTACCCTTCGGAAATATGTAGCTTTCATTTTTACCTCTTTTATTAAGTCTATTTTGGTTGGTACCTTGTCTGGAATTGTAATTATTACTCTAGATAAATCTAATAAAAATAAATAAGAAAAAAGTTAAGGATCTAAGTAAAAAATTTAGAAACATTAGATAGAGTACATTAAATTTAATTTTTTGTGCAAACAAAACAAATGTAGACAATATTAGTAGGAAAACAGAAAATTGAGAGAAAATTTTTATAGACAGTTTCTCAGATAAAGGCCTCATATCTCAAATATATAAAGAATTTTGTCAAATTTATAAGAATACAAACCATTCCCCAATTGATAAATGGTCAAAAGTTATTAACAGGCAGTTTTTCAATGAATGAATCAAAGCTATATACAGTCATATGAAAAATGTTTTCAAAATGCTCACTATTGATTAAAGAAATGCAAGTGAAAACAACTTTGAGACATCGTCTTACACCTATCAGATTGGTTAAAATGAGAGAAGGGGAAAGCAAGAAATGTTGGAAGGGATATGGGAAAAATTGGGATGCTAAGTCACTGTTGGTGGAAGCATTTTGGAGAGCAATCTGGAATTATGACCAAATAAACTGTGTAAAAAAACTGTATACCTTTTGACCCAGCAATATCACTATTAGGTCTATTTTCAAAGGTGATTAAGGAAAGAAAGAATGAACTTACATGTTCTGAAATATTTATAGCAGCCCATTTTGCGATGCCAAACAACTGAAGGTTGAGGGGATGCTCATCAATTAGGGAGTGGCTAAACAAGTGGTTTATGATTGTGAAGAAATACTACTGCACTATATGAGCTGCTTGATTTCAGCAAAAACATGGAAAGATATGAAATAATAAATAGCAGAACTAAGAGAACATTGTATACAATAACAGCAATATTATTCTAAGAACATCTTTGAACAACTAAGTTATTTTCACTATCATAAATACTCAAATCACGTATAAAGGACCTATAAAGAAAGATGCTATCCACATTCAGTGAAACAATTGATAAATAGAAGTACATATGGTGTGGTTTTGTGTCTAATGGGTTCTCTAAGGTGGGGTGTGAGGGAAGAAAAAAATAAAAAGTGCAGAGGACTAAAAAATCTTAGAAGGAAGCACAGAAAAGCAGGATAGCTTTGAAAACAATATATAGTATTTATTTCATAGTTTCCAAAAAAGTAAACAATATAAAATGGAAATTCATGGTTTTATTCTGAATCCTCTTTTTGTGTTGTTCTGTGTACATGGAGATGTTCCCTTTTTATTCTTTTTTATTGAAGTTAAAAATGAATATTTTTTTAAAAAGAAACATTAGTTAGGATATACTTTTGGTGATTATAGAATAAAATTAAGGGGTATCTATATTTCTCAGCTGTGCGAAAAATCACATCTTTACAATATTAAGAATGTCATAGAGCATAAAAAAACCTCACTAACAAATGGACAAAATCAGAAACAGTACAAACATTTTTTACTGATCACAATGCAATAAAATTATATTGATTAAATGGCTACTGAAAAAATATACATGATAAATTGGAGATAATCTCAGAGGAAAGTCATTAAGAATAAGTAATGTTGAGAAAGGTTTTTTGTAGAAGGTAGAGTTTCAGCAGGGACCTGAAGGAAGGGAAAGAAGCTGTGAAACAGAGATGAGGAGGGAGAGAATTCCAGGCAAGGGGAAAACAGTCTTATTGCACAAAGTCTGAAGATGAAGTGTCTCAAGCAAGGAATAGAAAAGAGGCCAGTCTCACTAGATAATGGAGTAGCTAAAATATAGTAATGTGTAACAAAACCAGAAATGTAGGAAGGAACCAGGTTATAAACCGTTTAAAAGTCAGACAAAATTATCTAGTTGATCCTAGAGATAATAGGAAACCACTAGAGTTTATGGGATTAGTGCTAGGCTTCAGACTCCCTAGAAGCAATCTGCTTGAGGATAGTAACTGAAGATGAGCTGCTGATGAGATTAGAGCCTTCCTTAAATCTCCTCCTGAAGCCACCAATTTAAAATGGACCTGATGAAAGATCAGCTTTAATCTTGGGAACTCAGGCAAAGAGGCAGTGCTAAAATGACCTACATTTTAGGGGACTGATTAAGAACATGAAAAGAAGAAAAAGCTCAAAAGAAAGTAACTTTCCATCTGGTGGGATATTCCTGGTGTGGAGAAGGGCACTAGGCTAGGTTAGACTAACTCTGACAGGATTTCTTTTAGCAATATTCAATTTCCTCCTTTTTCCCCTCTGACAAATAATCTTATTATGTATTATTTTATTATTTGTTTCAATTTACCTACTATAACCACAGGTTCAGAGATAGAAGGGATTGTAGAGGTCACTGAGTCCCATCCCTTCATTTTAGAGATGAAGAAACTGAGGCCCATGAAAATCAGGTGATTGTCAAGGGTCACACCACTATTAAGAGTGTGACCTGGGATTTGAATCCAGGTCCTCTTGACAACAAGACCAGTGAACCCTATTCACTGTACCACACTACTGTTCTATGCCAATGGCAGATGTCAGTCAGGTTAGGAAGTCTATTTTCATCTCTTTGATAGGAACGCTATCCTGTATTTGGCATATCTGGGTTCGAATCCTGGCTCAGCTTCTCACAGGACAGTGTGTGACCTTGGGCAAGTCATAGGATGCTAGCTGGACACTTTGGATTTTTACAGATGATGATACTGAGGACAAGGAAGCTGAAGGGATTTGCTCCAAGACACATAGGGAGTAATCATTAAAGACGGATTTTCAACTCAGGTCTTCTAACTCTGGAGCCAGTGCTTATTCTACTGTGCCAGGCTGTCTTCCACTCATTGAACTTGTGGACCATTTTGTTGCTCTGTAAAATATGGATAATGACACTGGCCCTCTACCTCACAGGCATGTCATAAGGCCTAGATAAGCAGTCTCAGTTCTCAAATACTTTGTAAACCATAAAGAGCTTTCTAGAATGTCAGGTGCTGCTATAACCAGGCCATCCTCTGGTGGCTCCTGAATCATGCTCACAGTAGTTAAAGCTCACACCCCTGTAGGGCATAAAACTTTACTAAGCACTTTCCTCATAAGTACTTGTTCAATGATTATTCCTACTTTACAGATGAGCAAACTGATACTCACAAAAAATGATCTTGGAATTTTCTACCATCACTTCAGCCACAAAGGAGTTTATTTTGGACTAACAGAATTTTGTCATTGCCTCCAAAATAAAAGCTAGCTGTTTTTAAATTCATTGCTTTGTGCCCTATTTGGAAAAGCTCAGATCTTTCATTGATCACCTGTGATAATCTGGATCAATGTGAAGATGAGTTCAAAGTCTCACACTTGTGCTCAAGAAATCACCTGTACAAGCCCAGGAGAGAAGGCAGAGCCACTGTATTTTCATGTGTAGAGTCACCACTTCACAAGCCAGAGTCTGACTGATCAGATAGGCCTCTACTGCTATGTATGTCAATGGTCCACAAAGCCGACCACAGAAGAATCTGTCCTGGGTAGAATTGGGTTGCTGTGGGCATTTGTTAGTGACAGCTACAGAAAAGTGTCTTCAACAGGAAGTCGTCCAGGCTATGACCCTCCAGCTGTACCAGGAAGTCTCAGTTGGGATTAAACATGGTCAGGAGTGGAAGTAAATGAAAGCAATTGGAGAAAAAAGCTGAAACTCTCATCCAGGTTCTTAGCACCTCTAGTAAGGCTTACCCGTTTCAGGACTGTTCATCTACCTTTGGTGTCCACCTTTACCGAACTCTCACCTATGGCTCCAAAAAGCTGTAGGATGCACAATGGCCAAACCTTGATAAACCATCTTAGCAGATGGGCTAAACCAGGTTGAGGGTAACTGACAGGCCTCAAACCCATCAGTGAATTAAGAGAATGTCTACTCCAAACATGTGAACACTTCCCATGGCGGAATGGGTAGTTTAGAACAATTTGTTCCAACAGCCATAAAAGCAGATGAAGTAGGTACTGTGCAGTGCTTAGAGCTTGATCAGCCATCAAAGATGCCAAGATTATCCACTGCATTCTGGGCCATCACTAGTTGTCCTGACTTTTGTCTTTCTACCTGACTTCAATGATTCTGAAAGAGAGAATGAGGCTGACAACTTTGATCAACTCTGCCCCACTTATATCTAATTCACTGGCAAGTCAAGACATCATCCATGATGTCACTGGTCCTCTTCGAAAAGGATGAACAAAAAAAATTGAATTTACTGAATAGGGGAGTAACATGGTCAAACATGTGCTTTAGGAAGATAAATTTGACAAATTAATTGAGTATAGACCAAAGGGAGTATAGTAAATGGCACAACTAGGATCTGGATCACATTCTGTGCCTATTAATCCAGCATTCTTTCAACTAAACCATAAATCATTATCGACAGGTAATTAATTCTCCAGGCAAAAGTTCTGCAGATACTTGAATATTTGTACTTTTTTAATCTTAGGTTATGTGTGTTTATGGGTGTGTATGTGGGGGAGGTGTGAGTGTGCATTAGTGTGTGTGTGTGTGTGTGTGTGTGTGTGTGTGTATTGGTACTGGCAAGTGAAAGAAGGGAAAGGAGGCAGTCTTTCACATTTCTTATAGATAATTAAATTCTAGGCACAACCATAGTATGATCATCAGAGAGAGTAAAACCATAAAATAATAAAGACATTCTCCCTTTCTCCAACTACTTGAGTTGTTTTGTTAGGAAGTGACAAATCCAGCAATGATGACAGTGGACAATGACCAAGAGTTAGTCTGGACACAGGGAATGAAAGCAATTTGGGACTAATCAACACCTCTTTTTTCTTTACTTCTCTTTCTTTGTCCCATGCTCCAGTCTGGACAGAAAATCCCAGAGGAGTCATTACCTTTGTAGGTAGAGGGTAGAAATCACAGCCCGTCTGGAATGGGACATAACCCTTACTGCTTTCCTCTCGAATCATAGTGAATGACCCTACATGTGCAAGGTGGTGGACTTGGACTTTTTGGTTAAGAGGAATGATATCACAGCTGCCTGTCCTATATCAGTCCTAACAAGAGTCTTGTAATTTTATCATGAAGTATTCCTTCTCCCCCCTTTTCCAGGAGTATCACAGTACTCTTCTTAGTCTTGCATTTCAGCTATTCATGATTTCTCTGTTACAGAGACAGACGGAGGTCTGGCTTCTTACTCCTGGATATTACTACAGTGTGTGACTGTCTTATTTTCCTTTATTTTGGATCTAGTTTCTGGATTTACTATGAGTGTTTCTCCCATTATATTTGTTTATATCTTTTCAAATGTAAGTAGAAGAAAGATAAAACCTGTTCAGCTTCCTTCAGAGGCATCCCTGCTCTTTATTTTAGAGACTACTTGGCATAAGCTACACTGTCTGCAGAGGAAACAAATGCTAGTACACTTCTCTAAAGATGTATATGAAGCAAACAACATGTTGGGGACTCAATTGAGTTAATTTATGTAGTGGTAACCTGGGGTATGCTGGCAAATGTCTAACAACTGACTCTTCAAAAAAGATGCATGCATGGCACACTTTTAAGTTTAGTTTGCGTTCTTAACATTTTCTTAAATCTAGACAAATAACAAAGCAACAAATCCTGATATATATTGTTTGCTGATTTCCAAGGTGTAAATGCTTACACTGAAAACTTGACAATTAGCACTCATGACTCTGCTCAAAATGGTTCTAATGTATTCCTACGGCCTATGTAAAAAGGGGAGTTAGAGGGAATAGCATGTACCCTGTGTTCTACGTTCACAAAATGCCTCTCTATCCCAACCCCATCATGGTCGTGTTAAAATCTAATTCAACTCTTTCTTCTGTCAAATGAGGAAATTAATACTCAGGGGATAAAACAACTTATCCAAGGCCTTACAGGAGACAAATGGAAGAGGTAGGACTGGAACCCTGATCCTCTGACTCTTGATGCTGACACTCTTGCCTCAATATAAATTTGAAAAATGATAATAAAATTATGAAAGAGATAGGGATTGGACTTCTTATTTCATTGATACTGGGAAGTCCTAAGTGTCGAAGCTCTGTCTGCCAAATGTAGGCCAGTGCTTTCTCTACAACTAATGGTCTTAGTGAGTAACTAAGGGGTCATTGACGGGTTAAGTGATTTGTCCAGGGTCACACAGACAATATATATCAGAGGCAACATTTGAACTCACATCTTCCCGGCTCTAACACTACCTTTGTAACTAAAATACCGCAATTCCTATGCAGATGATGATAACTAACATTGTCACCATGTTTCTGATGAGGAAATTAGGTTGAAAAGAGAATAAATCCCTTGTCCATGACCACTCAGCATCTGGATTTTTAGGATTAGTCTATGCATGCTCACTTGAGGTTCCTGTGAACAAGGAAGACTCAGTAAGCCATTTATGAGGTTTTTCCCCTCCTTTTTCAGTTATTTGAATAATACGTATATATACATATTATATATGTATATATACATATATGTGATATATGTATATATATATATATATGATAAGCTATAGCATCAGACTTACAAAGATAGAGTTTGAAGATTCTCAGCACAGAGATCTTGAAATTCTGTGTAGGGCCTATAAGCCAAGAAGCAAAGAAATATCATCCAAATTTGACCTAGGCATATATAACAAAGCAGTCTCTAGCATAGGGGTTACACCTACAAACTGAAATGGCTTTTGTCCTTCAAAATTTGGTAAGACAGCATAGTGAAACAAAACCTCTAAAATCTACCCTTAAAATGATGCCTGGACCAATTCGAATAGGTATTACAATGAAATACCAAAATGGACCTTATGGCAAATATAGAAGGAAAAAAAACCCACAGGAGACAATGGAGATTTAAGAGAATTCATAATACACTGCTTATCCATGTAAGCAATTTTTTTTTTTTTATGAACTGTTCTATAGAGAATGGAAGACTAAAATACTTCAGGGCCTCTGTTATCTCATTGTTGTAGGATTTTTGCTCTCCAAAGATGCAGAAAGAAAGCCAACAATGACTGTCCATCCTGTAACCCTCATCTGAATCTCATCCTATAAATTAGCCACTGAGGATCCATCCAAAGTGCTAGGTGCCTTCTCTAACTTCGCTTGATATTGCAAGGATAGTTGTGGAACAATCAAATCAAACTGAATGTAGGCGAGATGACTACAACAACAATAGATTCATCCCACTATCCAGACACCTCTCGTTAACCCTTTCTTTTTATGGCTTTGAAAATATTTTTATCCTTTTTTTTCTCACACTCTTAACATTCACATATAAATTCCTTTTGTGCATGCTTTCATCCTGCTGACCTTTCTTTAAAGTAGGAAGAAAATTAAAAAAAAAGAATTTTGCCTCTTAGCTACTCCATGAATCTGGTCTGTGCTAATCACAGCTTTCAGGCATGAATATAAGAGTCTAGCTAGATGGCAGCTAAAGAAAAGCGAAACAGAATCCAATCAGACTTGTTGAGACTTAGCAAAGGAGCTGCTAGCTGTGATTTCTTTTAAATGCTTGAAAAAATTACCACAGATTGTCGATTCTGAAGCATCTCTGACAAAAGTTGGGTTCAATCAGGTCTCGGTCAGCATACCAAACTCCTTTTGATCTCTAGTAAACTTCCTTGAATATAAGAAGAGGACTTAGCCCTAAAATATTTGAAGTGGACTCATTTTGTTCTATTTTTTAAAAAATGAAATAATCATATAATCCTACATACTTAAGACTGAGAATGTCCTGCTTAAGGGGGAAATTTTTGCCTTAGCTCATAATCCAATTCAATGAAACAAACACTTATTAAGCACCTAATATTCACAAGGCACTATGTTGGAAGTTGCAGATAAAAAGAAAAAATCGTTTTTTGCCTGAGGACATTTATAGTTTATTAGAAATACGGAGGAATGAGAGTACACTAAGAAAGAAATAGGAAGGCTTTGTGTAATAGAAGCTCCACTTTAGGGGAAGTGCCCAGGCCAACCATGTCTTCATTCCTTTTCATTCATTCCTCTTCCTTACTTCCCTTACTGTCCAGAATTTCTCCTTCATGCCACAATAGCCACTTCACTCTAGAAGTTCACTGTGTCCCTGTTGACCCTTCTGATTGGCAAGGTTTTCTAGAGCTAATATTTTGAGGAATATGCCCCATATGTCTTCTCTTCATTGCTTTTCAGGCTTAACACCTAATATAATTTCTCCTGTAGGTCACCATAGCTTTCTCACACTAGAAAATTTACTCAGTGCCTGTAACCTGTTCACCATGGTGGCTCACATAACCCCAGACCTTCTCACTCTGGAAGCTCATTCCATTTCTGAAGACCTTTCAGAGGGGGTCAGCCCTCTCCCCAACCATTTTAAGGAATGCACCATGCCTTCCATGTCTTCCTTCCTTTTCAGACTTCACTCCTCTCTCTCCAGCTTTTCTCCAATATGGCCCTCTGCAGGTATCATCTTTTCTATTTCCTTTTATTTTTCTTATATATGTTGTCTCCCCTGATTAGGATATAAGTTCCTTGAAATGTCTTTCTTTCTGTTTGTATTCCTAGCACTTAGCACCATATCTGACACACAGCAAGTGACTAACAACTACTTGTTGACTTGATGAGATGTCACCAAAATTAGCCTTGAAAGGAAACAAGGATTCTAAGACATTAAGATGAGAATGGAGTAAATACCAAACATGAGGAATAATCTATAGATAGTATGTATATATACAATGTATGTGTGTATATGTGTATATATATGCATATATATACATACATGTATGTATATATACACATATGTGTATATAACCCATTATATACACATACATACACTTACATATGTACACACACACACACACACACATATATATATATGTATATATACATCATAAGCACCAACATAAAATAGAATAAAATTTTAAAAAATAAAATAAAAATCTCAAGTAAATCTCCATATACCATCTGTTTCCAAGGATTATCAATTTTATTTTTCTCTTTAACTGAAAGGCAGTAAAAGAAGTAACGGCTGGATTATTGAAATAGATTCCAAGGATCAGGCAAAGGGTACAGATTATGTAGATTTAACATTTTAGTCAACTTCCATCAATGACAAAAATTACTTCTTATATAGAACCAAACAATCAGGGCTAATGAGTTCTAGATGTCATACTTGGAAATTTCTTATGATAGAGGAAAAGAAGTACCACTATCACAAATTATAAATGCTTTTATTTAAATAGAAGAAAGAGGATTTAAGTGTATCATAACTATTCTTGTCCTTACACTCTAATTACCTAAAATATTAAGCAAAAGACAAACCATTTTGATTGGCTTTGTTCCACTCATTAAGTTCCCATAGCAAAGAATAATATGATAGATGCAGGTATGAGCTAGTAGCCAAGGCAAAACATGAGGCTGCTGCCATTATAATTATTTTCCTCAGAACACTCTAGAGAAGAAGGAAGAAAAAAACAGATTTGCAGAGATCCCAAACAGTATTTAGAAACTTCTGTGAAGTGTTCTTGCTCCTTAGTGGGCTCTTCTGATAACTAAGAAATCTGTTTTAAACAAATTAGGATAATTTCTGGTACTTTTCTTCATTAAGCACCAAACGACCTTAATTCCAATCAAGGTAACTTAATTCCAAACATCCCCACTGTAGATCTACTTCCAAATGTGGCAGCTAGCCAGGATATATCAACATCCTGAAAGTTAAAATTATACATTTTGAAAGTGAGGTAAGGGGAAAAAAAACATTAAGAGGCATAGGATTGAATTTGTCTGAGATTTCAAGCATGTATAGTTAGCATCCATATCAGCATTTAAACAGGAATTCAGCCAGCTCAGCATATTTGGCACAAAATCATCACACACAAATTGCATTGGGCTTACTCCTTTCAGAGTCACATGATGACAACCATCATAACTGCAAAAAGTCTTTCAGGTACTGTAATGTCCCTCTTTAAGGGATACTCATTTTCAGCTCACACATTTTAGCAATGAGTAAATATATGATTTTATGCTTCATTTCTCAAATTACCCACAAAGATAATTCAGCCTTACAGTTATGTTCACTGATCTTCCTATCAGACCAAAAAGGAAAAAAAAAAGTCTTTCACTGTCCAAATATCAATTGGCTTAAATGTTTCTCATCTTAACAATAATTCCTATAAATCTCAAATAGAAAGACCTTGTTTTCCCTTTACTTTCTACCCTGTCTACCTTGAACTGAAAATATTGATATGAGTTCCAGCAAAGAAAATGAAAATAGCCACCAAGTTGTCTCAGGAGGCTTCCATTAAGTGACTCCTTAAACCAGCTGGGAATTATTCTTACTCACAATAAGCAAGTGAACAAATGTGCAAATATATGAATTTAAAAACTGCAATAACTTGAGAACAGCCAGTTTCACTCATTGCTACACTTTCTCTTCTTTGGGCATATGATCCCGGTTTCTTTAGCTGACAAATTTTATTCCCAATATTTGTGTAATCTCTTCTCTAAATCCTTTCCAGATATTCCACCTATATCAAAGATTTCCGATTTCTTTGGTGTGACTATTCCTTCCATCAACAGAAATTACAATGCCTTCTAGGCCTTAATAGATAATTATCACTAGATGTTGTATTCTTTTTTTTTCCATTTTTTTTTATTTTTAGATTGCAACATACAGTTCTACATAATTTTGGGTTCCAGATTTTCTTCCCTCCCT
>CM053623.1:106129510-106140219 GCA_028646595.1 Phalanger gymnotis
TCCTTCAGCCTTTTAGATTCTCCCGGCTGGGAAATTTGCCCCAGTCAGAGTGCTCGCAATTTCTAACTCTCTCAAACCTGCTCAGATTCACTTTTTTTATAGGAATCCAACAGAACTTGTGAGAGAGCTCTGGCAAGACGCTGTTTTTATGCGGCCATCTTGGCTCCGCCCCCTAGATGTTGTATTCTTAAATAAGCATTGCTTAGTGGCCATCCTCCTGAACTTAACTAAGCTGGTCCTTGAACAATAAACATACATAAGTATCATGGATTCTCTATGCAAAGTATTTTATCCTTACTTTTCTAGGACCTACCAGATCTTGTCTTCCATTAGAAAAGTCTTTGCAAATCAGAGCAGGATAAGATATAGAAACACTATTGTTTTGGTTTGGTTTGGTTGTAGTTTTATGTCCTCATCTCATTCTGTTCCACAACAAACTGGGAAAAAATCTGTATGCATTAATACAAGCGTGTGTGTGTGTGTGTGTGTGTGTGTGTGTGTGGTGTGTTCCCAACAAGAAGCCAAGGAAGTACGGTCACTGTCAGTTTCATAAGCATGCAGTAAAGCAAGGACTTGCAACACCTTGACCAATGAAACATTGAGATAGCTATTAGATGGGTAAGCCCTGAGCAACACGAGTTATCCCAAGCAGGGAACTGTATGGACACAATACAACAAACTTTTAGGATTCATACCATAAGACAGGCTGCAGCAACACATCCCTTTAATGATGTTTCAACTCCCATTGCTACATGGGCAGGAGATCCTATATCCATGCCTTCAATACTAGTCACGAATTTGAGGTAACTTAGGTCTCAATCTCTCATCAGAAGAAGGGAAGGACATTGTATTCATTCGAGAATATAGCCTGGCTATTTTCTATTGTTTTTCTCTTAATTTCAATCTCAATTAAATATTTTCTTTTTTATGCTGTTTCTTGCCTGTGTCTATATTAGTCTATCAAACAATTTAATGCCTCAACCCAAATTAACTTCAGATATACATAGCTTCATAACTAGGTAGAATTAAGTGATCATAGTGATGAGACTCATTAAACATTTCCACCATTTGAAGCTGAATCCATGAGGTCTTGAATGGGTGGGGATCAAATTGCTACTCAAATCTGAGGCAAATTGCCCTCAAATCTGTTCTTACAAAGTTCATATGCTGACTTAATTAACAAGGATAGGAACTTTATTTTTTTTTAATTTTTGCTTTTTATGCAATTGATCAAATTTTCCCATTTACTCAAACAATAGAAAATGGAGAAAGGACAAAGAAGAAAGGTTGTATTTGTATTCCTCTGTCATTCTACTTTACTTGAATTCTTATTGAGGTTTCGCTAGCCAATCTATTTTGAAGAGAAAATGTAGTTCAATTATGAAATATTTCTTTCTTCCTTTCAGCTCTCTTTTTTCCTTGTTCTTTTATATTCCTTCTCTACCTTAGAGAAATGGCACTGAATGTCAAGGAATTAACATCCCTAATACTTGGTAGATGAAGATTTTTTAAAAGTTCAATGAATATTTATGATGACTAAATATCCCTATTAAACTTGAGATCATGAGAGAGCTAAGGTACAAGAAGTTACACAGCAATATCACATATTGGAAGGCCCTTTAAAATTAGTCTAGAAAATAAAGAATATTTCCCAAAAATGCTATATGCCAATATCAAAATTTGTATTATATATCATAGATTTTAATAGGGTATTTAATATTTCATCAATTTATTAAACAAGCTTACTTTCTAATATGATAATTAATGTCCTTAAATGAAACACTGTGGTCACAGTTTCCTCAAATTTTCATTTGGGTAAAAACTATTAGGAGAAGCCATGTGACAAGTCCCTATTCAGAGAGTATGTGGCAATTTCTTTGAATAAGAATAAAGGCCCTTTCTAGGTCTATAATTCTCTAAATGCACTGTTCTAACCCATAATTGGGGACCTAATAAGTGACAGCTTATTAGCTGTGTGACCCTGGCAAGTCACTTAACCCCGTCTGCCTTAGTTTCTTCATCTGTCAGATGAGCTGCAGACGGAAATGGCAAATCACTCCAATATCTTTCCCAGTTAACCCCAAATAAGCTCAAGAAAAGTTGCGCATGAGTAATCAACAAATAAATAAATAGATAAATAAATAAGCACAATTTTAGTTATTGGAATTATCAATTTTATCCAAAGTTACTGGAATCATCACTATATCTTTTTTCTGTTATTGTTGCTCCTGCTTCAGACCCATAATTTAGATGGTGTAGGGAATTTCCAGTGATGAAACTCTCCCTATCAATGAAGATTGAAATGTGTTCTACAATGCATAATCGTAGTGTATAGCTTGGGCAATTGGAGGTCAAATCAGTTGTCAGTGTCAGAGAGATAGCATGTACCTGTAGGATCACAGATATAGAGCTAGAAGAGATCTTTGAGCCCATCTAGCTCAAATTTCTTATTTTACAAATTAAGAAACTGTGTGACCTGTAGGGTTTAAGTAACTTGTCTAAGGAACAAAACCAGTTGGCAGAAAACTGATTCCAACCCTCATCTTCTGACTCCAAATCTTGCATTTTGTTTTTTTCTGCTGTAACACAGCTTCTCAGAGATACCAGTCTTCACTATGTTCAGGAAAGGAAAAATAGCCAGACATTTCCAAGGTGTTGTCAACATTGAACCAGGAATGATCTGCTGTCACAGACTGCCAAGGCTCTGAGACCAGAAAACCTCTTTTAATCCTCAAAATACAGCATGGAGGATAAGTATAAAATTGGTCGTATACTAGCACTAGAAGACAATGGTCAAGGTAGAATCAGGGGCCTAGAACTAAGTAAGCAACTTGTAGTAAAGATGTCCCAAGTGTCACAGGTCAAGGCAAGGCTGTGGGTCAAATAGATAAGCCAGAGTCAGAACATTCACCAAAACTCAAATACGCTCAGAGTTAGCAACAAGTCAGAGACTAAACACAATTAAGTACTAGAGAAATATGAAGAGGAGGGTTTAAAGCAGAGCAAGCAGTCCAAAACCTAAGTAAATAGTTAAGTATTTGAAAAAAATAAAGAAAAAGTTGGGAGTTCAAAAGTCTGCAGTATTATTAAATATACGAGAACATTTTAAATTTGATTTTAAGATCTTAAATAGAATAAATAAAATACTAGATAAAAGATAACAACAATATATTACAAAGATTATGAATTATGACCAAGTGGGATTTATACCAGGATTGTGAATGGTTTAACATAAGGAAAACTATTGACATAATTGACTATATCAATAATAAAAGTAACAAAAATCATATGATTATATCAATAGATGCAGAAAAAGCTTTTGATAAAGTACAACACTCATTTCTACTAAAAATGGATATTTCCTTAAATTGATAAAAAGCATTTATCTAAAATCATCAGCAAGCATTATTCGTAGTGAGGAAAGCATTGTGAAACAAGAATGCCCACTGTTACCAATATTATTCAACATGGTATTGGAAATCCTAGCAACTGCAAAAAAAAAAGAAGAAAAAGAAATAGAAGGAATCAGAATAGAAAATGAAGTAATAAAACTATCTCCTTTTGCAGATGAATTAAAACATACTTGGAAAATCCCAAAGATTCCATTAAAAAGTTAGTTGAAACAATTAATAATTTTAGAAAAGCAGCAGGATATAAAGTAAATCCATATAAATCATCAGCATTCCTCCCTATAGATCACAAACAAAAACATGCAAGAAGAAATAGTAAGAGACACCCCACTTAAAATCTCTAGAGTATAAAATACATGGGAATACATCTGCCAAAAGAAACCTAGGAACTATATAAACAAAATTATAAAAAAACCTTTTATATACAAATAAAATCAGACTTAAATAATTGGAGAAATATTGATTGTTCATGGGTAGACAAGGCCAATATAATAAAAATGATAATTTTACCTAAACTAAATTATATGTTCAATGCCATTCAACTGAAATAACTAAAAAATTTTAAGTTGGTAAAAATAGTAGCAAAATTCATTTGGAAGAACAAAAGGTCAGGAATATTAAAGGAACAAATGAAAAAAAAAAACAAAGTAAATGAAGGTGGCTTAGCAATACCAGATCTTAAACTATGCTATAAGGCAGTAACTATCAAAACTATCTGGTACTGGCTAAGAAATAGTAAGGTAGATCAGTGAAACAGAGTAGACATAAAATTTAGAGCAGCAAACTACTATAATAACCTTGATCCTAACAAGTGTAAAGGCTTAGGTTGTTGGGATAAGAATTCATTATTTGATAAAAATTAGTGGGAAAGCTAAAAAGCAGTATGGCAGAAATTGGGCACAAAGCATTATCTTACACCATTTACTAATATAAGGTCAAAATGACTACATGACCAAGGCATAAAAAGAGATATTACAAGAAAATTTGAAGAACATGCAACATATTACCTATCAGACTTAAGGATAGGTGAACAATTTGTGAATAAACAAGAGATAGAGAGCAGTGTGAAGAGAAAAATGCATAATTTCAATTACATTAAGTTAAAAAGGTTTTCCACATATAAATGCAGTTGTGGACATGAACTCTGTAATGACTTATACTATATGCTAGAACTTCCCTTCTTCACAGGGGAGCAGGACAATGGAGTTATGCAGTAACCAGCCGATTAGAAGGATTTTTGAGGTTCAGAACTGCTTGATATACCAGTAATTCTTTACAAAATTAACTCTGTGTGAATTTGGAGAGGGCTGTGGAGACCAGACCAACCTTCAAGGTGGCCTTGACCAGCAGCTGCAGACACGGGACTTTCCAAACACCTTGCTCCCTGACTTATCCTATCTACGGATGTCTTCTCCCTCAAACCTCACACACACCACCCCATGCCACCCCACCCCTACCCCGCTTCCAAAAGCCTCTAGAAACTATATTATCTCACCCCTTTTCTCTCACCTTCAAGCAGTCGAAGAACTCTCTCTACCTCTCTGTTCCCTTCTAGGATCTTCTGTCTCCTACAAGTCTTTTTTAGACAATAAATGCATTTAATTGGTGTATTGGACTCTGTTTCATTTCAGGTCTCTTGGGCCTGGAAGTCATATGTTAACATGAAGAGTAAAACAAGCAGCACCAAGAGAATGTTGTGTACAGTACCAGTAACAACTTCAAACTATTAAGTCATTCTATTACAAATACCCAAATTAATTACAAAGGATCTATGAAGAATGATGTTCTCTGCATCCAGAGAAAGAACTGATTTTAAAAAAGTTTTTTTAAATAATAAAATAATAATTTTATAAATTTATATTTAAAAAAGAAAATAATTAAATAATGAAAATATAATAAAAAATAAAAATATAAAAAATAATATAAAAATAATAAAAAATAAAAGATTTTACACACACACGTACACACTCAAACGTATTCTCATACATATTTGTGTCTAATGTAGCCATTTCTGGGGTAGGGGAGGAGGAGGAGAGAAAAAAGAAAATGTTACATGATAACTTTAATAAATATTTAAAAGAAATAGCAAGTTGTACATAATAGATCCACAGTTTAATGTGCAATCATCTTTTTCTTTTTGCTTTTCTACTATGTTATAGAAATGCTTGTTTTTATTCCTTAAGTTCAGAATAAAATAAATTTTAAAAATTGGACTTAGGGATAACCTACTGATTAATGAGTTAGCCACTAATGTTCATCTCTTGGATGTTGCTTGCATAGTATATAAACTGGAGATTTAAGAACACGGCTGCTGTTTAGGTCATTTGAGAGGGAAAGTGTAGTTTGGCATACTTTAAGAGATGATCAAGGGGTATCAAACAAATTATGATAGATGAAAAATACCATCAAGCTAGTGCCATTAAGCTAAAGTAAATAGTGTGTAGGGAGCAGAATGTACTGCCACATTTTGATGAATTTTAATTGCAGTTATCAGAGTGTATCAGCACATTTCAAATATCATAATCTGCAATTCCTAAAACAGGCGTGACACTACTGTGTCTTGTGTTTGTTCTGATATGCTTAGAAATGAATGAGGTAGGATTGATTTTAAAGACCAAGGATGTCTAGAGATTTGTCAGTAACCAGGCATCAGGGAGAGATAGATTATGTCTTATTTAGGCTGAAAAAGAGTGAAATTCAGCACTTTTAGGAATTGCACAAATACGTTTTTTAAAGCATAGATTAATAAAAATGATCAACAAAATGGTGACTAAGCTTTCTCGTGGTGCCCCTGAAACAGCTCACATAGAATCTAGTAGCGAACTTAATCAAGAAAACTAGCAGGACGGAGCTTTGCCACACCAAATAAATCACCATCACTAACACCACCATGTGATAGATTGAAAGAAAACATGCATTTGCTATTGATTTAGTGCACCAAGCTTCTTTCCAAATCATTTGTAGTTACAAGATACATCTATACCTCAAGCACTTCAGATGTTCCTGAGACTATCCCCAAACAGGTATTAGAAGAATTTTCCTTCATCAGGTAAGGAGTTCACAGTCACCCAACTTCTGCTTAATGGCTTCAGACAATTCTGCTAACCAATTTTGTGACTATGTAGCAGGAAGAGTGGAGGAATCCTGATCTTCCTGCTAAGATTTTCTTCCTTTCTATGCTATAGACTAGCCTTGTGACCTTGGGTTAGTCACTTAACCTCTCTGACCCTTAAGTCTTCATTTGTAAAGTGTGATACCACCAACCCTTTTTATTTCAGAGAGTTGCTTCCAGAGTCTAATGAGATAATATATGAGCCTTATAAACTGTTTCATAAATGTAAATGCTAAATAGAAGGAGTATAGTTAGTATGATAAGGATATCTTCCTTGGTCCATTACAACTGCTTTTTAGGTACTTAAAAGATTTCTAAAGAAGATGCAAATCAGTCAAAAGGGATAAATAAAAAATTAATTAGCTTCATTTATTAAACATCTGATATGTGCCAGGTTTATGCTAAGCTCTAGGTATACAAATACAAAAAAAAATGTGTACAAGATATGTTTAAAGTACAAGGTAATGTAGCAAGAGGAATGGGCACTACATGTGTAGAGGCCCACATGTGTCAAGGGGCCCTGTCATTTTGTTATATCTCCCACCTTTCTCCAAGGGAAATTTTCATTCCTGCCAAGAGGAAAAGCAGAAGATTGGGGCTGCAGGACACCACTTTACTTTCCTCAGAGGAAAGAGAGTATCAGACTAGGATTCTATCTGTTCCCTTAAATATTAGTCTAGGGGATAGGATTGGGTTTGAGCTAACTTTTGATTCCTTTGTCTTTTGGGGGATGAGGAGAACCCCAAACTCTATATCCAAGGCTTTACTACTTTCCTACCTAATACTATTTTCACAACATATGCACATAGAAGCAAAAAAAATTATCAAACAATAGCAAAACAGAAATATTAGAAGAAAATCATAGGAAAATATATACCAGACAATACAGAGTGAATGAACTATCTCACTGGTAACAACATAACTCAGCTCGATCAAGACAGTCCTGGATCTCACCCAAGGGGAAATGCCCTAAAGTCTCGAAAGGTAAACTGGGAATAGCGAAATGATGGAGCCTGCCTATTCCTCTCATATATTCCTAGAGTCTCTTTCTTCAGCAACCTAAGGTGAAGTTGGCCTCTTCTGTATTCTCTCTCAAAGCTAGAAGCCAACTCAATATTCAGAGAAGATTTCAAGCTTGACCAGTCCTAATGGGGGAACTGTTGAGAATTGAAATTCTCTATCTCTTATCAACTCTTCCATGCCCTTTATTGAGGGCAGGTCCTTCATCTCTGCCAATAAAGAGTCTCAAACTAATGGGCTTTGGAACAGTACAATTATACAGAGGTTATAGAGGGAGGGATAAATGTTAGCATCTTGGAGGAACAGCCTAAAGTGGAAGTTCGTTAAGACAAGAGACAAAGACAAGATTTGAACCTAGGCTATCTGACTTTATACTCAGAGCTTACTTGTCTAGGCCATGCTGTCTCCAATCACAAAAGTGCTCGTAAGTAAAAGTGTGTGAAATCTCTAATTACTGATATGCCTATGATACTGACAACAATTTTTATGGCAGCTAAGTGGTACATTATAGAGTACTGGGCCTTGAATCAGGAAGACTCATCTTCCTGAGTTCAAATCTGGCCTAAGACTCTTGCTTTCTGTGTGACCCTATGCAAATAACTTAACCCTGTTTTCCTCAGTTTCCTCATCTGTAAAAATTAGAGAAGAAAATGGCTAGCCATTTCAGTTTTTTTGCAAAGAAAATCCCAAATGGGGCCACAAGGAGTCACACATGATTGAAACAACAACAAAACAACTCTAACACTGAAAATCTATTTTGATAATAACTAAGAGAGATGCTCATATAGCACTATAGGAGAAATGCTTTCTAAGATACAGAAGTGAGAAGGCAGTTCATTCCAGGCATGTTGAATAACCTAGAGTTTTGCAAAAACCAGTTCAGCAATACTGTAGCAGGAGTGAAGTCAATAGATCTTTTAATGCAAGCACATTTCATCTGATACAAGGAAAGGCATTTAAGTTTAGTGTTAGAAAAAAAGAGAAAAGGGAAGAGGGGACAAAGATACACAAAGCAATCAATCAACAATTAATGGTAAGCACTTACCATGTGCAGGGTACTACATATGTGCCTCATTACTATAATAGTCTAAATTTAAGCCCACTTCTCCCATGGACACTGTATTTGCAGGAAGGAATGAATGAGATTTTTTAGGAAAAAGTTTGGGGTTTTTTATAATATTATATTTTTTACCAAGTACATGCTAAAACTCTTTTTTTTACATTTTTTAAAAGTTTTGAGTTCCAAATTCCATCTTTTCTTCCTTTCCTCTCCTCCCCCCTCCCTGAGACAGCAATCTAATACAGGTTCAATAATAAAAAATATTTCCATATTAGTCATTTTTACAAAAAGTCCTGGAAAATAGTATGCTTCAGTTTGTATTTAGACAATATTGGTTCTTTCTCTGGAGGCAGTTAGCATGTTTCATCATGAGTCTTTTAGGATTGTCTTGGATAATTGCATTACTGAAAATAGTTGTCATTCAGTTTTTCATCATACAATATTGTTGTTACTGAATACAATGTTTCCTGGTTGTTTTCATTTCACATTGCATCAGTGCATGTTAACTATCTTTGTTATCTATGTTATCTGAGAATAGTACTTAGCTGCCCTCCGGAGACCCAATCTGACCATTTGAACAGAAATTGGGAAATACTGCTATTATTTCTTTTCTTCTGCTTCTAGTTCTCTTCCTTCTCCTCTGCTTTCTCTTTCCTCCTTTTTATTTTTTTTTAGAAAGCTGAGAAAATTTACTTTTGTACTATGTATACAGTTTCATTTTTGATTTGTTAAAATACAGGTCTGAAAAACAGGCTTTTAACAAGCCCATTGTGATTTAAATCGAGTTACTTGACAAAGTCTGTTTTTATTCTGGCTTTCATTGAAAGGCCCAGCCCAAGCCTCTGTGGCTCATTGTTAGGTTTTGATGGCTTATAGTGAGAATAAATAGTAATTGTCTTCTGTTCCAGATGGAAAATGAGGGTTTTCCCTTCCAAATTGGTATCTTTGGGATGGTAAATTGGGCCATTTTTTTGTCTCAATTCTTACCAATTCCTTAGTTATTGAATGGGTATGGCCTCAGACAAACTGGGAAAGACTTTAACTTAGAAAGGCCAAGGCCACCCATTAGCTCTTGTGTCTTCTCCATTCATCTTGACCTTTGTATTGCCACTGGACTCAGATAACTAGAGGAGAGAGTGAGGCTGAGGAATTTGTAAAGCTCTACCTCACTCAAATCACCCTTGTAATGTTACTGGTCCACTTCAAGAAGGACAACAAACTGGGGGAGAGGGAGTTGAACCAAGATGGCGACTGGAAAGAAGGGACTGACCTAAAGCTCTCCCCCCAGGACCCTCCAAACACCTATAAAAATGGCTCTGAACAAATTCTAAAAACGCAGAACCCACAAAATAGGAGAGGGAAGCAGGGTTTCAGCCCAGGACAGCCTGGATGGTTGCTGGGTGAGGTCTATCACATAGAGCTGGGAGCTGAGTGGAGCAGAGCACAGTGTGGGCTGTGCCTGGACCACCCAGACTGGGAGCTGGGTGGAAAAGGCCCTAGTGCCCTGAATCAGTGACCAGACTTCCCAACCCACAAACACCAAAGACAATAGACAAGGTTACTGGGAAAAACCTGCAGGGACAGAGTGAAAGGAGTTTGCAGTGCAGCCATGCTGGGGGCAGCAGAGGTGGTGCAGCTACAGAACTACAGCTGCAGTTGCGTCTGGCCCCAGGCCCACCTGGTAGGAGGAATTAAGCAGCAGATTAGAGCGGGAGTGCAGAGCCTGCTCAGATATGAGTCACGGTCCAGGTTGCTGGTTCTTGGGTGAGGAGGAGTACAGGTGTGGCAGAGGTTACTGCATAGAAAAAGCTCTGAAAACAATAGCACAGCCCCTCAACCTTGGGACAAAGTATTCTATACTCTACAAGCAGTTATACCATGCCAAAAACTCAAGGATCAAGTAGTTGGCTTGGAACAGGGCCAGGCAGCCAAAACAGACTCAGATTCAGTCTCAGACTTGGGAATCTTTCTTTGGTGACAAAGAAGACCAAAACATACAGGCTAAAGAAGTCAATAAAGTCAAAGAGCTTACATCAAAAGCCTCCAAGAAAAACATGAACTGGTCTCAGGCCATGGAAGAGCTCAAAAAGGATTTGGAAAAGCAAGT
>CM053623.1:106149299-106177845 GCA_028646595.1 Phalanger gymnotis
GGTCCAGTGTTGAGGCGCCTTACTGGACAACTGTGTCTAGGGACCTCTCATGCTTTCCTGTGGGACTGCACCGGTAACTCCACCCTCATTCCCCATCACAACTTGTCCAAGATGCTCGGTACATGTATGCATGGGGCCAAACTTTATCAGGGAATAGGTCTTTATTATTACCAGGCTTCGGTATGCCCTCACTGTGGTAAGGACTGAGGGGTGGTATCGTACCCCAGCTAGCCATACACTCTCCATACTAGACAAGCAGAGAACAGCTTTGACTCGCACCAGACGGTGCATCTCATGTGTTGTGCTTGGTATCACCTTGCTGGTGGAACTCATCATTAGTTCCATGGCCTTAGCAATGGCAGTATCAAACACAAGGAATGAGGTTCGGGAAGCCACCGAGCTACATGATCTCATGCGTAATGTTTCACTTGGGTTCAAGCATCAGGCTCAGCTAGATGAGGACTTTTACCAAGCTATTAGAACTTTACAAAATGCAGTGCGGGTATTAGGCACAGAGGTGGAATATCTGGAATTACAGGCCAAACTACAATGTGACTATTGTTTTAACACTTTCTGCCTTACCTCAAAACAATGTAATGCCACCGAACATAACTGGGACACAATTCACGCATAGTTGCAGGGTGCTGTTTTGGACAATATCACACTGGAACTCCAACAACTAATAAGCTTGGCGGAGGACATTAACATCGTATCACATGATGATTTGCTCCCTCATAAAACTGTGCAGCACATTTTGGACTTTTTCCAACAAGCTGACCCATGGCATTGGCTGAAGCAATGGCTCATCCCTCTCTGCATAGAATTTCTGTTCTTGGTCCTGGGCCTCTGTCTCCTGCCTTGTCTTTTTCGCTGCCTCCTTTCCCTTATGCACCGGTCCCTTTTTGGCATGAAGTGTGACATCATGGTTCTCCATGACCTGTACACTTCTTGGCAAAACAAAAAGAGGGAGTTGTAACGGGACTAGTTATAGCCGACTGCAAAGCATTGTTGGACCTCTGCGCTCTGAGCCTGCTGAGGTAATCTCAGGGTTCTGAGGTATGCGAGGAACAAGATGGAGTTTGGAGGAAGGGTCTCGCCCTTGTGGTGCAGTGGCATTGTGGCAATGTGGTGCAGGGTTCTTTTCCGGGTTCACCTGTGCACAGGTGAATCATGGGGAGAGCGTGGGAAAGAAAGGGGAGGAGAATAGGAGGAGAACAGGAGAAGAATGGGTGGAGAGTAGGCGGGGAGTAGGCGGAGAGTAGGCGGATCAAGGCAGTCCTAGTGCTGCGTAATAAAGGCTATAAAATCTGTTCACTGACTTAATTAAATGGAGCTATTCACCACCTTGGCTTCCAGCCTCATCATTGCCCGCGAGATCAGGCCTTTGCTGGACAAAGGCCTGGGAGTATGGGGTAAGAGAATTCCCCAACATTAGTTCATGCTCTCCTCAAATTCCACATGGTCCTCTGTGGAATTTCAAGTATTAGATCATTTTTCTTCATTTTGCAGTATTTGTAAGATGCTTGAACTTGTTTACTAGATCTGGAGACCACATTAACTTCTCTTGTTACCATTTTTCCTTTCAGTTTATCTACTTATGTTCAAGTTCTTGGGGATTTCTTCTTCTTGGAATCTTTGGTATTTTTAGTCAGCTCCCAACCCCCTGCTGACCTTATTTTCCTTATTTCCCAGTCCCTCCCCTGTGATTTTTATTTTTTTGGGGGCTTGATCTCAAATCATCTCAGCCTCGTTGCACACTGGACAATTTACAGTTCACCAGCCTAGGTTTCTGCCACAACTGGCTTTTATGTAGTCAGAACTGGTCCCACCTGGATGTTACACTGTTCTCTCAGGTTCAGTGAAGTATTGCACAGCTCCCCACATACACAGGGTCCTGTCTTAATGACCCGTCTAATTCTCTCTTTTCCTTAGTCCTCTGATCCAGTGCCAGCAGTCCAGAAACTGCTTTCCTTGGCACCAGCAATTTAGTACTTTGCAGCATTGGTGCTTCAGGGTTGCAGCCTTTTCAGGGCTTTTGCTCCTGAAGGCCTGTGGCCAAGTTGGCTGTTGATGCCTTAGGAAACTTTCACAGTTTTTATTGTGGTCTCTATGGTACTGGGAAGAAGGTTTATGAGAAGCTTTTGATGTAAGCCTGTGTAATGCCCTGAGGTCCATTAGTGTAGATTCATTGCTGGTAGCCTGGGAGGTATGGGAGGAATGCTGGGTGAGCTCCGGGTCAGCGAGTATTGGTTCCAGGCTTTGGGTGTTCTTTTTCTTTTGTTTTACCTTCTTTTCAATTCTGAGTGTTCCAGAGTGTGAAATCAGCTGAAGTTGCTTTATCTTTGGTGCATAATTTCTGTTTTAAAGTTTTGGTGATCATGGGGATTGGAGAAAATGCTTAATCCGTTATCTTGTTGTTTATCTGACCCTTCTTATAATTGTGTGTGAAATTAGAGTAAATACAGAGTAAGAGACTGAGGAGCTCTTCTATGCAGCAAGGTATGCTGACTTTAGTGCATGGACTTTGAGACATTTATTTCAATAACTTATAGGAAGTTATGATGATTTTTCATTTGAATTACTTATCTGTATTATGATTTGGAGAAGAATGAAGATATTGTCAGAATCAGAATTTATGGAGTACATTGATAATGCAGGAGAATTGGGATCACTTTCAGTTTTTAGAATGTGGAAATCCTGGAACAAAAGATGTCTGCTAAGTGGGATCGTGAAGAAGTAATAGACAACTATACCCTCCCTCCTGAGCCACTGGCTCTCAATTAACCCAGTGAGTCCCTGACTTTGACAGCTTGTTTATTAATGTCTCATCATTCAATCTGTGGGTTCACAAAGACCTCTGTTTTTCTTTATTTGTATTAGTTCCAGAGAGCCTTTCTGGCCCATTTTGTTGCTTGTTAGCAATAAAAGAAAGTGAGTATGAAACTAAGTGTTCACTTTCACTTTTTGTTAAAAATGGAAAGGATAGCAAAGCCATCAGGCTTGGGAATTACCTAGGATATTGTTTAGCCACACTATACCTGTCTCCTATTAACATAAATACTCAGAAATTGTCTATAACCATTACAAATGCTAGAATTGTGTGTGATTGCTGCTGTTCCCTTGCCAAAGAGCTATTGTGCATGTTGAAAACTCTTTCATTTAAAAGCCAGCTGCAACACAAACAGAATTTCAATTGAAATATCCCAAGCCAAATGATTAATTTGCAAGATATTATCAATCTGAGGCATTAATACTGTAGCAAAGTTCATCATCATGGGTACTTTTCGGAGGACCAACATTACCCAGATCTATGGATGAATAGATTTGATCAAATCATTGTAATAGCAATGTAACACTCTTCTTCAAGAGACATGACTATCTGTAGATTAAAAATCTGCTACAGTTGCTGGGGGAAAAAAAACTGCAAAGAAGAATTATCCAATCCTTTACATGGCATAGACAAAGGGCCCTTAGAATTGTTTGGGGATATTATGTCCATTCATCGCAACAAAATAAAATTGGTTTTTTAGGAAAAATGAATTGTGCTCAGAGGTTTGACAATCCTATTTAACAAGATGAGAAATTACTTATTAAGCCAGTTCTAGTCCTCCCAAAAGGACTCAAATGAATAGAGCTGAGTCTCAAATGTTTCTTTGTTGTGCTAAATGGAGGAAAAGAAGTCCCTGACTGGACATGGGCTAGATGGGGGTCTGTTAGCTAATGTAGCTGTAAATGTGCTACAATAATTACCAGGCAGTAAATATTGCACCAAAACCACTGATGTGTAAGATGTAAATAATGGGAGAGATACAAGACATCTGTCTGTGTAGACAGAAGGTTTAAATTAATGGAACATTTGGTCTGATGAAATAATAATTTAGGCAATTATTATAACCTCTACATAAAACAAACAGACATTTCTGAACTTTTAGGAGTATTTAAAAGTAAGAAAACAAATGGCATCAGGTCTCTGGAAAATCACAGAGGATGTGTATGTAGGAGATAATGGATTTAAGTTAAAAATATAAGGAGTAAAACAGAACTAAGAAAAAAGTTAAATATAAAACATGTTCTTATCTTTAGGTATTAACTTCACTCACTATATTTGGGGATATAAGGCAAGGCTTGACTCCACCATAAAAAAATATGGACATGTATGACAATTCTTACTTGGTTTTCAATGACTGAGACTTCTTATAATCAATCAAGGAAAAAATAAGTTGGGTTTTTTTTTTTGGTTTATTAATCATGTCAGACTCTTTGTGACCCCATTTGGGGTTTTCCTGTCAAAGATATTGGAGTGGTTTGCTATTTCCTTCTCCAGCTTATTTTACAGATGAAGAAACTGAGGCAAATTGGATTAAGTGACTAGCCCAGGGTCATGCAGTTCAAGTGTCTGAGGCCAGATTCAAACTCAGGTCCTCCTGACTCCAAGGCTGGCACTCTAACCACTACACCACTAAGCTGTCCTATCCAGTATCAGGCAGAAGCCCTCGGGTCTGCATTAAGGCTATTCTTTTGGCCACTCTCCCTCATTCCTTGCTGCCTGTAATTTATGACAATTTGGGTTGAACATTGCAGTTAAGAATTTTCTTATATCACATGCCAAATCCCAATTTATTAGTCTGTGTTCTTCCAACCCAATTGAGGGACTCTCCCTGAAAAAAATACAAATGAATAAAAAACCAGAGAGTTAAGGACTAGGACTAGAGCATCAAATTTCCCCTCAGCCCCACTATAATACTCCTAGTTGGCTTTAAAGTAAAATAAATGGTAAGAACAAAAGGCCTCTAGAGACAAAAGGTCCCAGTAGCTAAAAAAATTTAAAGAGAATTTAGAAAATGAGAAAGAAAGAAAGAAGAAAAGTTAAATTAATACTATGATGGATTAGATCTTTTGATAACACTCTCTACATTGAGGAAATGAATCAATATTTTTGATGGGAGAGATTTGCACAGTAGGAAGTCAGGTACATGAGAAGAGGAGTTGAGTCAAAAGTAAATATGTATTTGTGAACAATAAAGCGTATTTTTTTAGTTTTATTTATGTGTTTTCTTGCTGTACTATATACATTTACAGATTAATCTTACTTTATGAGGCATCTTTTTTGACAAAGTAAAACAGTTAAGTAAAACTAAAAATACAGTGGTCTCATCTGAAAATGCATAAAACAATTCAGATTTGTATTCTCTCCTCACTTCTCTATTTAAAAAAATAACATAAATCTATTTTTTCTGCTATCCCACTGCTAAACCTATACCCACAAGAGATCAAAGGAAGAGGAAAAGGCACATTAGTACAGAAGCGCTTATAGCAGCTCTTTTTATAGTGGCAAAATATGACAAATTAAGAGGATATGTATATGATGGAGTACTATTATGCTGAAAGGAATGAGGAAAGGAGGGAGAGATGGAGAGGGGAAGGAGGAAGAGAAGGAAGGAAGGAAGGAAGGAAGGAAGGAAAAGAGGGAGAAAGGGATGGAGGGAGGAAGGAAGGAAGACAAGAGGAAAAGAGGGAGGGAAAGATGGAGGAAAGGAGGGTGGATAACCAATTTAAGTAAATGCAAGAAACTTGTAATAGGGCCAGTAAACAAGATAGGGGAGGGAGAGCTTGTGGGAGCAGACTGGTATCAATATACTATATGAGAAACTGTTCTTTGGGACAAAGTATTAAACAAAACAAGGGAAACAGAAATTAATATAAAAGAAATAAATGAAGTACAGCACTATTTGGTTGGCTGCTACTCAATCCTTCCTGATCCCTCCTTCAGGTTAATTAGGAGAGATGAGTCCACAAATTTTCAGTCTTCTCCCTGTAGACTAGGGGGTGGTTTAGAGTATGATTTTTGTCTACTTACCATACTTTTTATCTCTCTGGATATTTGATCAGCCACAATCTGTTATAATTATTCACTTTTTAGCCTAGAGGAAACATAATGGCCCTCTGGTCCAAGTAGTTCCTTTCTCTATTATTATTAGTTAAAAGTAATTAATACAATCACAATAGCTCAAAGTCCACAATTAGGAAAGATTTCTAACATTCTGACAGAGATTTGGCTCACTACTTTCATTAAAATTTTTGTTCATCTCTTCTTTGTTTTTTTTTTATATTTTTGAGGCAAAAATAAAATGAAGATACAACAAATGTTTAGGTAAAACAAGAGAGCAAAGTATATTACAGTGTCTCTTACTAGGCAGGCATGGGAATGGGAAATAGGGAAAGAGCTGACTTTGGGAAATTCCCTGGGTCCCTGAAGGTGTGATTACAACTGACTCCTTCATTTTGAGTTATCTGTTCTGAGGTGTTTGCAGGGCCCATTGGCCCACTTTGATCTATCTCTTCTCTGCTATAGCTCATCACTCCTTTAAGTTTTTCTCTTCTGGGTTCTTTCTTTTTGTTATTGCCCCTTGCCTCAAATTCGTTTTGAATTTCTGGTGATATTGTCTTCCACTGATATTACTGCTATTGGTTCAACTCTTTTAATATCTACTCCTTCCTATCGAGCTGTTTTTCAGAGATGATGGGTTTGTGTGTCATTCTAAGGACTTCCAGATGTGAATCAAGTTCATTATCTGGTTCAAAGATCAAAATAGTCCCAAACTGCCTTCTTGGCTTCAAGAGAATTCTGATAATCCTATTACAGGAAGAAAATAAGGACCTAAAAATCACAACTTTATCTGTGAATGGATAAAATCATCCAATAAAATGAAAATGTATGATAGAATGAATAAAAACAGAAACACAGCTTTAAAAATGAGAGAGATAAAGAAAGAAAATGAGAGTGGAACAAAACCACATATTTGGTAAGAACAAAAGAAAAGGAATGAAAATTTATAATATCAACAGAGATAAATAGAGAAATAGCATTGTGCTTAAAAGAAATATACATGATAAAATAATACCAAATATGTATATATACATATCTATGTGTATGTATGTATGCATAAGTATATATATATGTGTGTGTGTGTGTGTGTGTGTGTGTGTGTGTGTGTGTGTGTACACCAAATGGCAAAACATCTAAAGTTATAAAGAAAAATATAACTGAATTATAATGTGTGTATAATAACATGATACTTGTAGGAGACTTTAATGTTCCTTTTCTAGAGCTGGATAAATTTAATTACAAAAATTAAAGTGGAAAAACTGATCAAATTAATATAGAATTTAGACCTGAAATTTATAATGCCTGCTCAAGTGAGAACATTTTTGAAGACATATTTCATTACACCAATAATAGCTTTATAAAAAGAGACCATTACTAGGGCACAGTACTATAAAAAGTAAATTTATGGGCTGAAGAATTCACTCATTGTAGTTACATAAAGAGATATTGCAGTGTAGGAGGAAAAAAGTATTGGCTGTTCAATTAGAGGATCTAGATATGAAGACTTTGCAATGATGAACAAGTCATTTAACCACTCCAATCATATTGTTCTTATCTACAATGTTACAAACTTGGGCTACATGATCTCTGAGGATCCAAGAGATTAAATTCTTGGTATAAGTACACAAAACGGCAGACAGATCTAAGTTTGCCAAAGCCAAATCTCTCTCTAGTAAACTACACTATGTGTTTGTGCTGAAAGTGCTAATTCTGGCTTTCCTACTTAGATAACTGGAAGGAGAGTGTTTTCCACAGTTGCATATTGAAAGCCATCTATCCCTTCTCATTGAATTTTTTTTTATGTTGCTCCATAAATTCCTCCAAATCCTATAATCTCAGATCTCTATAGCCAAGGATGCTTACCTAGGGTGCACGATCTTATTTTTTAAGTATTCAACAATTATTTTAATATAATTATTTTATTTTTGTGTATTTTGTTTTATGTATTAAAAAACACATTCCTATGAGTCCATAGTCTTCACCAGACTGCTTATGGTGGCTATGGTACATAAAAAGTTTAAGAATTTCTATTAAAATCTTTCTTCATGAACTCTATTTAACTGAAATAACTTTAAAATTACAGAAGGCATGGCCATTTGAAAATTTTAACAGCTATCATTTCCAGGATGGTGAACTGAAACTCAAATTAAATTTGAGTTACTTCTTAATAGCATTTACTGATAAATATTGTAAAACTTAATTCACTGAAAAGATTAAATGGAAAGTTAAATAAGGAACATTGTACAAAGTGGAGACAAAGATGTTGAGGGCCTCAGAGGGGATAGCAACTATCAAGATTACTGTCTTTATTATAGAGAAGAAGAAAAATAAGGAAAGAAAAGAATAAAAGAAAGAAAAGGAAACAGCAGGAAATAAAAATTTAACTTGGAAATATGCTCTTATCTCAAAGCATCATCTACTAGTTAAGCTTGACCTTGAACTTATCTAAACCTTCTTTCTCTGTGCTGCTTAAAATGTTTCACATATAATCTTCCTTCTCACAGTGGTATATTTTATTTAAGTGTTTCTGCAAGGTGAGAATATTAATATTATATTAACATATCAGCATGTAAAAAATGAAACAGTAAGAGATTAAGTTCTTGGTACAGGGAAACACAATGGCAGACAGATCTAAGTTTTTCTGAGCCAATTCTAACTCCAGCAAACTTCTCTGCCTATGTTTCTACTGATATTCAGAATTCCAGCTTGGATCAATGGTAGGAGAGTACCCTCCACTGTTGCATATTGAAATCCATCCATCCTTCTCAATAGATTTTTTTTTCTATCTTGCTCCATAAATTCCCCCAAATCCCAGAACTATGGATCCCTTCCTTACATCTTTATTTTTCAAGGATACTAATATATTTGCAACACTTGGACTGTTCATCTGTCATCTCTTTCTTTCCATTGACTTGCCTATTTTCCTTTCAGTTCACATATTTGCTTGGTGTCTTTCACAGTACTTCTCACACACATCATCATGAATATTAGTCTGAGATCTTGCTTAAATTATATAAACTAAGCATAGATTGTCAGAAAGGAGAATATTGATAGAGAGAATAATGAAGGAGAAAAGGACAAGAGGCAAGAAAATGTTCTTGCCATTTCATTAAATAAATGTAAAACCTATAACTCATATTTGTAGGGCTTTAAGATTTAATAAATATTTTTTCACTAACAAACCTGTGAAGGTAATAGTATCAATATTTTCCTCACTTTGCTGATAAAGAACATGAGACCCTAAAGAAACAAATGACTTTCCTAAGATCACATAGCTAGCAAGTGCCCAACCGGGAACTCGAATCTTCTAATCTTCAGATCTAATCTACTTTTCACTATGCTATGCTGCCTTTTAGGTGGCACAGTGGATAGGACACTGGCCTAGAATCAGGAAGACTCCTCTTTCTAAGTTCAAATGTGGCCCCAGATACTTCCTAGTTGTATCACCCTGAGCAAATCACTTAACCCTGTTTTCCTCAGTTTCCTCATCTGTAAAAGGAGCTAGAGAAGGAAATGGAAGACCACTCCAGTATCTTTGCCAAGAAAAACTCAAAATGGGATCACAAAGAGTCAGACATATCTGAAAAAATGACTAACAACAACCCTGCCTTTTAGAATTCTTATAGAATTAAAGACAACCTACATCATGAATGACTGATATTTATACAGTGCTTTAAGGTTAGCTATGAAAATCTAGGAAGGCACTCCAGCCCTTTTACTTACTATCATCTTAAGCTAGTAGCCTAACTTCAATGATCTTGTTTGTTTTTGATTCTGTTTCTTCTGTAGAATGAGGGAGTTGAGTTAGACAATCTCTAAGCCCCCTCTTAACTCTAGATCTATGATTTGTAATACTATATGAAGCATAGAACAAGCATTATTATCCCCATTTTATAGGTGAGGAAACTGAGACATTATGAGGGTGACTTGCTCAAAGTCACATGGATAATAAATATCTGAAGCACAATTTGAACCTATGTTATCTAAGGTGAATTCCACCACTTCATTCAAAATGCCAGATCACCTCCTAGAATATTTAATGGAAATGTGATATGTAAATTCCAGTTCTCTTTTCTTTTATCCCAAAATTGTCTAACAGACTACATACATTCCTTATTTATTTCTTCCAAACATTCTACTACTTAGAAATGTTCTTAGGAGGGATGCACTTCCTACTTGGAGGCAAAATTTAGATGAAAGAAGCATTTTCCCCCTGCAAAGCTATCCCAGACAGCAGTTTGACCTCTCAAATCTCTCACTTTTTGTGAGAGCCTTAAACATCCAGAGGCCACATCTTGCCCTCTTCGTTTGAGCAGGTATCACCTGCCATCTGGCAGCTGCAGGCAGAGCCGTGAATCAGGCAGAGGACCAACAGGGGGCTGATCTGTATGCTGGAGTCTGCTTTAAAATTCGTAAAGCTAATCTTTAGGATTTACAATAGCGTATCCTGATCTAAAAAAAAAAGTGTAGGAATTAGAGTACAGCAAAAGAGAGTTAAATAAGGAGAAAAAGAAACACACACACACACACACACACACACACATACACACTCCTAGCATTCAGTGTGGGGAGCAAAGAAAAGGAATTTAGAAGAATAGAAAAATAGCATAAAATAAGGAAAGAAATAGGCAGCTTGCCAAGAATCTTTTTTTTCCTCAAAGATAGAAGCACTTGTGTTTTTAAGTAGAGAAATGCAAAGATGTTTTTTTTTTTAATTTTGAGAGCTCTGAGATTTTCAGAGCTTTTGCCCACATACATACACACACACACACACACACACACACACACACACACACACACACAAATATTCAATTCAATTCAATTCAAAAACAAACAAGAAACTCAATAATCTAGATTCAAAGATTAAAAAATAATGTTTCCCATCATATCCCAAAATGTAAAATTCTACAAATAAGAGTGAGCTGTGTTAAGTCTGACAAAGCCATAGCACCCAGCTCCCAGCAAACATATTCCTTCCTATGCACTATTCTCCAGTGTTTTGACCACTCAAATCAAATGTGGCCATTGAAAAGCATCATGATGTACACAAATCAGAGACCACATTTAAATCCTTTTAATGGCCATGATAAACCGTATATTCATGCAGGAGTTGGGCTTTTATCTGTTTGCAACTAAATGTTCTAACAAGTGAGCTCTAGCAAGGAGATACTATTGAGTGCATCAAGCTTTTAAAAGAGCTACTTATAAATGAGTATCTTGCAACTTAAAATGATTTCTTGCTTTTTGTCCTGCTCCATGGCACACAGAAAATAGAAGATCTCCATCAAAAATATATTCTAATGTGGGTTCTTTTTAATTCATTCATCAATTATGAATTACTTTTTATGTACAAGCTAATTACTGGGCTAGGTAATAATAGTAGTTAACATTTATATAACACTTTCTAAGTTCTTACACTGTGCTAAGGGCTTATATAATTGTTATCTCATCTGATCCTCACAACAGCCTTGGGATTTAGGCACTATTATTATCCCCCTTTTACAAATGAGAAAGCTAAAGCAAACAGAAGTTAAATCTGTTGCCCGGGGTCACATAGATAGTAAATGTCTGAATTCATAGTTGAATACAAGTGTTCCCTACTCCAGGCCACCTTAGCACCAAGAGATAAAGGAAAAAATACGCACACACAAACACACACACACACAAACACACACATAATTCCAGCTCTCAAGGGCTTATAAAATCTAATTATTTTACTTCTCTAATTTACCCATTACTGTCAAAGGGTATCCGCATACTCCCAATCACCAAGGCTTAAAACCTAGGAGTTCAACTCCTCACTCCCTCACTCCTTATATTTAATCAGTGGTCAAGTAAGGTCTTTTCTTTCCTCATAATATCTGTCCAATGTGTCCCTTCCTGTCTTCTGACACTGTCACTACCTTGATGTGGGCTCTCATTATCCCATGTGTGGACTATTGCAATGGCCTCCTTACTGGTTTTCCTGATTCAATTCTCTTCCCATTCTGGTCTATCCTTCTGCAAGCTGGCAAATTGATCTTCCAAAAACACAGGTCTCATCCTATCACACTCCTGTTCAAAAAATTCCAGTGGCTTTCTGTTACCTGCAAGATGAAACACAAAATCCTCAATTTGGCTTTTAAAGCCCTTCATAGCCTGGCCCCTCCCTGCTAATCTGACCTCTTTACATCTTGCTTCGCTCAACATGCCCTGTGATCCAATGATGCTGGCCTTCATGATGTTCCTCAAAGATGATACTCTCTCCCAACTCAAAGCATTTTCACTGGCTGTCCACCATGGTTGGAGCCTCTCCTCCTCTATGCCTCCTGGGTTCTATGACTTTCTTCAAGTCTCAGCTGAGGTTTTGCTTTCTACAAGAAGCCTTTTCCAGTCCTTAATCTTTTTTTGGAGAGGGGAAAGCAGAGCAATTGGGGTCACACAGCTAGTAAGTGCGTCAAGTGTCTAAGGCCAGATTTGAACTCAGGTCCTGACTACAGGGCCGATGCTCTACTCATTGCACCACCCAGTTGCCCCACCAATCCTTAACCTTGGTGCCTTCCCTCTGAAACTGCTCCCAATTTGTCTCCTACATATCTTGTTTATACAAAGTTGTTCATTTGTTGTCTCCTCATTAGACAGTGAACTCCTTGAGAGCATGGACTAGTTGTTTTTCTGAGTTTTTTGCTTGTTTTGCCTTTCTTTGTATCCTCAGGATTTACCACAGTGACTAGGACATAGTAGGTACTTAATAAATTCTAGTCACCTTGATAGACTGTAGCTTTGGAAAGATTGTTAGTATAGTCCAATATAACACATTTTACAGATAGGAAATGAGTGCTTATTTTTATCCTCCATCCCATTAATAATATAGGTGCAACTGAATTGAATTAAGTAAAAAATCATAGAAATGGCAAAGATTTAATTGTTTAGTATTTAGTATGTGCCTGCCATGAGCTAAGTACTATATGCTAGACACTATAGGAATTTTTTTTTCATATAGAACTTGTTTTGAAATTATACATCATATCAAGTATAGATATTAAACCTTAGTCAAAACATTTACTGATTTTTTTTGCACATTTTCACCTTTTATTCAAATTTTTAAAAAAAGTTTTTCAGGTTCTTTTTTTTGATTTGTCATTACATTTTATTTTAAATTTCTACTTCCCATACTGCTTTCCTTCATCAGCCCTCCAACATCTTCATGACTGCTACTAATCTTCCTATACAGATTGCCCGGAACTACCCCAGTCTCCTTACCTCCCTTTTTAGATTTAATGATTTTTCATTTGACATTTTTTAGTTTTCAACATTGATTTCCACAAGATTTTGAGTTATAAATTTTCTTCCCATTTCTACTCTCCCCCCACTTCAAGGTGGCATAAATTCTGATTGCCCCATTCCCCAGTCAGCCCTCCCTTCTACCACCCTACTCCCCTTCCCACCGTCCCTTTTCCCCTTACTTTCTTGTAGGGTAAGATAGATTTCTATGCCCCATTGTCAGTATATCTTATTTCCCAGTTGCATGCAAAAACAATGTTTTTGAGCATCCACTTTTATAACTTTGAGTTCCAAATTCTCTCCCCTCTTCCCTCCCCAACCACTCTCCCTAAGAAGGCTAGTAATTCAACATAGGCCACACATGTATCATTAGGCAAAACACTTCCATAAAAAGTCATGTTGTGAAAGACTAACCACATTTCCCTCCCTCCTATCCTGTCCCCCTTTATTCAATTTTCTCCCTTGATCCTGTCCCTTTTCAAAAGTGTTTGCTTTTGATTGCTTCTTCCTCCTATCTGCCCTCCCTTCCATCCTCCTCTCTTTTTTATCCCCTTTCCCCTACTTTCATGTGGGGTAAGATACCCAATTGAGTGGGTATGTTATTCCCTCCTCAAGTCAAATCCAATGAGAGCAAGATTCACTCATTCCCCCTCAACTGCCCCCTCTTCCTTTCCAATGAACTGCTTTTTCTTGCCACATTTATGTGAGATAATTTACCCCATTCTATCTCTCCCTTTCACCCTCTCTCAATATATTCCTCTCTCACCCCTTTATTTTATTTTATTTTTTAGATATCATCCCATCATATTCAACTCATCCTGTGCCCTCTGTCTATGTATATGTATGTATATTCCCTTCGACTACTCTAATACTGAAAAAGGTCTCATTAATTACATATATCATCTTTCCATGTAGGAATGTAAGCAAAACAGTTCCACTTTAGAAAGTCCTTCATGATTTCTCTTTCTTGTTTACCTTTTCATGCTTCTTTTGATTCTTGTGTTTGAAAGTCACATTTTCTATTCAGCTGTGGTCTTTTCACTGAGAAAGCTTAAAAGTTCTCTATTTTATTGAAAATCCATATTTTGCCTTGGAGCATGATACTCAGTTTTGCTAGGTAAGTGAGTCTTGGTTTCAATCCCAACTCCTTTGACCTCCAGAATATCATATTCCAAGCCCTTCAATACCTTAATGTGGAAGCCGCTAGATCTTGTGTTATCCTGATTGTGTTTCCACAGTACTCAAATTGTTTCTTTCTGGTTGCTTGCAGTATTTTCTCCTTGACCTGGGAATTCTGGAATTTGGAGACAATATTCCTAGGAGGTTTCTTTTTGGGATCTTTTTCAAAAGGCAATATGTGGATTCTTGCAATTTGTATTTTATCCTGTGGCTGTAGACTATCAGGGCAGTTTTCCTTTCTAATTACTTGAAAGATGGTTTCTAGACTCCTTTTTTGATCATGGCTTTCAGGTTGTCCAATGATTTTGAAATTATCTCTCTTGGATCTATTTTCCATGTCAGTAGTTTTTCCAATGAGATATTTCAGGAATTCTCTGGGTCAGGGGTGGAGGAATTAGAGCCATTTACCTGGCCAATATGTCTCCCAGAAGTTCAAGAAGACACGTTTCATACCTTTGGGCTACAAGCCTCAGGAGTTGATGTCTCAGGGCTGGTGGCATTGCACTGCTGCCTCTCATCACTTCCACAGACTGCCATCCTGTGTTGGGAGTCCTGGGGATCTCTGCTGGTTTCAGTTGCTCAGCTTTCTCCCAGTCTGTCTCACACATTGGTTTCCGAGGCCACTTCCGCTTTGGTGCTGTCTGGAGCAGCTCCACAAGCACTCCCAGCCTACAGATTCGTTCTGTTCCTGTTTCAGACTCTTCTGGCTTGGAAATTTGCCTTACTCAGACTGCTAGTGGTTTCTAACTCTCTCGAATCTACTCAGATTCACTTTTTTATAGGAATCTGACAGAACTTGTGAGAGAGCTCTGGTAAGACAATGTTTTCATGCAGCCATCTTGGCTCTGCCCCCAAGAAATTCCATTTAAAATAACTATGTTCATTATAAAATACTTGCCAAGACAAACCTAGGAACTATATGGACACAGTTGTAAAATTTTTTCACACAAATAAATTCAGATCTAAACAATTGGAAAAATATCAATTGCTCATAAGTAAGCTGAGCTAATGTAATAAAAATGAGAATTCTACCTCAATTAATTTACTTAATCCATACCATACCAATCAAACTACCAAAAATTGTTTTATAGAACCAGAAAAAAAACAATAACAAAATTCGTTTGGAAGAACAAAATATCAAGAATCTCAAGAGAGTATTTTTTTAAATGTAAAGGAATATAGTCTTGGTAATACCAGATCTAAAACTGTATTATAAAGCAGCAATCATCAAAACTATTTGGTATTGGCTAAGAAATAGAGTGGTGGATCAATGGAATAGATTAGGTACACAAGACACAGTAGTGAATGATTATAGTAATCTGTTCGATAAACCCAAAGACTCCAACTTCCGGGATAAGAACTCACTATTTGACAAAAAATGCTGGAAAAACTGGAAAACAGTATAGCAGAAACTAGACATAGACCAACATCTCACACCATATGCCAAGATAAGGTCAAAATTGATACATGCTTTAGAGATAAAAGTTAAGATCAAAAGCAAATTAAGAGAGCAAGGAATAGTTTAACTGTTAGATCTGTGGAGAAAGGAAGAAATTTTTTTCCTACTTAATAGTATTTTATTTTTTCCTAATTATATGTAAAGAGAATTGTCAATATACATTTTATAGGATTTTGAGTTCGAAGTTTTTTTTTTTACTGATAAGGATCTCATTTATAAAATATGTAGAGAATGCAGTCAAATTTGTAAAAATCCAGGTCATTCCCTAATTGTGAAATGGGCACAAGATATGAACAGGCAGTTTCAGATGAAGAAATTAAAGCTATCTATATTCACAAGAAAAGCTCTAAATCACTATTGATTAGAGAAATGCAAATTTAAACAACTCTGAGGTACAACCTCACACCTATCAGTTTGGCTATTATCATAGAAAAAGAAAATAATAAATCTTGGGAGATAATGTGGAGAAAATTGGAACACATATGCATTGCTGGTGGAATTGTGAAATGATCCAACCATTCTGGAGAGCAATTTGGAACTATGCCCAGAGAGCTATAAAACTGTGCATACCCTTTGATCCACCAATATCACTTCTAGGTCTGTATCCTAAAGAGTTCATAAAAATGGGGAAAGTACCCACATGTACAAAAATATTTATAGCAGCTCTTTTTGTGTGTTGGCCAAGAATTGGAAATTGAGGGGATGCCCATCAAATAGGAATGGCTGAACAAGTTGTACTACATGAATGTAATGTAATACTACTGTCGCATAGGAAATCATGAGCAGGCAGATTTCAGAAAAACCTGGAAAAACTTACATGAACTGATGCTAAGTGAAATGAGCAGAACCAGGAGAACATTGTGTACAGTAACAGCAACATTGTTCAATGACCTACTTTGATAGACTTAGCTCTTCTCAGCAATGAAATGATCTAAGAAACTTTCAAAAGACTTGTGATAGAAAATACTATTCATATCCAGAGAAAGAACTATGGAGTCTGAATGCAGATTGAAGCATATTCTTTTCTTTTTTTCTTTCTCATGTTTTTCCCTTTGGTTCTGATTCTTCTTTACAATATAACTAATGTGGAAATGTGTTTAATGGGATTGTATATGTATAGACAATCAGATTCATGCTGTCTTGGAGTGGGGTGGTGTAGGAAGGGGACAGAGAGGAAAAATTTAGAACTCAAAATCTTATAAAAAGTGAATGTTGAAAAGTAAAAATAAATAAATGCTGTTTAAAGAAATGATAGTCCTACAAAAAAGAAAAGAAAAAGAAAAGAAAACTAAGTTAAAAAAAAGTTAGACCATGTTTTGGGAAGAATAGTCAGTATTACCATATATAACTGAAGGTCTTTCCTGAAACTTTCCCTACCCTAGTTGCTAATTTGTTTTTCTCCCTTCATATTACTTTGTATTTATTGTGCATATATTTTACATTCATTTATCCTCCCAACGGAATGTAAGCTCTTTGAGGTTAAGGACTGTTTCATTGTTGTCTTTGTATCCCCAGTAACTAGGAAAGGATCTGGCATATGTAGTTGCTTAATAAATACTTCTTGTTGAATTCAATCTATAGGGCAGCAAGTTTAATGAACTCATCAATATGGTTTAGGGTCAATTAGAAAAACTGCCAAGAGAAGGAAATTCATATATCCAATAACACCAGGATAATTTAGCTTCAATAAGAAAACTATATGAAGGAAAACAAAACGTTTTACATCCAAGTACATTTTCTACAAAGCTTGTTGTATATTGTTACATGAAAGTGGATTTTTCAACAATTCTAGGATAATTAAAAGGTATCTAGATTTCCCCAGGACACAGGAAACGGTCAAAATGGGTCAATGAAGATAGAATAGATTGAGTAAATAAAAAAATCAGGTACCTTAGCACTATTTTTTAAAGTAGTAAGTAACCTTTGTCTTTGCTGAAATGGGAGTAGGGGTTAGTCACAGGGGTGAAAGAAAAATGAATTCAGATTATTTCAATTAAATATGTGTCAGGTACCTCAGGTTGCTTTTTATATTTTTAATAGAAAATGTTAGAATTTGAGCAGGAAAAATCAAACTAAACAATTATAACCTTGAAAATTAAGAAGTGAAACATATCCAAGAAATGGAAGAAAATAAAAGACTAGATTTTAAAACAACCCAATTTACTGCAAACAAAAAATACTTGAAACATATAAGACATATAAAGAGTTAAACACGGGTGCTGTTTAAAATTTGTTGTGCTTCAGACAATTACAAAGAAAAGCAGAATTGGTAATTGGTAATCATAAATTAGGATAGAACAATTATAAAAATTAGATTCTTTCAAGAGACAACAAATAAATTGTTCGCTTGAATATAACATAAATAATGAAGTGATGTAAGCATTAAATGTACATGCACCATATGTCATATCGCCTAAGGACATAAAGGAAAAGTTAACTGGTTTGTAAAAACACCTACACAGTTGTTAATTTTATTTTATTACTGAATATTTTTTTTTTAGTTTTCAGCATTGATTTCCACAAGATTTGAGTTACAAATTTTCTCCCCATTTCTACCCTCTCCCCCACTCCGAGATGACATATGTTCTGATTGCCCCATTCCCCAGTCAGCCTTCCCTTCCATCACTCCACTGCCCCCAATCTCTTTTCCTCTTACTTTCTTGTAAGGCAAAATAGATACACATTGCCTGTATATCTTATTTCCCAGTTGCATGCAAAAACAACTTTTTTTGAGCATCCACTTTTAGAACTTTGAGTTCCAAATTCTGTCCCCTCTTCCCTTCCCAACCATACTCCCTAAGAAGGCAAGCAATTTCCTCTATCTTATCCTGTCCCCCTTTATTCAGTTTTCTCCCTTGACCTTGTCCCTTTTCAAGTGTTTGTTTTTGATTACCTTCTCCCTTGATTTGCCATCACTTGTATCACCCTCCCTTTCTTATCCTACTTTCCTGTGGGGTGAGATACCCAATTGTGTAAACTGTGCAATCTTTTTGCTAATATTTTATTTAAAATTTTTGCAACTAGAGAAAAAGGACTCAACTAAAATCTGATGAGAGTAAGATTCACTCATTCCCCCTCACCTGCTTTCTCTTCTCTTCCTACAGAACTGCTTTTTCTTGCCACTTTTATGTGAGATAATTTACCCCATTCTATCTCTCCCTTTCTCCCTCTCTCAATATATTCCTCTCTCACCCCTTAATTTTAATTTTTTAGATATGATCCCTACATATTCAACTCATCCTGTGCCATCTATCTATCTATCTATCTATCTATCTATCTATCTATCTATCTATCTATCTATCTTCCCTTCAACTACTCTAATACTGAGAAAGGTCTCATGAATTACAAACACCATCTTTCCATGTAGGAATGTAAACAAAACAGTTCAACTTTAGTGAGTCCCTTATGAATTCTCTGTCTTGTTTATCTTTTCATGCTTCTCTTGATTCTTGTATTTGAAAGTCAAATTTTTTATTCAGCTCTGGCCTTTTCACTGAGAAAGCTTGAAAGTTCTCAATTTTATTGAAAGTCCATATTTTGCCTTGGAGCATGATACTCAGTTTTGCTGGGAAGGTGATTCTTGGTTTCAATCCCAACTCCTTTGACCTCCAGAATATCATATTCCAAGACCTTCAATCCCTTCATGTGGAAGCTGCTAGATCTTGTGTTATCCTGATTGTGTTTCCACGGTATTCAAATTGTTTCTTTCTGGTTGCTTGCAGTATTTTCTCCTTGACCTGGGAATTCTGTAATTTGGTGACAATACTCCTAGGAGGTTTCTTTTGGGGATCTTTTTCAAGAGGCAATCATTGGATTCTTTCAATTTCTATTTTACCTCCTGGTTCTAGAATATCAAGGCAGTCTTCCTTGATAATTTCTTGAAAGATGATGGCTAGGCCATTTTTTTACTTTTTTTTTTTTTCAGGGGAGAAGGCAGGGCAATTTGGTTTAAGTGACTTGTCCACGGTCCCACAGGTAGTAAGTGTATCAACTGTCTGAGGCCAGATTTGAACTCCTGACTCCAGGGTCAGTGCTCTACTCACTGCGCCACCTACCTGCCCCTAGGCTCATTTTTCATCATTGCTTTCAGATAGTCCAATAATTTTAAAATTATCTCTCCTAGATCTATTCTCCATGTCAGTGGTTTTTCCAATGAAATTTTTCACATTGTTTTTTTTTTTTTTTTCATTCTTTGGCCCTGTTTTGTAATTTCTTGATTTCTCATAAAGTCACTAGATTCCACTTGCTCCAGTCTAACTTTTAGGGTGATTTTTCTTCAGTGGTTTTTTGGACCTCCTTTTCCATTTGGCTAATTGTGCCTTTCAAGGCATTCTTCTCCTCATTGGCTTCTTGGAGCTCTTTTGCCATTTGGGTTAGTCCATTTTTTTGTTTGTTTTTGGCAGGGCAATTGAGGTTAAGTGACTTGCCCAAGGTCACACAGCTATTACATGTGTGAAGTGTCTGAGGCTGGATTTGAACTCAGGTCCTCCTGACTCCAGGGCAGGTACTCTACTCACTGTGCCACCTAGCTGCCCCGGGAGAAGGAGAAATGAGCAACAAATCATCTACCAGGAAGAAACCCCTCCTCCCCCCACCCCCAACAGAGGCCCACCAAAAACCACCTACCAGTGTGTTCTTCCCCCACCTTCTTTTCCCTTTGGAGTTCTCTCTCTCTCTCTCTCTCTCTCTCATCTCTCCCTCGACAGAGAGGCCACAGACACCACAGCCCAGTGCCCCTCCCTGGCAAGTCCCACACCATGGAAGCCCCGAGAGAGCCCAGACGTGGAAGGGTGTCTAGGCCGGGAGTAATCTATTTTTCAAGGTGTAATTTTCTTCAGCATTTTTGGGGTCTCTTTTAGTAAGTCATTGACTTGTTTTTCGTTATTTTCTTGCATCACTCTCATTTGTTTTCCCAATTTTTCCTCTACTTCTCTTACTTGCTGTTCCAAATCCTTTTTGAGATCTTCCATGTCCTGAGACCAATTCGTATTTTTCTTGGAGGTTTTTGGTGTATGCTCTTTGACTTTGTTGACTTCTTCTGGCTATATGTTTTTATCTTCTTTGTCACCAAAAGAAAGATTTTATAGTCTGAGTCTGAGTCCTTTTTCTCTGCCTGTTCATGTTTCCAGAGTTGACCCTTGAGCTTTTTGTCGGGGTATGACTGCTTGTAGAGTACAGATTACTTTGTCCCAAGCTTTAGCAGATGCACTGCTGTTTTCAGAGCTACTTCTATTCTACTGTCAGGGCAAGCTCTGCCACAGCAGTGCTCCTCCTCCCCCAAGAATCACCAACCAGGACCATGATCCAAACAGGGCAAAGCAAGAGAACCCTGCCTCTGCTCCAGCAAAGCACTCCCTGCACTCCTGCTCTGATCTGCCACTTGATTCTCCCCACCACGTGAGCCTGGGGCCGGAAGCAGCCTCCACTGGAGCTCTGGAAGCAGAGTTGCTTCCACAGCCCAGCCACCTCCACCACCCCAGAGCTGGGGCCGGACACCACATTTCTCTCTTCCTGATCCAGCAGTTTTCCCATTAACATGCTCCACGGTCTTTGGCATTTGTGCGTTAAGAAGTCTGGTAACTAGTACAGCTCAGTGATTCATGGTCCTATGGCCTGCTCTGTCTGACTCCTGGTCTGGTTGGTCCTGGTGTGGCCCATGCTGGGCTGTGCTCTGATCCCAGCAGGGTGCAATAGCCCCTTCCCAGTGACTATCCAGGCTGTCCTGGCCTGGAGACCTGCTTCCCTCTGCTATTTTGTGGGTTCTGCAGCTCTGTAATTTGTTCAGAGCCATTTTCAGGTGTTTGAAGGATTTGGGGGAGAGCTTAAGTCAGTCTCTGCTTTCCAGCTGCCATCTTGGCTCTGCACCCCATTGTTTTTTTAAATAATTGTAGTAACAATTTGGTTAGCAACTGTTGAGGGATGTAAGACCCAACAAGACCAGCAGCAAGAGCTGCCAGCCAGGTTGTTTCTGATCTGCTTTACTAAGGAAAGTAACTTTAAGGGGTTAACAATCTCAGTTTAATTAAACATACATATATCAATCACTTAGTTCAGAAGGAAAAGCTAGCACCTTGACCTTCATGGAAAATATAAACAAATTATGAACATACACAATATAAGTAGACCAAATCACAATTCATAGTTACCAGGAAAGCATCAACATTTGGGTTTACAAGCGGGGTGGGGCTCTTAAAACAGCTGCCCAGAATCCCACGCCATGACTCTTCCAGTGACTAAGAGCCCCAAGGCAAAATGCCAACCTCTTGAGTTTATATATTCTGTTCAGGGTCAAAGGGCATCGCAACATGAGAGTCACCCATGTGACCTAAAAGCATCACAAACATTCGACTCAAAAACCATGTGGACTAAAAGCCTCTGACGTTAAAAACATGTGACTCAAACTCATGTAAACTAGGCTTTCCCTTAAGTCAAGGAGGTCATCAAAGACTCCTAATTTAATCAAAGAAACAAAGGCCAGACTCATCAAGGGCATTTGATTAAATAAATGCTGTAAAAGAGAAAACAGTATAAAAAAAACCTACCTTAATTAATATTACAAAAATACACTGATGCCTTCGTCATATCTTTCAGACACCATATATCATACATATATATATATGATATCATATGTATATGATATACATACCATATATATGTACACATATATATGTACCCATCCAGAAGTGTGTCTGATTCTTTCAACCAATTAAAAAAATGTTTCCTTTGTGGAATCACATGACTTCATCCTTTTGCCAAAACTTTATAATCCTCTCAAACTGGTTGATTTTACAGGAGTTTACAGGAAAATTCTTTAAGATCTAATTTATGTTGTTGATTGATTAATTGAATTAAAATCCTAGAGCCTTCTGTGCTTACACAAAGAAAATTCAAATGGAAAATTAAAGATTAAGAAAATCAAAGGAAATGATGCAAAAAGAGATAGAAAGGGGGTTGCATTGTGAGATTTTAAACCATATTACAATGCAATAATTATTTTAAAAATATTACAAAAATAATCAGTGGAATCGATCAAATTGGAAAGAGTAAAAATGTATCCACCAGTCTAGGGGAAAATAAGGATTATTTATTCATCAAAAAAAATTTCCCCCCAAAATGAAAAATATCTCAACAGAAATAAAGGGTTTTTTTTCAAACATCTTATACTATGAACCAACGAGCTTCATGACAGCAAGACAATACCTACACATACATATATGTCACCATTACTTGTGATTAATAAAATTTGGAAACTGTGCTCAGTGACTGGTGAATGTAATTTTAAAATGGCACACATAAATGGTAAAAGAATATATTTTGCACCACAATGATGAAACAAATGACAAAGTTAGAAAAACATAAAACATAGAATCACAAATAAAATGAATAATATAGTCCAACTCTCATTTAGAGCTGAGAAAACTGAGATAACTTGCTCAAGTTCACACAATTATTAAGTTCTCTCTCTCTCTTTCTCTCTCTCTCTCTCTCTCTCCCCACATATTATTTACATATATATACATACTTATATATTTATGTGTGTATATACATACATATATATAAAATATATCTTGTTAGTATGTATGTATGTCACTCCATATAAAGTGGTCTTGAATAAAGTAATGCAAATCCACACAAGGACTACAAGAATCTAAAGAAAGAAAACACATTCAGATCACATAGACCCAAGCATTCTGGTGCCTCTCTATTAAAATTAATGACCATTTCTATTCATCTGGAGTGTTCTGGGCATGTTTATGTTTGGGAGGTGGGATTAATCAACATTGGTTGATAATGTCTGTTGTGTCAAATATATAAAAGAAAACATGGGGAAAGCAGTTCAGCAGAGATTTGTTTAGTCTGACAGGTGTTCAGTTTTGTGGCAGGTGAAAGATGAAATGACTGAGGAAAACAAAGGTTCAGTCTTCTGAGCATATTAATTTATTAAGCAGTGCCTATCAAAATGGGACCAGACCTCTTCTGCTTAGGCCTTGACCTTGAATACAGTGGAGACAGATCTTTATACATTAAAAATAATTAAGGAAATTATGCTAATTATAGAACATTAGGTAATCTGAGTTCTAAGTGGAAGAAAGTTTAGGAAATTTCCAAGTTGGGAGGGGGAGTGTGAATAGGTACAATTCCCTGAATTCGGAAGAAGAGATGTTCCACTCCCCCCCTCCCATGAGTGTCTGTAAATATTCAAAGGAACATGGAAACAACAACTGATCGATCAGCATGGGCCCAGTTTTCTGGTAAGACATATGGGTTGCTTGAGATGCACAATTGTGAGAAAACTCCTTGTATCAATCTTTGGATCTGAATGTTTTTCTGTTCAGCATAACCTAGGTCTTTGTTTAAGGGTTGCTAAGCAGCAGTGTGAGGTGGTCTAGTTTCCCAGCTACATAAAGCCAGGTTCAAATAATGCTATAAGCTTTTTTCTCAACAACTACAATTAAATAAACTTTTCTCATTAGACAGAATTTGGACTAGACTCATAATTAAATAGAAACGGAACTGAGCTAGCTTCAGAATTGACTCATAAGATGTAATCATTGTGATTCACTCAATTCTCATAATTAACCTCTTCCTGTCCCAAAACATTCAATTCCTTCAATTTTCCTATTTCAAGTCACAGGGAATAGGAAATGATGACATCAAAGAGACTTACACTTATGGAACAAAGTGAGATTTACTGTTAGAATGCACAAGAATGGATTTCAACCAACTGGCCTACTGCATACTCTGGACCAACAGTAAACAACCATGCATCATTCTGGACTCCAGATTCCCTAACATTGACAACATGGGAGAACATGCTCTGAGTGACTCAAAAGACTGTCCCTAGTGAACAGATTCATACCTCTTGAGGGTAAGGTAGAAATATCAAAGGAAATGAGAATAAAGAAGAAGGGAACGAGATTTATCATTATATTTCAAATTGATGTAATTTTGTACTGATATAGCTTTTTTCCCCTGAGGCTAATTCCCCTAGGATGGAGAAATATAGTCAATTCTGCTCTTGGGAGTCTATTCTTTCATGATAAAAATCCCTCCCAAATTGCCTTGCAAAAGGTATCTTCAAAAATTGGGAAGCAAAAGTTACCTCCTACTCATGGCACAGTCACGGAAAAGTTGTAAATATCTGATGGGAAAATCCGACACTAAGAGAAGTTAAGTCCTGGGAAACAAAAACTCAAGCATCAAAGCAAAACTAGGATGAATAAAGACATGAACAAAGTACAGGTCAATGTGATTAGTATAGGATCTGAACCTTTCAAAATGATTCAGAGACTAGTAATACAACAGCTATTCATTGTCATGTGCAATAGTATCAACCCCAAATCTTGGTCACCCAGAATTGTGTGAAGTGATAAATGAGATCTGGAATGATGAACCTTAGGCAGTATATGATATTTAAATGTCTTCTTAATTATCAAAGGGAAAAATTGCATTTTGTTTTGGATAACTTTAGAGATAATTGAATTTTCCTATGTTTATTCTCTGAAGATTGATTGATATGGTAGCACTGTATCAACCAGAATATTTCATTAACCAGAACATTTCATGCTAGATGAGTTATTTTAAAGATTATAGATCTGAAGCTGGCAGAGACCTTTGAAGTTATCTAGTCTAAATTCATTTTAGGTATAAGCAAATTGAGTTCCATAGAGCTCAAATGACTTGCCTACAGGCAACAAGTGTCAGAGATAGAATTCCAAATTAGATCTTCTAATTCCAAATCTAGTACCATTTCTTTCAGGCCACACTGCCTCCCCTCTCTAAGTTAGCTTGCAGAATTACTCATTACTCCTAGCTTGACTCTCCTCCCTCATCCCCAATTAAAATAAATTGGCTCACAGTTCTGGGGAAGCTGGGTTGTAATAGCAACCAAAGAATTGTTCAAATGTACCAGGTCATTAGTGTGTCTTACATACTATTCTGTTTATAGTTAATCCATGTCAAATATACTTAATAAAAACAAAATAATTGGGTAAGATAAAGAGCAATATGGTGATTTTAATATTTATTGCATTTAAATTTTGAATCTTAAATAATGAAATTCTCTATCTCCATACTATAATATCAACATTTTAAAGTAAAGTACATCTTTTCAAACATTTGAGGTAAACTGTTAAGGAACACAAATAGAAACTAGAACTCGACAAAAATGTCCAAGAGAAAGTCTATACTAGATAGATAAGTGCTAAAATATATGAACAATATGAATCATATCTGGTAGAGGTATATGCTTTAGAAACTGGGGAAATAAGAAGGAACTTTCTCCTATAAACTCCCATAGAATGTTTTGCTTGTTGTGATAAGCACTTCAGTGAATCACGTCAAATAGAACCTGACTGAGCCTCTTGCTACAAAGATTTCATTCATACCATAATACAAAACGAAAGAAAATAGTGACACATAATCTTTAAAATCTAAATTTTGATTAGATTTGAAATATAAGAAGGAACATATGAAGTGGAGAGACTTTCAACCACTTGAATTCAAGCTTTAGCCAGTGGATTACTTTCTCTGCTTTCATATTTCCTTGCCATGATGCAAAATAGTTCAGCTGGAAGAATGTCATATTAATATCTGTCATGAATGCCTTCTACTCCAGGGGCCATGCTTCCATCAGGACACTTGGATATATCATGATGTTAAGACCTCACGCAATTGCTATTTGTCATTCCTATTACAGTTCACCAAGAGATATGAAAGGTTCAGAACCCAACCCAACTTTGTTTATGCAGAGGCCTTGATAACTTTGAACATCATCTCCAGGCACATGCACATACTCCCTTATCTGTTCTACTTTCTCCCCAACTTTTTGTCTTATCACTTATATTATTGGTCACTTTCTTTTGGAAAAAATAGTTATCTTTCATATTAAGCTTTCCTATAAATATAAAGGGTCTAATAATGATGGGCAGCTAAGTGGCACAATAGCTAGAGTGTCAGGCCTGGCATCAGGAAGATCTGAGATCAAAACCAACTTCAGACACTAGATAGCTGCATAACCTTGGGCAAGTCACTTAACCCTGTTTGCCTCAGCTTCCTCATTTGTGAAATGAGTGTGAGAAGGAAATGGCAAACTACTCAACTATTTTTGCCAAAAAAAAATCCTAAATGGGGTCACAAAGATTGGTTATAACTGACAATAACAATAATAATTATTATAATAACAATAATAATATGTTTTCAGTCTTGCAAAGCCTTTTAGATATGTTATCTCTTTTGATTCTCAAAACAATCCTGTAAGGTTGGTGCTTATTAACTCTGTTTTGCATATAAAAAACTAAGGTACAGACTGCTTAATGTCCTGCTCAGCATCACACAGAGCATCGAGACAGAATTAAAACTCAGGTCTTCTTGATTCCAAGTCTGGCATTCTATCTACTATGCCAACTGGCCACCTCAAGACAAAATACATGCAGTGTATGTATTGCCTGTAGATATAATCTACTTTGAATATAACTTATATAATCCATTAGAGCCTTAACCCCCTAGTCCTATGTTAACATTAAGCCAACCACTGTTCCTCCATCCCAACTCTAACACATCTCTCAGGGCAGATGAATCTAATATTTTTTTAATACTGAAACTTATTATGTACTCAAGCGTATTTACCCTGTATGTTTATAAAACTATATTTGTGTGTATATGTGTATGTATATGTATGTAGTATATATGTGTGAATATATAATATATAAATATAAATATATATATAAATATAAATATATATATATAAATATATATATATTTATATACACATGTGTGTATGGAGATATATATATATGTATATGTTTATATATGCAGATAGATAGATAGATAGATAGATAGATAGATAGATAGATAGATTCATATTCACACATATGACCTTTAATTTTAGTTCTCTAGCCACTATCACCCATTGCCTCTCTAATGGCTATAGATGATATAATTATAATGATGTAGATATAGATACCGATACGGATATGTTCGTTATCAAAAAAGTGCATAAAAAGAGTAATAAAAAGTAAACTAGAAAATTAGGTTATCATGGTTCTAGCTCTGGTTCTATTACTAAAATATTGGCTGGTTTGGTGCATGTCATGTAACCACACTACCTTAGTTTTCTCAGCTATTAAAAAAATAAGTAGAGTTGGACTAGATCAAAGATTTTTTTTTGAGGGGGGGGTGGGGAGTTGTGGGAATTGGGTGAGTATGTAGAACAGCTTGACTTTTGTAGGAGGAGGAATTATTGTTTTTTTATAAATTTCATTTAATATATTTAGTTTTCAGCATTGATTTTCACAGGAGTTTGAATTACAAATTTTCTCCCTATTTCTATCCTCCCCCCCACTCCAAGATGGCATATATTCTGGTTGCCCTGTTCCCGAGTCTGCTCTCCCATCTGTCACCCCACTATCCTCCCATCCCCTTTTCCCTTCCTTTCTTGTAGGGCAAGATAAATTTCTACGCCCCATTGTCTGTGTATCTTATTTTCTTGTTGCCTGCAAAAACTTTTTTGTTTTTGTTTTTGAACATCTATTTTTTAAAACTTTGAGTTCCAAATTCTCTCCCTTCTTCCCTTCCCAACCACCCTCCCTAAGAAGTCCAGCAATTCAACATGGGCCACATGTGTATCATTATGTATAACCCTTCCACAATATTCATGTTGTGAAAGATTAACTATATTTTGCTTCTTCCTAACCTATCCCCCTTTATTGAATTTTCTCCCTTCACCCTGGTGCTTTTCAAAAGTGTTTGTTTTTGAT